>OY744541.1:35216904-35241904 GCA_963556195.1 Sepiola atlantica | reverse complement strand
CCAGCGTTCTACCACTGGACTAACTAAGCAAAATAACAACGAACGCTACAATCACCAATAAAAATAATTACATAAAAATAATTACATAAAAATATTAATCACTATATGTATTTATACATTTTATATATATATATATATATATGATTATTTTTATTTACACAGACATGTACAAAATCTGCGAAACTGGCATGTTGATGTTATCGATCAACAGCTATTATCAACTGAGATCTCGTCAGGCAGAATTAGAGTTCGATCAGTTCCCTCAGATCATATTTGGAAAGAATGAAATGGAGAAAATAGAAAATAAATTTAAAATTAAAATTTGGAAAGTCACGTGGTTCGGACCGTTAAGAATCAAAATCAAAAACAAAAAATTCAAAATCAAATTCATAAAATCAAAATCGTAAAATCAAAATATATAGATGAACAGTAGAAAATGAAATTGTTTGTGTTTAATTTGTCAAATAAAATGTATCCAATTTAAAAGTGGCCAATTCATGTAAAATACAGCAATAATAATCATAATAGTAATAATAATGATAATAATAATAATTATTGGTTCCCCCGATTTATAAAATCGGGAGACCTATGTTTTGAGGCATTTCCGTCTGTCCGTTCGTCTGTCCGTCCGTCCGGATTTTTCTCCGCAACCATCCATTGAATTTCTCTTAAATTTTGCATGAAGTTGTAACTTTGGTCAGGTTAGAAAGTGACATTCTCTGATTTTTGAAAAAAGATCTGGTTAGACCCCAGGGGGTCAAAAGGCCCCAAAATCGCAAAAATGACCCTTTTCTCCCATAACGTTTGATCCATCGATTAAATTTTTCTGAAACTTGGCCAAAATGTAGAGGCAATTGTTCTGGAAATAAAATGAGTATCCTTGACCTCAGAAAAATTCTAGTTCGCGCCCGCAGGGGGGGGGCAAAAGGGGGTCAAAAATGACCCAAATTGCCCAAATTTATTGCATTTTACACTCGCCACATCGAGTCACATACAAAGGGGGACCACGCATGCGCGTATTGTTGTTATTATTATTATGATAAAAATATGGATAATTAAGTGAAAAGAAAGGAAATACTATATACTGGTGTGAAAAAGAATCAACGGTTACAAGAGAGAGGGTAACATTTATTGTAAAAGAAACTATACAGTGTAATCTTTAATAGTACTGCATTTAGAGATTTTCACAGCTGGAATTGGTTGGTCTTGAGTGATCTCAAGAGATCTATCGAGAGCATCTTTATGGCAGCCCAGGAACAAGCCCCCCACACTAGATCCATCAAACATTACATTAACAAAAATGCAGTATCACCGATATGCTGATTGTTGAATGAAAGGAAAGAAACGTTAATCCGAAGTGGTACAGGAGAACAACAATGTGAAACTTCTTTGAGACATGCGCATACAGACTGATAAAGTTCTTGAATATTCAAAACCCGACGTAATCTTTCTAAACAAAAACAAGAGAACGTGCTTAATCATTGATACAGCCTGCCACTTTCGATACCAGAGTGCAAGAGAAAGCACACGAAAAAAAAAAACAATATCAAGATCTAAAATGGGAAATAGTTAGACTATGGAAACGTAAAGAAGTAAAGGTGGTTCCCGGTGTAATTGGAACGCTTGGAACCATAACGAATATCCACCATATATGGTTTAAACAGATTGACGAGACAATTTCTTTTCCAATTCTGCAAAAGACTTGCCTGCGAAAGTGTTAAGGTGCAGCTTGAATGTCTAAAGTCAAGGGAATTGACTTGATGTTCAAAAAAAAAAAGAACAAGACTCCAACTAAAACATCGAAAAGTTGAGACTGCTATGAAATAGTAATTATAATAATATTTGGGAGTTCTGGAAGCAGACACCATCAAATGTACAGAAATGAAAGAGAAGATTGGAAAAGAATACCCGAGAAGCACAATGACACTTTTAGAAACCAGATTATACAGCATAAATCTAGTTAAAGAAATAAACACCTGGACAGTATCACTAATAAGATACTCTGGATCGTTCATAGACTAAAGAAAAACTAAGGCACATTGACCAGAAGAGTAGAAATTAATGACCATGCACAACGCACTACACCCAAACGACGATACTAACATACTCTACGTGCAACGAAACGAAAGGAGAAGAGGACTGGTAAGTATAGAAGACTGTGTGGAAGACACAAAAACGAGCTGGAGAAATATATAACCCAAAGCAAGAGACACCGCCCCAATGAACGACTCGGAAACAACCGAAACCAGAAAAAAAGACAAGAAAAGAAATGTGTGAAGAAAAACAGCTTCATGGACGCTTCATAAGAATAACAAGAGAAGAGACCCACCAACAATTATGGACATGACTAAGAAAAGGACATTTGAACAGAGAAACGTAATCTCTACTGACAGCTGCACATAACAATGCGATTAAGACAAACAATATTAAAGCTAAAATAAGTGAATGCAGCAAGCTAGTCCCTCAAAAATACAATAACAGGCATGACTGCGTGGAGAAAGCAGTACACTGAAAACTATGAAAACAATTGCATTTTGAACACTCGGAGAAATGGTACAAACATAACTCAGAGACAGTATTGGAAAATGAAAATCAAAAACTCCTCTGGGGCATGGTGTTGCAAACAAATCAACCCATACAAGCAAGGAGGCCGGATGTCATAATAGTCAAGATAAATGGAAAATCCCGCCAAATCATAGACTTTGCCGTTCCAGCAGACCACAGAGTGAATATCAATACGATGGAAAAACGAAGCAAATACACGGAACTTGCAAGAGTACTAAAAAGGAATTTGGAGCATGAAGAAAGTCAATATGGAATCTACAATAGGAAGAAAACAAAACCACAGGAATAACAATACAACACGAACCAAAAAACAGAAACTGCAAGAAATCTTAATAAACTGCTCCGCTTTCCAAAAAATAATGGCACCAACCTCGGCTGATATCATAACAAATAGTCGTGAAGCGTCAAGGAGGGTGAGAAGACCGAGTTGGGAGAACACTAACCAGACCTCCACTGGAAGCGTACAGAGGCTTATTGACACTAAAAAAAACAGAGGGGACCAATTGTCGTTGCCAGCGAAAAATCAAGGGTTGGGAGCAGGTGCGATACCGCAAGGTCATTTGCGGTGGTGATCGAAAAGGGGTGGAGAATACTTGAAATATGGGGATGCTTGCTGTCACTCAGACTCCTGGGAACACCAACGGTTGTTGTCGATGAGCAATCACTTACGATAACTTGTGTGATAACTCCCTGTGAGCACAACTAATAATAATAGTAATGATAATAATAATAGCAACAATAACATATAACAATATTAATAATAAATAATAACAACAACAATAACAACAATAACAACAATAATAAAAATAATAATAATAATAATAATAATAATAATAATAATAATAATAATAATAATAATAATAATAATAATAATAATAATAATAATAATCAAGGAGGATGAGAAGACCGAAGAGGTACAGCACAATCCAGACCTCCACTGAAAGAGTGTGGAGAATGCTGGGACCATTGGGGAGGCTTATTGCCACCTAAATCCCAGAGAAGACCAATGGTTCTTACCAGCGAGAAATCAATGGTAAGCGGCTGCTGCGATACTGCAAGGTCATTTGCGGTTGTTATCGAAAAGATGTGGAGAGTACTGAAAATCTGGGGAGGCTTGTTGTCACTCACACTCCAGGGAACACCACCGGTTGTTGTCGGTGAGCAATCACTGAAGATCACCTGTGTGATGACTCCTAGTGAGTACAAATAATAATAATAATAATAATAATAATAATAATAATAATAATAATAATAATAATAATAATAATAATAATAATAATAGTAATAATAATAAAGTCTGCTGTGACACCGTGGAAACTTTTAAACAACACAGCTCTACAAATTTGACAATTCTTTATTCATGAGGAAGTTAGTTTTTTGTTGAAAATTACGGTTACAAATAACTTTATACAAAATAAAGGATTATTTTATTACAATACAAAATTATTACCTCGCCTAGTATTCCTATTTTTCATACGATGTAATTGAAATGAAGAAAACAACCGTTCGATTTCTACGGGGTTCAGCTAGTTTCGAGTATTCCGTTGAAATATGTACACGGTATGATAAAGAATACAAAGACCATATAAAAAGAAATAGCTATTTTTAATATGTCGTCTCATTCAGTTATATTGATTAAGTAGCAAGATACCCGTGAAAGATAATAAAGAGTGGCAAAAATGAGTCAATTGTTGGTAGGACGACGATGAAAGAAAGAAATCGACTTGATAACTGTAAAAAGGAGAAGGTTCCGCAACGCAAGCGAGACTTGAAAGGCAGCGGTTTCAGAAACGCAAAGAGCCGGAGCTCTTAGTGATCGGAGTATCAAAGTACCGGAAGAATGGGAGTTTACTGATGTTTATGGCACCGATGAAGCTTTATTGACTATGGTACCCAAGCCTGTCTTGTTGTTAGGCTTTCGTGTCCGCTGACTAAACATGCGACTAATAAGCAAGTTGGTACCGTGAAGGAATCACCTGACTTGTATTTCATCAAACAGACAGAAAGTGCTTGTGGAACAATTGCTTGAGTTCACGCTCGGATAGACAATGCAGAGCAAATTGCTTTCCAATCGGATGTATATATGAACAAGTTTCTAGCGGAAACCAAGTCTGTGACCTCAGCAAGAAAATACTTTCATGAGACAAAAGTATGTCAAAAGATTTTTTTTTATATGTGTGTGCATAGCCGGCGTAAACCATCCGCTGATGGGAAATAAAGAAAACCAAAGTTTTTCTATATAACTTCTGTTCTTTGTAATTCTTGTTGGATCTTAACAGGTACCCCGAAAGAACGGGTAATGCAACACCCGCCCTGAGACGAGTATAAGCAATATGTATAACATTAGTATTTAATGTTATTTTTTTCTATTCGATAGTTCGATCCTTGTTTACTGTAGCCATGCTGATTACTGTTGGTAGTCAGAAACAAGTGTCCATGGAATGTATGTAAAGCAAACTCTCATTCTCTCTCTCTCTCTCTCTCTCTCTCTCTCTCTCTCTCTCTCTCTCTATATATATATATATATATATATATATATATATATATATATATATATATATATATATAATATATATTGTTATCTGTGTATATATGTCCTGGTGTATGCCGTTGGTACGTAGTGTATGTATACGGAGGTGTTCATGTAAATGCGTTTATGCATGTATGAATGTGTATAAGCTAATACTAAGTGTATTTTTACTTCAATTCATATACATATATATATATATATATATATATATATATATAAGTATACATTTTTATTTATACAAACATTATTGGTTACATATGTGCATACATGTTTTCGGTTGCACTTTTCCCAGAAAGTCAACCTCATCAGACCAAGAATTTTCGAAAATTCTAGGTCTGATGAGGTTGACTTTCTGGGAAAAGTGCAACCGAAACATGTATGCACATATGTAACCAATAATGTTTGTATAAATTAAAATTTATACTTATAAACAGCTCTACTTGTTATTGAGCACTTTTTATAAACACTTGAGTTTCTACGGATTCACATTTACAGAAACTAATACAATACATGTACTATATATATATATATATATATATATATATATATATATATATATACAGATAAAGATAGATGAAAGAGGAGGGATCAACATGTACGAATAACAAATTTATTTCAACTTCGATTGTTCAATGCAAGGTATAATCGGTAATAAAATTATGTTTATTATTCTTTCCTTAAGCCAAGGCTTTTCAAAGATCAAAATCTTATCATCAGAGGAATTACATAGATAGATAAGTTGGTAGTGGAAAAGTCAAAATTAAAATTTTGAAAAAGAATTAAGTAATATATATATATATATATATATATATATATATATATATATATGTATATATATATATATATATATATATATATATATATATATATATATATATAGAGAGAGAGAGAGAGCGAAACACGGTAAACGCTAATTTTAAAATTGTAAAAATTGCCACGATAAAGAGTGTTCCAGTTCATCCCTCTAAAGCATTCCAAACCATTTTCTGTAAAGTATGTCATATTAGTCTCATATTCTTCCTTTTAATTGAAATCAATAAGGCCTATTGTAGTCATTCAACGGCGAGTAGATGAATACACAATATTTACGTAAAATTGTGCGGACAAACGCAGTCAGCCGTCTATATATATATAGGTCAGAATTTTCCAACACATCCCCAGTTCGATACGTAATCACCAACGGTGGCCGATCTCCGGACGTTTACAAGCCTATGAGTCGGCCATTGGTGATCATTTATTGGAGTGCCAATTGTGCACTGGAGGGTATTCTGATGAGGCGTTTACTGTTCTGCACAGGGCTCGTTCGATGAATTATCTCAAGATTCTCGAAGCGGTTTCCATTCATTTGCGTCAACCGTCCCTGTGCAAACAGAAGGAGTACACCCACAATTTAGAACTGATGCGTCCTCGTTGAAATACCTAGGTCATATGTAACATGTTTTACCCTTATTCGTAAATTACTTTCATGGTCATTGGGATCGCGCTTACATCTGTAATTTCACCTTTATAGTATTGTCGACAACTACCTGGACAAATAGTCGACTAAAAGACATCTGTCTAGCAATAAACTATTTTTCTTCTTTCATTAATTTATTTTCTTTTAACCATATTACTCAAGTAAAAAAAAGAAAAAAAGTTCTTGATCCCCTCTACTCATCTTTTTTTGTATTTTGGTAATAAAGACATCCTTTTTCTCAGTAAGTATATTTTGCCAATATAAAAGTTTATTTTAAAATGTTGTACCTGCAGTATATATTGCGAGATCAAACACGATTTGTAATTGTTGTTGATCACATTTCGCCATTTACTGTGAATACCCGCCGACTTGCTATTTACAAAGTTAAATTCCTCTAAAACTTGCAAGCTAATTTCTGGTGGCCAACTGGTAAGTCTCTTGACTGTGAATGAGTGGTAATTTGTGATCGGAGTTCGCGCCCGCCGACCGTCGGGAATTAGCGTCCAGTACCGAAGATTGCGTAAGCATGAACCATCGATGTCTGTAAGAAATAAATAATTAATATTAGTTTATAAAATATTATATATATATATATATATATATATATATATATATGTAATGTATATATATAAATATACCTCTTATATATACATCAATATATACATATTTATATATATATACATTGTTAAAAATAACTTACTTATACCATTATTTTTTTCAATTTTTAGTATTATAATAATTTTTTTTTTTAAATGTCACAGAGGTATCAGGAACGTTTTCGATTATTCATCGAATAATCTGAAGGTGTCAAAAGCAAATAAACAATACAGCTGGAGAAAGTAGAGCATTATGTTAAATACAGTGGAGCAACGCGCGGAAGAAGGTTTTCGCATTGTTCCAGGGAAGACGTTGGCAATTTGAATTCAGCGACGCTGGAGTAACATCACAGATTGAAATCGCATTATGTTAAGCATTTTTAAATGTTGCCACTAGATTAATAGATTGTGTGATACCTAGTGCCATTTATTTATTTTTTATTATTTTAATACGAAAAAGACCATTAGCAAAATTGAAAAAAATAAACAAGGTATAATAAAACAGACGAATTATGTTACTTTTAACAATGTTTCTATGAATAAGAAAATGCTGCCTAAATGCACACTATATATATATATATATATATATATATATATATATATATATATATATATATATATATATATATATATATATATATATATATATATATATATATATATATAACGTTGATTAACTTGTAAGATATATAAATATTTATGTTAGGTATGTGTACAAAAAATAAAAGTAAAAAATAAAAAATAACAAATAATAAAAAAAAAAAAAAATTTATAATAAAAAATAAAAAAAATAAAAAAATGACTCTACTTGTTATTGAGCACTTTTTATATACACTGTATTTTCAATGGATTAACATGGATAAAAACAAATATAATACCTGTACTATATATATCTATCTTTATAGTACATGTATTATATTTGTTTTTATCGATGTTATATATATATATATATATATATATATTAACAGTAGTTTTAAATAAGTAAATTATTTTTACCTAGATACTCTAGCGTTTCGAGCTTTCGCTCTCATCAGAGCAGGGATGATAATCTCGGACAGTCGCACGGTTCGAACCCCTGCTACAACCTAGACTCTGTAAGCAAGCGCTGTAACCATTAGGCCACGGGACATTACCACATCCAAGAAGGGAATTTAAGTTATATTTATGCGAAGGGCGGCATATCAAAAAAGACTGACTAGAATATTCAACGAACGTTGTCGGAATATGCCTTATAGCTACGTGTCAGTCTATTTTTAACTTCCCCGAACCCCCCACACATATATATATATATATATATATATATATATATATATATATATATATATATATATATATGTGTGTGTATAGAGACAGGGTATAAATTTAGTAACGAAAGTCTGGATCATTCCGTAGTTAACGTAACTTCACGTCGAAATTGTCCATTCCTCCGATGTTTCAATCTTGCATTTAACTGTGTGAAAGTCTCCCTTGATTCAATATTTTAATGCATCTTTTTAGTCTGTGCATAGTCCTCCTTGTTTCCGGACCATTGGTCCGTAAAATATGCTCGAAATATATATTGATGGATTAACGTTATTACCACGTCTGGCTCGTTTTCAAGAATAAAGCATAAAAGTACAGTTGCTATAAATACTTTACGACTTCATCGACGATACATAAGATAAATTGATACCAGACGTACTGGTGACCCGTTGGGTCACAAAGACTACCACTATTTCTCCACTTTTCTTTAATTCACAAACTATGCATATCTGTTTAGAACGTCTCCTACCAAAACATAATAATGCTTTTGACTTCTACATTATCCGTACGTAAATATAGAAGCAATGAAACTTTTTATTTTGTCATCTAATTTAGATGCGTGTCTACGGTTCCAACAAACATATTATGTAAATTAGTTTAAAGGAGAATTCCATATTTCTCTAAATGCAAACAGAGACATTAAGGAATATTACGGAGTGGTTGAATTAGGATCCAGTGTGAGAGGGCGAGAGAAATACATAGATAGCGAAGTGAGAGGTAGGTGGCTTGTTGGATTAATTACGAATTAGAAGTATTAGAATGGAGTTTTTAGAAACATCACTCGATCTCAGAACTAAAGAACACTTTAGCAAGTACATAAGCAAAAAGCCTTAAGCAAACAAGCGTTGATTTACTGATATATATATATAATATAAGTGTTACTACAATTTTAAAAGCGTCGTTAGTAGATATCTTTGAAAATTTCTTTGAGAAACCAGTAAACAGACGCGTGAATTCATATCAATAAATGAAAATATATTTAATCATTTTAAAAAAATCATCTTTTATAATTCCAAATTTTCGGTTTTAACAAACCATAATCATGGTAAACAGACATTGTATTTGTTTCTTTTTTTTCTTTTCATGGTAAAAAATCTGACGGCGTAGCCGAAGATTTACGATCTCCTCCGATGTTATTGGAGAGTTTTTTTTTTAATATATGTCCGGTGATTGTAGTTATTGCCCTGGTTGGCCTGAGATGAATAATATAAGTGTTACTACAGTTTTAGAAGCGTCGTTAGTAGATATATTTGAAAATGTCTTGCACACAATATCCCATTTACAACATGTAATATTTCAGATTTACATTAAATTTTATCCATAGTTTTTTGACACCAATTAAGTAAGATTGCCTGAATTTTAATTTCTTCGTCCGACTCTGTAAACTCAAGCCTTACATCTTAAACAATTTTTAGAATCAAAATCATGTAATTGATTTTGATTAAGATTGGGAAAAGGATTCTAGACATAAGCATTCGTAGAATTATATATTTATTTTATTCTTGGTAAGGAGACATAAACGGGTTCTAAAACTGTTCTGTTCGGAGGGATTAATTTGAGTTGACCCATCCTGGAACGGGTATTGTTCTAGTATCTTATAAGCTAGAGAGAGAGAGGGAGAGAGAGAGAGAGAGAGAGAGAGAGAGAGAGAGAGAGGCGTATTAACTGATTATATTTAACCTTTGTCGACTTGTTGCGTCTTCCAGGTGTTCTTAACACCTGGTATCATATCCAGCGCTGATCTTTTATTATGGTAATTCCTGTATTTAATCTAAAGAAAACGTTTTTTCTTATTCAGTTTGTGTCAACTGGCCCGCATCAAAGAGACCGTTTCTTCCTTATTTAGAGGCCGCCGACGACGGCTTCAAAAAAGCCCCCGACGGTAACGCCACTTTTATTTCTTGCTTACTGCAATTTATTCCAGATGTTGTTTTGGTTTTGTTTCTGTCTTTTTTTTTCTTTCTGTGTTTTTGTTGCAAAAATAAACAAAAGTCAATCTGAAAGCCGGTTTCTCAAGACGAGTCTGTTCGTTAATTCCGTCATTTGCAATTCTTAGTTTCCCACATGCACTCCAGAAAGAGTGGAGCTTTATATGTTTGTTTTTTTATTTCATTCACCCAAACAAGGCATATTGACACTAGAACGTAAAGACTACTGTTGGCCTTTTGGCTAAGATAAAAGTGTAGTATCTGTTCCGATGGATACTGCACCCCATAGACTGGTATTGTCTTGGCCTTCGGTGCTTGATTTACGCCGGTCTATGGGTCTGTCCTGTGCAGTTCTAGGAGGTCCACCCTCCCAGGCTTCGGGAGGAGTAAGTTTATTGCTTACTGCCTGAAGCGCCCCTACCGGGGAATGCCGACGGGGCTGCCCAGGCAATTTTTAAACCCCGCTTTCCCGACCCGACCTTGGGTCACATCTTACTTGTGGGAGTAAGATAAAAACTGGCCTTGTGCCTAACTCCTGGAGAGGAGTAAATCAATACTGTAATAAGGGTGAATTTAAAGGGGCATCCTGGGTAGGTGGGTTTTTCAGCAAGTCGTTTGTTCACATTATATTTAAATGTCTGCGTGTTGGTACAGTTTGTGAAATTAGGAGCAGGTAGTGAATTCCAAAGGTTAGGAGTCCGAAGAAAGAAGCTATTGGAGTAGAAAGTTTTCCGCCATCTGGCACCCTCTACCGTAAACGGTTGGGGTTTTGCTGCTAGTCGGTTTGGTCGGGTGTATTAACGTTTGAGGGAGTAAAAGTGCAGTTAGTTCTCGTGAGCCCATTCCATGGAAGTATTTGTAAAACAAGCGCAGGGATGCAAAGTTTCGGCCGATGTAACCTCCGACCTTCTTCGAGTATATCAGTTCAAGTTATAAATAAAATAAAGTAAAACATTGTCTCTGTCTTTGTGGGTGGTTGGAGCAGACACAAACTCCGTGATAATATTGTTAAACTTTCCATGGCAAAATTAATACTAGTTTTTAATTACTAGTAAGATTTTACCCTACAATGAAGAGGTGGGAATTTGCTGTTAGTTGATTGCGTCGAAGGTCATTTTTAGTGGGTACAATCGCAGTAAATTCTATCGGAGTACATTCCGTGGAAGTACTTGTAGAACAAGCACAGCGAAGCAACACTGCTGCAATATGACAGTGGCTGGAGCTAAGCAGACAGAGCGGGACTTTTTATTTTATTACTAATGAGTCACCTCTTATCAAGGCCCGGGGACCACTCGAGGATGAGATGAGAAAGAGATCGTCGGTTGGACGAGAATTGCCTCCAAAAGAGAACCAGCAACAATGGATGGGATGATCAGAAAATTACCTCAGAAGAATTTATTATTCAAGAGAGCGGCTCAAAAAGTATTTGTTGATATTAAACTTGAAGACGACTATGTTGTAGTCGATTAGATAGCAGACTCGTTGTATATTGTTCCACAGATAGGAACTTTGTTCATGGAAGTTTCGTTTGTTTTTTGGTTAAGAGAGAGAAACGTAAAGTGGTTGTGGTTGTGTTGCATTACCCCTTCTTTCAGGGTACCCGGTAACATCCAACAAGAATGACAAAAAACAGAACGTATATGGAAAAACTTTGGTTTTCTTTATTCCCCATCACCGGATGGTTTACGCCGGCTACGCACACACATATAAAACAATCTTTTGACATACTTTTGTCTCATGAAAGACTTTTTCTCGCTAAGGTCACAGACTTGATTTCCGCTAGAAACTTGTTCATATATACATTCGATGAGAAAGCAATTTGCTCTGCATTGTCTATCCGAGCGTGAACTCAAGCAATTGTTCCACAAGCACTTCCTATTGTCTGTTTTATGAAATACAAGTTAGGTGATTCCTTCACCGTACCCACTTGCTTATCAGTCGCATTTTTAATCAGTGGACACGAAAGCCTAACAGCAAGACAGGGTTGGGTACCATAGCCAATAAAGCTTCATCGGTGCCATAAACATCGGTAAACTCCCATTCTTCCGGTACTTCGATACTTCGATCACCAAGCACTCAGGCTTTCGCGTTTCTGAAACCGCCGCCTTTCAAGTCTCGCTTGCAATGCGGAACCTTCTCCTTTTAAACAGTTATAAACTCGCTTTCTTTCTTTCTCGACGTCCCACCAATAATGGACTTGTCCACGATTCATATTTGCCACTCTTCAATATATTACAGCTGTATTTATTTACTCCACTCTAAGAGTTAGACACAAGGCCAGTTTTATCTTACTCCCACAAGTAAGATGTGACCCAAGGTCGGGTCGGGAAAGTGGGATTTGAAAAGCCAGCGCCCGAGAAGGTGAGCACTCTGGCCATTAAAAATTGCCTGGGCAGCCCCGTCGGCATTCCCCGGCAGGGGCGCCTCAGGCAGTAAGCAATAAACTTGCTCCTCCCCTAAGAGGGGAGGTGAAGCCTCGGAGGGTGGACCTTCTAGAACTGCGCACGACCGACCCATAGACCGGAGAAAATCAAGCCCTGAAGGCCAAGACAATACCAGTCTATGGGGTGCAGTATCCATCGGAACAGATACTACACTTTGATCTTAGCCAAAAGGCCAAGCTCGGTTTACAGCTGATATTTATCTACCTCCCACAGCGGTAAGATGTGACACAAGGTCGGGAAAGTGGGATTTGAACAACCAGCGCCCGAGAAGTTGAGCACTCTGGCCTACAAAAAATGCCTGGGCAGCCCCGTCGGCATTCCCCGGTAGAGGCGCCTCAGGCGATTAGCAATAAACTAACCCCTTCTCAAAGGGTGAGAAGGCAAAGCCTGGGAGGGTAGACCTCCTAGAACTGCACAGGACAGACCCATAGACCAGCGTAAATCAAGCCCGGAAGGCTAAGACAATACCAGTCTATGGGGTGTAGTATCCATCGGAACAGATACTACACTTTGATCTTAGCCAAAAGGCAAAGCTCGGTTTACAGCTGTAGTTAGACGAGTTATTGTGATTATTTTGCAGAGAGTACCATGGAATGGAGCTCAGTCGAGCAGCTCCCGTGAACATAACGATACAGTAGAGGAATGTTAACGACTTTTTTTGTGTGAAAGAGGCTGTAGGGACGAAAATAGATCAACCCCCGCTGGATTGCGATCGATTTTGTACTCTGTCAAGACAGGAAAGGGTGTTCCGAGCGATACCAACCAAGATATGATCGCAATACTCCCTCTTAGTACGTATCTGACTTTTATAAAAATAGAGGATTGCGTCAAGAGTGAGGTACTTTCTGTAAGGGTAGAATGATCGAACGATTTTCCCGGCAACCTTAGCAACACATTTTATGTGAATCTTACATTTCTATTAGGTTATACATAATTGTTTGCATCCTGTCCAAGAGATAGATGCTTGTTGTAGGTGCACCAGTCAGGATATGGCAACAATACTCAATGCACGGGCGACTGATTGCCGTATAGAGATATAGGCTACTGGCAGTTTTGTAACCCGGTAGAGGGAGCCCACCTTCTTTGCTGCAGACTTTGCAGCATCTTCTATGTACTTATACCAATTCTGTTTATGCATCTATATGAATGGCTATATGAAAATACGCGAAAACAGTTCATATTCATGCGTACGTTATCACCTTGTCATACATTTAAAAAATGAAATCGTCCTATCAGCAAAGATGTTGATTGGTGATTAACCTGATGTTGCTTGTATTAAAAAAATTCCGACTTTACCATTTTGAAATAATTAGTTCTAGAATAAAATTATGCTTCGCCATTGCAGTTTTATATAAATGTATTTTTAAAAAGTAATATTCGGTTTTCTTTTATTTGAAGAATATTTAGTATAACATTATTTTAACAGTAATATTACAGAAAATATTAATTGCTTTTTAAAAAATTAAACTACTACAATTCCAAATTAATACAACAATATAGAAGATACATATTTTTCATTTATTTAAAGAGTATTAAGCTGGCAATGAAAATTATTTCACGGAAAAAGAAACAGTCATATTTTTTCTTAATAGTATTGAACCTAACACACTGTAATGACAAACGAGAACAGTCGTAACTTAAGAAAGCTTTATTCGGCATAAACTGTCAGTACAATATTAGTGCTGTTATTTATATGATTAAGACGAACAGGAGAGTTCTCCAAAGGGGAGATAATTTAGAATAGGGACATTATTCGTAATTGTTCATTAAACAGACATTTATTATTTCAGTATTTACAGTAAATATACAGATTGATTTAGAAAGCGCCGTGGAATTTCCACGGGGCCTCGCTAGCTTACGTTAATATCTTCATATTCATCTTATCTTTTTTATCTATCTGTTTGAGTAGTTTACCTTAGATTTTAGATTCTACCTTCTCGTTGATTCTATCTTGTGTTAAAAACCTTATAAAAATCAGAAAAAAACACGTTTGCAATAAAAGACGAGCCCAAATTGTATTCTACTTTGAGAGCGAAGCTAGATTAGCCAACACAGAAAGAGAAAAGACACAAACTGGATGTTATTACAAGACATTAAGCGATTTTACAGCCACTAAAAAAATGTCGGTTCCCAATCCAATTCGCTGCGACAAATCCATTCGCCATCTTGTTACCCTTCCGCCATCTTGTTACCCTTTTTTGCCGGCATTTCTTTCACTTTTAGAAAAAAAAAACCTTTGCCAGTCGAATATAGAATCAGCATTTTTAGCAGATGATAAAATCGTTACAATCAGACGATAAGCAAAACAGTTTGTTTTTTCTTTGAAACCAGAAAGGCCCTATTTTACTTGCGAGGGGTGTGGAGGATCGTTGTATTTTTTCAGATTGCTTGTCATCAAAAATGGCCAACAAGAAAATATTTACCATAATAACAAAAACAACGCACACATATTTATGAGAATTAGATTTTTATACTCAAAGATAAACCAAATAACATCTATACTTTTGTATATATATATATATATATATATATATATATATATATATACATATATATATATACATCTTGCAATCTCAGCGCATCTCAATTTATATGAAGTCAAGTATGTGTATATTTTTATATATTTGTATGAATACGATTTACTCCTAAACAACAGAAACAATCATTATGAATTTTGGAACGAATCTGCTATACGCAAAGAGGACATAATTCGGAAAATATTCAGTTTGTACAAAGGAGTAAAATGTAAAAAGGAGTAAAAAGAATCAAAATGTAAAAGGAGTTAAAAGGAGTAAAATGTAAAAAGGAGTAAAAAGGAGTAAAATTAAAAAGGGAGTAAAAAGGGGTCAAATGTAAAAAGGAGTAAAATTAAAAAGGGAGTAAAAAGGGGTCAAATGTAAAAAGGAGTAAAAAGGAGTAAAATGTGAAAAGGAGTAAAAAGGAGTAAAATGTAAATAGGAGTAACAAGGAGTAAAATGTAAAAAGGAGTAACAAGGCGTAAAATAAAAAAGGGAGTAAAAAAGAGTAAAATGAAAAAGGGAGTAAAAAGGAGTAAAATGTAAAAAGGAGTAAAAAGGAGTAAAATGAAAAAGGAGTAAAAATGGGTAAAATGTAAAAAGGAGTAAAAAGGAGTAAAATGTAAAAAGGAGTAAAAAGGAGTAAAATGAAATAGGAGTACAAAGGGGTAAAATGTGAAAAGGAGTAAAAAAGAATAAAATGTGAAAAGGAGTAAAAAAGAATAAAATGTAAAAAGGAGTAACAAGGAGTAAAATGAAAAAGGGAGTAAAAATGGGTAAAATGTGAAAAGGAGTAAAAAGGAGTAAAATGTAAAAAGGAGTAAAAAGGAGTAAAATGAAAAAGGGAGTAAAAAGGAATGAAATGTAAATAGGAGTAAAATGAAAAAGGGAGTAAAAAGGGGTAAAATGTGAAAAGGAGTAAAAAGAAGTAAAATGTAAAACGGAGTGAAAAGGAGTAAAATGTAAAAACGAAGTAAAATGTAAACAGCAGTAAAATGTAAAAAGGAGTAAAATATCAGTGCTGCTCTTCATGGAAATTTAGATAGCTCCGTTTTTTTGTGAAATTTAAACAATAGTTATTAGACATCAATAGATATTCCCCAAATTTCAGTTTCTTTGGAGTATATTAAAGAAATTTTAGAGAGCATAACATAGCCATACCCTCCCATTTGAAAATTCAAATATTTCAGATTTGCATTGAATTAGAACTGTTCAGCGTATTTGGTTTATCCGTCATAGGATGGGTGTTATTTTAGTTACTTATATATATATATTAGTATGTGTATGCCTCTCTATCTATCTATCTATCTATCTATCTATCTATCTATCTATCTATCTATCTATCTATCTATCTGTCTGTCTATCTATCTATCTATCTATCTATCTATCTATCTATCTATCTGTCTGCCTGTCTGTCTATCTATCTATCTATCTATCTCTATATATTTATATATGATAAAAAATGGAACTAATATTTCAACATAATGAACAAGAATACACTGTTTCAAATATCTTGTACATGTGTGTTATTTCTTCAGACCAATCATCATGAGGAAGTCTTGAAATAAAGACGAAACGTTGGTGAATAAATGAATTTTTTTTTTTTCCTTCTTTAATTTTCCATTACGTTGGAATATTAGTTCCATTCTTTATCATATATATATATATATATATATATATATATATATATATATATATATATAAATATATATATATATACATATATATATATATATATATATATATATATATATATACATATATATATATAGAATAAATATGAAACTAAAAGTAAACTTTTAGTAGAAAGAACCTCTAGTGAAATGGTAAAAGCTAAATATACGAGATAGAGCAATTATAAAGATAGATGGACGAAGAGTGATAAACAAGCACGAATGTCCAAATTTATTTCAAACTTCGATTGTTCAATGCAAGGTATATTCTGTAATAATATTATGTTTATTATTCTTTCCTTAGACCAAGGCTTCTCCATCTACGACTTGAACTCAATTTTCACCATTGGATTTACTTCATTTTGAACACCTTTTAGTGATGACTCCACGAAACTTTTTCTTCTCCATCGAAACTTCCTTCCATTGGACACCTTATCGGCGGACAATTACCACCTGGACAAACCCAATATCTTTTTACACGAACTTTTTTCACCCATCATTTTCTTAATATTTTTTCAAATGTTGCATTTTGACTTTTCTATTGCCAACTTACCTATCTGTATAATTCCTCTGATGATAAGATCTCGATCTTTGAAAAGCCTTGGCTTAAAGAAAAGAATAATAAACATAATTTTATTACAGAATATACCTTGCATTGAACAATCGAAGTTTGAAATAAATTTGGACATTCGTGCATGTTTATCACACTTCGTCCATCTATCTTTATATATATATATATATATATATATATATATATATATATATATATATATGCACGATCCGAACGCGTTCGTAGATCACTCTAGCTGCTTGGTTAATCTAGCCGCCGACTCGCTATTTACATTTAAATTCCTCTCTAATTACTAACTAATTGTCTATGGCCGATAGGATGAGACTCTTGACTACGAATCAGTGGCGATTTGTGATCGGGGTTCGCGCCCGCCGACTGTTGAGAATTAGTTCCTGCACTGAAGATTGTGTTAGCATGAAACGTCGATGTCTTTAGGTATTAAAAATAATTAATATTTATTTATAAATATTATATATATATATATATATATATATAATCTTGTAAAAGCCCGGCTGATTTTCAAGCTGGAGCTGAAATACGTATGCAAATGTGCAAGCAAAAAGTTTTATAAATAATAATTCATACTATTAATTAAATATATATATATGTATAGTTCTGTTTTTTTTCTTTCTATTGCCTCTGAAGGTTAACATCCTTTTCTTTGTAATTTCAACTTATTGCGTTTAGAAATTAAATAACGAACAACAGATGAAACATCTATAAATTCCTCGAAATCTATCGTATGTAAAATATTGGAAATAATTGCAGTGAATTATTTGGTAAAGAATGTTTTCAAATTCATGTATAACGGTCACGTTTTCTTTGATGGAACAAATAAACATGTATTTCTGTATATAATTTACTATTTCAGGTATATTATACACATATTATATTATAAAGTAATATTATATATTGCGTATATATATTTTCAACATTTTGCTTGGTGGTTTCCTTCGGCAATGAAACATAAGTGTTTATGTGTAGCTTACTTGCACTAAACAATTTTTATACTATATATATATATATATATATATATATATATATATATATATAGATATATATAGGTTTTAAATAGGATGAACAGAGTCATAGCGAGTTGAGGACAATATCACAAAAAAGGAAGTTATAGTTATATATTTAATCGTCGGAAGACATTTGATTAAAAACTTTTAAAAAGAATAAAAAACATCGACTAAAATTAACAAACTAAATCCCAAGGTACCTTTCAACCGACACATTTTCAAGGGAAACGTCGGCGAATATTGCTTAAAAACGGTGAAAAAGTAAAGTGGAGAGAAAAAAACAAAAAAAAACAAAAAAAAACAAAAAAAAACAGGGAGATTGAGCATATTGTGTTTTTGTATTCCTATGGTATTTTTTTAAATTATAGATAGGAAATCTCATAGTAACTAAAAACTAGGTAGGATAATTAACAAAAATATAACATCATCATATTCAACCTCACAAAATCTAGCCACAACAATCATTACATCTAACAATACTAAGACATATTAGAATATAGCAACTTCTGGAGCGTAGATCAATACTAATATATCTCTAACCCATCAATGGAACTGTAGGAGCTCAAATGAATGCCCGTTAAGTGGAAATTGTCTTATTTTAAAAGTGCATTGCAAATGCGAAGTTAAATAAAGCGTTTATGTAGGAGCTACAGTTGGTCAACTCAAAACCAGGTATAATAATCACATGCTTTCTTTTAGAAAAAAGACACTGGAGAAGACTCCTGATAACTCAACACCATAAATAGATGAAAAAAATACATCTTACGAATTTAAGTGGTCTATTATAGCAAGAACTTAGAAATACACATCTTGGAAATTTAAACAAATAATATATACATTGTGGAATACCTATATATGATAACCTATAATGATTAGTTAATAAATGGAACATCTACATTTATCCAAAATGTTATATTTTGATCATGATCATGATCATGATCATGATCATGATCATCATCATCATCATCATCATCATCATCATCATCATCATCATCATCATCATCATCATCATCCTAATAATTTTTCACAGGCCTTTGATTAGTCCTCAATAAAAGGGGACTGTATGTCAGTCTTGAATGAAGTCCTCCCTTCCAGGCTCGGCAGTTGCGAGGATCTAAGTTTTTAAATCCCAGTGCTGCACGGTCGCGTTTACGCAGCTCATCCCGGGAAAGTGTTTGCATTCTGGCCTACCGATTTGATGCAATAGAAATGTTACTGGCCCAGGGGAGATGTAAAATACAAAGATGCGAAATAAAATCAACCATAGGCTTCAAAACAGTTGAGCTCAATGGCATACGATGTAAGTAAACCCCGATATAGTAAACCACTTTGAATTTAATTTTAGAACATGATGTGGAAACAAATAACTAAAGTTAGAACGCATTGCATGGCATATACAATTTGAATTATTAATGAGATATACATGGATGAGATTTGATCGTCATCCAATCCGTTCCTAGTCTTAACATGGAATTAAATTACTATTAAGACCATTACTGGGAGTAACATTAGTAAAATTTAATGACTGTACCATAAAGTTAACCTACGAACAACACAGGCAATTGATATTATGGCTGTAATTGAAGTCTTATTTTGATCCTCAGTCAAAATAACAAACCTATATAAATACCAATATCCAAATTATCATGTTTGATCAGGTTGACCTAGAATTGATCCCATGTTTTCATTTGGAACGGACCCACTCACCCTAAATGTTAGTACTCAATATTAAATTGGTAGAAAATGAATCTTAATTGAGATAAACATAGATCAGATTGAGTAGTGATCCGATGCTCTTACCTTGCAGGTTGAGGTGGGATGTAATTACCATTAAAGCCATTATTTTCTTTGAGCTAATTATAGCCGAAGTTTAACAAATTTATATTTAACTCCTATCCAGCGTTGGTATGAAGACACTAAGCAAGATAACAAACAGGGTTGTATAAATTTATTTTTTAACATATTTCACCCCAAACAAGGCAGGCCGCCACTGTAGACATAAGGGGATACTGAGAATTAGGGTGTAGGTTTTAGGTGTTATCCTAAGTTGGAAACTGTGCAGCGAGATGTCTATTTACATTAGTTTTAAACTTCTGCATGTCGATATTGTGGGGAAAACAGGAGACAGGGAGGGAGTTCCAGAGGCCGGCAGCACGAGGAAAGAAGCTATTGAAGTAGAAGGCTCTCCGGCAACTGAGAACCTCCACAGTTAATGGATGAGATTTAGCTGATTGTCGAGTTGGTCTAGTGTATTTTCGTCGAGGGGGCACCAGAGTAGCCCGTTCGTCGGAAAAAATCCATTAAAGTATTTGTAAAACAAGCACAAGGAAGCAACATTACCTGATTTTGATCCTAGAAAATGTCTCAAATTAATGGGTTAAGCTTAAAATTGAAATTAAGGGAATATTGCTTAATTTGTTTATAATGAATATGGATCAAATTTAACACAAATCTGGAAAAAATGTTTTTAATGTAAGTTTGTGGCCTTATGATTCAGCCTTGAAAAGCATTTTAAATACTCCAAAGGAACTTGAATTTCGGGATTATTTATTTATTGATGTCTGGTACTTTTTGCTATAATTTCACACAAATCGAATGTCTTACATCTCTTTTTGCCTATTTGTGTAACACTAGATCAAACGAAAGATACGTCAGATAATTCACCCTTGCGTATAGCAGCTGTGTTCAAAAGTTAATGATGGTCAGTTTATTAGTTTAGAAGTTTACCCAGTTCATATATATATATATATATATATATATATATATATATATATATATATATATATATATATATATATATGTATATATATATATATTTATATATATAAAACATATATATATGCATATATATATATAAATATATATATGTGTATATATATATTTATATATATAAAACATATATATATGCATATATATATGTAAATATATATATAAAACATATATGCATACCTAACCTTATACACATGCACCCGCTAAATGTCAAATTATAAAAAATTAATGTGCCCATGTTTCTCACCGTGTTTCCTTAAATATATATTTCCAAAATTCCTAATGATGTGTTCATTAGTTCAATAGATTATCATATATATATATATATAATATATATATATATATATATATATATATATATATATAGAGAGAGAGAGAGAGAGAGAGGGAGAGAGAGAGAAGGGGATGAGGGGAGGGGAGGGAGAGAGATAATAAATATAAGAACGTTAGGCCATAAATGTTATCCTTGTCAGGAGACAATCATCTACACTCCAAATAGATTGCGAAATTAACCAACTTAAAGTTAAAGACAATTACCAGTAAACCGAGAAATGAAAAACTCTTGATTAAATCCAGAAAATTAAAAACCCTGAAATTTCGAATGAGTGTCGTAATTTTTTTCTTTCTGGGCGAAGAAAAGGTTATTACAGATTACTACACTGAAGGAGTAATCGCTAGACGATCACGAACAGTTGTCACAGACAAGGAAAGAACGGAGAAATTAAGGCAGCGACGTTAGCGGCGGTAAAAGAGATTAGCGTCAGTGAGCAACAGCTGGAGAAAGAGAAGAAGAAATAACGGCAGAGAGAATCTAAGGTAAATTACACACTAATATTAAGATGGACATTTGGGCTTGTCGCTTGTCGCTTGAAAAAGATGTAGAGAAACTAATGAATGAGAACATACACATACACACGCGTAAAAGAGATTTAATGTGCATCTCGTTAAGAAAATTAAAGTAATGAGTACGCGAAACTTCGGTAAAATAAACTAATGAATAAACACACGCATAAAGAATCTAAAACACACACACTCACGGATAATGAGCACACACACGTTAAAAGAATTAAGGTACACAAAAAGCGCGCAAGTGGAAACCGAACGAAAACATTTCAACGAAGTTTGATAGTCTCAACGTAAAACTTACACACTTTTAATAAATAAATATAATAAGTTCTCCTCGGCCTAACCTTCACAGGTAACATGAATTGGAACACATACATTGAAGACATTGCCAAGGCTGCCGCAAAGAAGGTTGGCTCCCTCTACCGTGCTAGTAAACTCCTTACACCTGACATTATCCTGTATCTCTACAAAGCCACCATTCGCCTATGCATGGAGTATTGTTGCCACATCTGGGCTGGTGCATCATCTACTAGTCTCTCCCTCCTTGACAAAGTCCAAAAAAGAGTCGCCAAACTAATAGGTCCCTCACTGTCAGCTAAGCTCCATTCCCTGTCCCATCGCCGCAATGTAGCATTCTTATGTTTGTTTTACAAATACTTCAATGGATTATGCTTCGATAAGTTGGCTACTCTGGTGCCCCCTCGACGTAAATTCACTAGACTAACTCGACATTCTACTAAATCTCATTCATTCACTGTGGGGGTCCCCAGATGCCGGAGAGCATTCTACTCAAATAGCTTCTTTCCGCGTGCTGCTGGCCTCTGGAACTCCCTCCCTGCCCCCTGTTTCCCCGACAGTACTGACATGCAGAAATTTAAAACTAATGTAAACAGACATCTCGCTGCTCAGATCCCAATTTAAGCTGAACCCCCAAACCTTCTCCCCTTTTCTTTTTTCTCAGTAGCCCCTTACGTTTACAGTGGCGGCCTGCCTTGTTTGGGGTGATTCATGTTTAAAAAAAAACAAAAAAAAACATATTTAATATTTTAATATGCAATAGTGTTTGTGTTTGTTTAAATCATGAATTCTAACGATGAAAGTTAATATAATTCTTGGATAATTCTATTTCACTTTAGTATATCGGGTTTTATTTTTTAAATATTCTATGTAACTTGAAGAATATGTTACCTCTTAATTAATAAAACAATTCTTTAGCATTATATTTTACAATTATATTTAGCACAATTATATTTTACAATTTTCAAATATTTAACTCCCTAATATATTTAAATGTCAAGCTTCCTCACTTTCATTGTTTTCAGTTATTCATTTAGTTATCTAAATTTTAGTTTCATCGCGCTAAAAAAACATCTTTATATAAAAAGCGTTTTTTTTAAATAAGACTGTAAAAACAAATGTTAAACTTTAATTTAAACATATTATGAATTATTTGTAAATTTAAAGCGTTTTCTATATTTTTGAATTTCAAGCGTCTGATCCGTTCTATCTTTCTTTTGTTTTTGTTGTTTTTTGTTGTTGTTTTCTCTTTTTTTATTTTATTTATTCTTTTTTCTTTTTCTCTTTTCCTTTTTCTTTTTCTTTTCTAATTTTTTTCTCTCTTTAACTTTTTTCTTTATTCTCTTTATATTTAACTTAACGCTAAATTCACCATATCATATTAAAAATATTAGCTCAGGATATTAATTCTGATTCTACATATATACTAATTCTGAATATACTCTTTAATTTTAAATATTTACTGAATTTTATTGGAACCCAATATCCGTCATGCTATATGTTAATGTTCATTTTTTATTTGAAATTTTTGTATTTTTTTAAACATTGTAATTTTAGTGTGATGTTTTGGTATGCTATTCTTTGTAGAATATGTTTATTTTACTTACACTTGGTCCAAACTGATTTGGGGACATGTGCTTGCAATAATTGTTTCTTTGATATATGTATTCTTATAAATCATATATTTTAAATATGTGTTTACTTATAATACTACATTCCAATAGGATTTTATTAGAATCCAATATTCGTCACTATATAATACAACATTACAATAGGATTTTATTAGAATCCAATATTCGTCACTATATAATACACCATTCCAATAGGATTTTATTAGAATCCAATATTCGTCACTATATAATACAACATTCAAATAGGATTTTATTAGAATCCAATATTCGTCACTATATAATACAACATTCAAATAGGATTTTATTAGAAACCAATATTCGTCACTATATAATACAACATTCAAATAGGATTTTATTAGAATCCAATATTCGTCACTATATAATACAACATTCAAATAGGATTTTATTAGAATCCAATATTCGTCACTATATAATACAACATTACAATAGGATTTTATTAGAATCCAATATTCGTCACTATATAATACAACATTCCAATAGGATTTTATTAGAATCCAATATTCGTCACTATATAATACAACATTCCAATAGGATTTTATTAGAATCCAATATTCGTCACTATATAATACACCATTCCAATAGGATTTTATTAGAATCCAATATTCGTCACTATATAATACAACATTCAAATAGGATTTTATTAGAATCCAATATTCGTCACTATATAATACCACATTCCAATAGGATTTTATTAGAATCCAATATTCGTCACTATATAATACCACATTCCAATAGGATTTTATTAGAATCCAATATTCGTCACTATATAATACAACATTACAATAGGATTTTATTAGAATCCAATATTCGTCACTATATAATACAACATTCCA
>OY744541.1:35136904-35211904 GCA_963556195.1 Sepiola atlantica | reverse complement strand
TTACATATGTGTGCATGAGGGGTTAAATTTAGATTCTAATATTTAAATTGTTAATGTATATAGAATTGTTATTAATTAAAATAAAGCAGAAGGAAAAGTTTTTTTGTAATATATAAAAAGTGTAAGAAATTCTGTAGGGTAGGGGTCTGGGTTTGGGGGCCAGGGAGTATAGGGGAAAGACGAAGTAGAGATGCAGGGTAAGACACCGAGGGGAGGGGGGAGAGAAGGGAGGGTCTAGGTGTGGTGAACATTGATAGCCGTTGGTTCTAAGGTTCGGCACCGCCGCTAGCTTTTCGCCCCCAAACCCAGACCCCTACCCTACAGAATTTCTTACACTTTTTATATATTACAAAAAAACTTTTCCTTCTGCTTTATTTTAATTAATAACAATTCTATATACATTAACAATTTAAATATTAGAATCTAAATTTAACCCCTCATGCACACATATGTAACCCCCCCCCCCCATTTTACACAGATCACGTCCTACGTGATCTCAGACGTGACCGAATAAGTCCCACCATTCCTGAATATGTTTATCAGCTGACGATAATCGGGATCAACCTCCCGCTTTGAAACCGACGGTACTGATGTTACATTGAATTTCTGTATTTTATAAATAAATATTTACGCTCTTAATCCTCCGAAATCTCGGATTTCTTAATTAATCGAGCACTCTGCTGGTTTTCCTGCCCTACCACATAGTACTTATATATATATATATATATATATATATATATATATATATATATGTAAGTAAAAACGAATATGTATTATTTTTAGCCCCTAGAAAACCCTCTAGATTGGCACTGTAAGTGTAGTATCTACATATCATGACGTCGCTAGCTATAAATGCATCGTTCCTTTCATTAAGTTGAACGCTCTTATAACGTCAAGCCGCTGAAATAAGTGTTAAAATTATCACTGTTTGTTTAGCTATCCAGCGGTGACCGTATGGTTCTAAGTGTCGGGATTTGCGTTGTAAAATACTCGTAGCCCGGGGTTTCGAATCACGCGATCAGTAGTGAATAGTAATATCTCTATGCTAATGAGTCCCGATTAAAAAGGACGGAACGTGTACGTACATAGAAAATAAACAAAAACAAATATTATATATATATATATATATGTATATATATATGTGTGTGTGTGTGTGTGTGTGTGTGCAGGATTCAGTCTTAAACTAATTAACCGATCATTATTTGGAACACAGCTACAAGGTATTATGTGTTAGAATGATATATTTAGTTTTATGCTAATGGGGAAATTTGGGGTAGAAAACCTTCGTGAAAATTCAGATATTTTTTATTTTTGTAAAATTTAAACAGTAAGTATTACATATCAATTAATTAATATCTTCCAAATTTCAGTTTATTTGGAGTATTTTAAAGAAAATGGTAAGAAAGTGTACTATGCGCCCAACATAACATTTCAAAATCCAAATTTGCACTAAATTTGATCCATAGTCATTAGACACCAATGAAGAAAGATTCCATGAATTTCAATTTCTTCTTAAGTCCCCTAAGCTTGAACCATACATTTTAGAAATGTTATAGAATCCAAATCATGTAATGGATTTTGATCAGAATTAAAAGAAAGATTCTAGACATAAGGATAAGTATCATTATATATCGATTTTAATTCTCGTAAGGGGTCTAATCAGCGTCAGCTAGAACGTTCACAAACATAACCTTTCTCATGGGTTTCCCGTCTGTGTAACACGTTATCACGGGATTGCTTCAATTCAGATTACAACGTATTTGTATTTTCCAATCCTCTCATAAGCGTCTTCATCTCTCGAGTGACAATCATCTCACCTCATTATTTCTTATCCTCGAGAGGCTGTTAAATTCGATAAATGGCCAGCCTTTTAGTAAATATATATATTCATCTATCTATCTATCTATCTATCTATCTATATATCTATCTATCTATATATATATATATATATATATATATATATATATATATATATATATATATATATATATAAAGCAATCCAACAAAAGATATAAGCTTCAACTAATATCTTATAATTAGTGAAACATCCGGATAAAAACTGAAGCTCAATATACTGGATAGAGCATTAATATTATAATATGAAATGAAGTAATAAAATAAGGTGTCAATCAAATTTTATTAAAATTCATAGTTCAAGCAAAGTATCTTAAAGTTCTTAGCTCATGAGTTTTCAAAGATAATTCTTTTCCTCAGAGGACCATTACCGCAGTTATACTACTACAGGTAATAAAATAACACTTTGAAAATATATAAAAATATATACAAGAATACATAAAAATATATAACATCAAATATATCAACCCCAAAACACACTTTTTTGTTAAATCTATATAATCCATCCAAGTCATACATTTTAAAAAAGATATCATATTATAATATATATATATATATATATATATATATATATATATATATACAAGTGTTGTTGAATATGACAGAACAACTTATGTCTGGATATCCTTGTGTGGATACTTTCCATGTGCCGAATCAGGGTGTTTGTTTCGGTGGGGAATTGTCTGATAAATCTGCCATACCCGTAGGTGTCCCCTAATTCTCATGAGGATAGACCCGGATGGGTCTGAAAGTACTTGGGACACCCACAGTTATGGCAGATTCCCCACCGAAACAACAAAGACTCTGATTCGGCAAATGGAAAGGATCCACACAAGTATATCAAGGCATAAGTTGTTTGTCATATTCGGCAACACTTGTATTACAGAGAAAATTCTGTCTACATACGCACACCTATATATATATATATATATATATATATATATCGATTGATCTATCAATCTGATACCATTTGTACTTCACCAGTAAAATAATGGCGGGTTTCAACTCACTACGGCTTCTCCAAACTCATCAGCTATCTTGTTTTTTGGTCACATTTCTTTAGAAAAACGGTTTCCAGTCGAATATAGAATGAACATTTTCACCAGATGATAAAATCGTTAAACTCAGACAGGAAGGAAAACAGAAATGTATCATTTTTTGAAAGGGTTGTTGTGTTTTTACAGAAAATATCTACGATAGTAACAAAAAAAGCGACGCGTATTCATTTCTGAAAATGATACCTGCTCTCCATCTCTTTCTTTCTCTCTCTCTCTCTCTCTCTCGCTTTCTCTCTTTCTCTCTCTCTTTCTCTCTCTCTTTTTCTCTCTTTCTCTCTTTGTCTCTCTCTTTCCCTCTCTCTCTCTTTCTCTCTCCCTCTCTTTCTCCCTCTCTCCTTTTCTCCTCTCTCTTTCTCTCTCTCTCTTTCTCTTCCTATTTTTCTTTCTCTCTCGCTTTCTCTATTTTTCTCTCTCTTTCTCTCTTTCTTTCTCTCTCTCTCTTTCTCTCTCTGTTTCTCTTTCTTTCTTTCTCTCTCTTTCTCTCTCTCTTTCTCTCTCTGTTTGTCTCTCTGTTTCTCTCTCTTTCTTTCCCTCTCTCGCTTTCTTTCTTTCTCTCTCTCTTTCTCTCTCTAGTTCTCTCTCTGTTCCTCTCCCTCTCTTTCTCTCTCTCTTTCTCTCTCTTTCTCTCTCTCTTTCTCTCCCTCTCTTTCTATCTCTCTATCAAACGTATCTGAATTTTCACGAATAATCTTCAACGCCATATTTGCCTCCTTTTGCATAAAAATAAATCTAGTTTACATTACTCACCTTTACGCGTGTCATCTGTGTTTAAAAATTCATAATAATCGGTCAATAGTTCACGAGTGAATCCTACACATCGAAGTATATTAACATATACACATGCTTTATATATATATATATATATATATATATATATATATTATATATATATATTTATATATATATATATATATGAAGATTAAACATGGATAAAGCGAAAGATCTGTGAGCTTAACGTTTCGCCCAACAGTTATGTGGGCTTCATCAAGAGCGAAGGAAAAATGCTAAAAATGACAAAAGACGAAAATAATGTTCAGACTTTCTCGTCTTTTGTCATTTTTAGCATGTTTCGTTCGCTCTTGATAAAGCCCACGTAACAGTTGGGCGAAACGTTGAGCTCACATAACTTCCGTTTTTTTCCATTTTTAATTTCATATATATATATATATATATATATATATATATATATATATATATATATATATATATATATATATATATATACTAGAAGAACACCTGCCCCAGGACGGGTAAAATGTATTCCCTAAACAGACCAGTTTTGCAATGTTGGTTATTAAGTCGGTCACAGATATAGAGAGACAGCGAGAGATGACGCATGCGGTATAATTTACACATGTCTTCTTTCGTCTCGTTTCCAATGGGATCTGCCTAAACATCCACAGCTCAATGAAAATTCCGAAATAGTCTCCTCGTGTATAAAAATTCATATAAAAAATTCAAATTTGACCAATAGAGGGTAGCATAATGCCCGTATTGTATTTTAATTTTAAGTATGATTTTGCCTATTTAAAAAAGATAAATTAATAATTGGAACTCAGGAGCTTCATAGGTTCCGAATTTGAGTAGGTTTATAAATTATAGAAGGTTTCTTATACTTAATCTAAGTTTTATATATATATATATACATATATATATATATATAAATATAAATACATGCTAATACTTATAAATAAATATTAAGTTATATTTACCTACACCTAAACGTCGTTTTGAGCTTACTGCTCTCTTCAGTGTAGGGAAGTGATAGTTTCAGACGGTCATAAGGCGCGAACCCGGTTCACAAAGACATCTTTTGATCTGTACGCTTTCACTAAATCCTCACAGCCATATCAAATTACCGCGTGATACAGAGAATTTAAGTTATATTTATGCCCATTATAACGTAAAATGTCGATTTTAAATATCCTTTAACAGTGTTCAAATTTAATTTTCTTAAGGGGTCTTTAGAATGATATTTGTATATAAATATTAAATTATTTTAATCCACAGACGACATCGTTTTGAGCTCATTACTCTCTTCAGTGTAGTTTCAGACGATCATAAAGCGCCAACCCGATTCACACAGCCACCTTTGGATATGGATGCTTTTTACTCTATCCTCACGGCCATATCAAATTACCACGTACTCTCAAACTCTTTCGATAACTATTCAAATGACTTGGGGAAGGGCACAGTTATCGTTGTCGTCGTCATCATCATGATCATCATCATCATCATCATCATCATCATCATCATCATCATCATCATCATTATTATTAGTATTATTATTATTATTATTATTACTATTATTATTATTATTAGTATTAGTATTATTATTATTATTATTATTATTATTACTATTATTATTATCATCATTATTATTATTACTTACTGTGAGTTCTTCATGCAGGTAATCATTAGTGATTACTCACTGACAATACTCGTTGTGTTCCCTGGAGTCTCGGTGACAACAAGTCTCTTGAGATTTCGAGTAATCTCCACCTTCTTCGATAACTATTCAAATGATAGTCGTGCTTGTCGTCGTCGTCGTCGTCGTCGTCGTCGTCATCATCATCATCATCATCATCATCATCATCATTACAAGTTAAATAACTATTCTACACGCTAGCTGTGTTTGTGTATACATCACCGCTGAGAGATGTTTCGTAAGTAGTAGCGATGTTATATTTATTTAAATTACCACCCTCCCTTTACAATTAATGAACAAATATTTTGAGATTAATGCGAACACTAACGAAGCATAATCTGTTATGCCATTTTGGAGGGAGGGTTAACACTATTTTATATAACCCATTTAAACGCCACTAGAATAATAGCGCGTCGCAATTCACTTCAACATCTGCAAATACATGTGCCATCTTTTTACATATTTGCGTGTATCTTCTTTTTTTTTTGTAGTCGAAGATACAATCCGCATTTTTACCATATGGGAAAATCGTTATAATCAGAAAGAAAGAAAAGCAGTCTGTTTGTTTTTTTAAACCAGATATACATCTTTTTAAAAATAATTTTTCTTGAACATTTAAACTCTGTAATAGCTGCCAAATGTTTCGTCTCATGTTTCGACCGGTGTAAGGGCAAAAATGATACGCTTTATTATTTGGACCCTGTTCGAATTTTGAGGATTTTAATTTTTTTAATTTTTTACTCTTGCTTACTAAGTAACCATGCATTATATTTCTGAAAAAGCCGTACCAGCCTTAAAACTTAGGGTTTTTTTCTATAAGAGATATTGAGGTACAAACGTTCGATAATATTAGCACCATTAGATGGTTAACACGGCATTTCTTAATTGCCAATCATCGTATTTGCGATTAATGCCAACGACCAATGTTATTCCAAGCAAGAATAGAAAAAATATTAACTCAATGAGTATTACTTGGCCTGCACAAGATGTTGTCATATAATGTGGTTCTTCTGTCAAATATCTAGGCCAGATGTAACGAAAATGTCAGTTGCTTGGTGTAGGTGCACTTGGCACGCTCACACACCTGGCTTGAAAACAACATAACATGATTGATTGTCGAAAATAAAATAATCGTTGGCTGAAGTCAAACCACCAGGACGAGAAAAAAAAAACAACATGACGGATTGTCAGAAATGCAATAATTGATCGGGTCTTCTGGTTGTCACTAATTCTGAAACACTCTTTATTGACACTTCCCTGATCTGCGGTGTGATCGTCCACCTATTCACAGAATAGCATGATGATTGTTTCGATAAATAGTATCTTTGAGAAAACATAAATATGTGTTGTGTTATGGAATTAAGGTTCGGTGGGTGTGCAGTCTCTTTCACATCACACCTTGTACTCATGAGATGGTCAGGAAAATGTCCCGATATCATTGAACGACAATAAAACAAAGTCTGTTGAGTATCCATAACTCAACTTTCGTGGACAAGTAAGGTTGTTTTTTTAGTTGTAGCCGGGATATAGACTATGCATGGTCAACGTTCCAATTTAATAAATTTGTCAATAGTATGTGTATACATTTCGTTTTTTTAAGTATATGTATGTGCACGTTGACTTGTACAACTGTATACTCAGACTAAAAATAATGATCCTAATTCGAGTCGGTTATAGATTTCATGGTGCAATTTTGCTATTAGAATAGATTCCATAATCTGAATGTTGCTGATTGTTCTTTCTTCGGATTAAAGAATATATACTGATAGCAAAATTGCACCCCAAAATAATTAATCGACTCGAATTACGATTATCATTTTCAGTCTGATACATATAGTTTCACAACTCAACGTGCACATACGTATACTTTACATTTAAAAATAGAATAGAAATGCATACACATAATACTGAAACAAATTCTAACATTGGAATGGCGACCCGGCATAGTCCATATTCTAGCTACCACTGCCAACAATTAATGAACCTCGATCATTAATACAATCTAGAACCCAAACTCACCTAAAATAAATAAATAAGTATTTGTATAATTAAATAGAATACTTTTAAAACAAGGAATACTTATATCACTATACAAACAAATAAGATAAACAAAAAATCTAACTAAAGTATGTTAACCCTTAAATAAATACATAAAACCGAATAAGCTGAGGCCGAAAATACTCACTTTGTAATAATGATAATAATAATAATAATAATAATAATAATAATAATAATAATAATAATAATAATAATAATAATAATAATAATAATAATAATAATAATAATAATTAAAATCTAGCTGAACAGCATTCGCAATATAGGACTAATACTTACTCAGCATCGAATGCCGAATAAGAAACAAAAATAATATAATGAACTAATTAATTAAATAAATATTGAGGCTGTAGCACGTGGATATTCGGGGCAACTTCCATTGTCTTCCCCGGAAAATTTTATACATATGATATTAATTTCATAAAAATAGTGTATATTTGAAGTTTTCAAGCAGGTTCGGCACACGTAGACCCCTTAGGTTACGAGGGCAATATATATATATTAATAATGGAGTGTATGTATCTGTCTGTCTGTCTGTCTGAATGAAGCTGAAACTCCATCAAAGTAGTATGACTATGTACTAAGTTCGCCAGCGTTCATAATATGTGTATACCTTTAGAATTAGGAAACTATTAATCTATTAATTTACATAAGATAACATTAAATAACATTAGATTACATATAAACAAAGAAGAACGAAATTTCAAGACGAGACTGCGATTAGAACGGAAAACGTGCCAATAATCTTACTAATACTTTTTCAACTTCCTTATACACTGTTACAAAAAGTCGTTCAGACACTAGACGGGTTGTGCCATTTACATAATTCATTCCTTTTAACTTTCAATTGAATTCATATTTACAAATATAAACTTATAACTGCTATTATCAAAATTACATACGTAGTTACAATATTTTCCGATAAGGTGATATTAATAAAATTATTCATACTATTAATTAAAGGCCTTTTCTTCATAAACCAGCCTGTTTTCTAAACCCTACTTTCAATGGCGAGTACTGTTAAAATTGCAAAGTCATCTTTTCGAAAGTGACGTCATTTTGAGAGGATGTTTTTCACATTATAAATCTTTATTTTCATTACATTGTTAAGATAAGGTGTCTTGCTGTAAATTAAAATTAAACAAGGCATATCCCAGCCATTAGTAAATTGGTGACCATTTTGGAAAAATACATTGCTGACTAATCCTTCCGGTCCGTCCGGAAGTGACGTCATTGTGAGAGGATTTTTTCACATTACCATTCTTTATTTTCATTACGTTGATAAGACAAGGTGTTTTATTGTAAATTGAAGTTAAGCTACAAATATCTCGGCCATTACTAAATGGGTAACCATTTTGGAAGAATAACAAAACTGTTTTTTGATTTGACGTAGGCGCCTTCAATAGCATATTTAAACATGAGTTCTTTGATATGACCTCCTAATTAATTTTTTTTTTACTATGTATGGGGGGGGTGTAAAAACATTTTTTTTCGGGGGGCGGGGTAAAATTTTTTTTTTTTTTTTTTTGCTTTTTAACTGAACATATTACTATGCATGGGGGATAGTAAAAAAAATTGGTGGGGAGGTAGAAAATTCATCTTTTTTCTTTTTTTTTCTTTTTTAACTGAAAAAATTGGGGAGTGGGTAAATTTATTTTATTTTTTTTAACTGAAAATATTACTATACATGAGGGAGAGTAAAATATTTTTAGGGGGGGTAAAAAAATGTTTTCTTTCTTTTTAAACTGAAAATAATGGGGGAGGGTAGAAAAAAATTGGGGGACGTAAACATTTTTTTCTTTTTTCTTTTTTAACTGAAAATATTAATATATTAAAAAAAATTGGGGTGATAAACGTTGTTTTTTTTTAAATTAAAAATATTTCTATGTAAGGGTGAAAAAAATTGGGGTCGAAATTTTTTTTTGTTACTAAAAATATTCTTGGTTCGAAACAAAGCAAATCAATGTCTAACAACCCAATAAATATGACTGGGGCTCCATCGGTTTACGGGTGAGCGTTCATTTCTGACGCGGCAGCCTTGCAAAAATAGACGACCGTAGGGAGACTATTTTGGCAAGTATATATAATTATTTTTATTCATACAGACATGTACATATCACTGGCATATCGATATTTCAGATTGGAGGGTCACGTAGTCAGATTTGAAACGGTCGAAAATTCGAAATAAATATTTGTGAACTCATGTTAAAATAAAAGGGATTAATTACCAGTAGTACACTTTCAATGATACTTTATGTCTGGGTGATATGCGTCGAGCGTTAATATGCGTCGATATTTATTAAAAAGTTAATTTAATGTTCGGTCTAGGAAGAGAGAAGACGAACAAACCGCCTTGCGTCTTGCTTTTTAGGGTAGGGTTGGAGGGGGTTGCTATTTAGACCTAATTAGGTTGATTTTTATTTTTCATTTTATTTTTTTATTTTTATTTTTTATTTTTGTTTATTTATTTTTTTATTTATTCATTTTTTTTTCATTTATTTATTTTTTTATTTTATTTATTTATTTTATTTATTTATTTTTTCATTTATTTATTTTTATTTTTTTTAATTATGTTTATTTTTGATTTTGCTTTTTTCATTTTTTATTGGTTTGAAATTCATTAATTTATTAAAAATAAAATTTAAACAAGTGAAAAATCAGTGTCGCGGATTATGTACATATCAGTATAAATATAAAGAATAATCCTATATATATATATATATATATATATATATATATATATATATATATATATAAGCTCTATTTGATATTGAGCACTTTTTATAAGTCCGGTTGAAATTCTTTGCATTTTTATCCTGTGGATGTTTACTTTACCTGGATTACTATCTACGCTACACAGCTCCCAACTTAGGCTGACACCCAAAACCTACACCCTAATTCTCAGTAGCCCCTAAGCACTATCATCGTCTTCATCAACATCACTACATCTCAAGTCATATAATCTTTGGCAGGTGTTCTCCTCTCTCTCCGTCTTTCTATCATATACAGAATTCTGAGAGAATTCTCTGCATGTCACAGAAATTCTAAAGGGACAATTTGGATGGTCTGCATTGAACTTTTGTGTAAATTTTAAATAAAGAAACACATGTTTAGCTCGTCGTAAGTCATATAAACTAAATATACTCGGTTGACCTAGCACTGCTCTTGAATTTTCAGGTCTAAGCATCTAGTTCGTATTTATTTATCTACCCCCACAAGATAAGATGTGACACAAGGTCGGGAAAGTGGGATTAGATAAGCCAGCTCTCGAGAGGTGAGCACTCTGGCCATTTAAAAATTGCCTGGGCAGCCTCGTCGGCATTCCCCGGTAGAGGCGCCTCAGACAGTAAGCAATAAACATACTCCTCCCCAAAGAGGGGAGGCAAATCCTGGGAGGGTGCACCTCCTAGGACTGCACAGGACCGGCAACCCCCAATAGACCGGCGTAAATCCAGACCCAAAGGCCCGGACGATACCGGTTTATTAGGCGGGGTAGTTCGTAGTTCACCCGATCATAATATTGCCTTAATTGAGTCATATCGTAAGTTGCGAGTCAAGTTTCGCTTGGTACCCATCTTTAATATCAGCAAGATTAGTTTTACCAAATGATCGTCTACAGTTGGTTCCATCAGAAAGGGCAGTCATATCATCATGATTAGTAGACTTCAAAGCAACTTTCTTTGCAACATCAATCAATAATTTTACACCTTTGATTAGTTGTGTGTCACTGGTAGAATCGCGTTGCAAGAAGGGATTACAAAAGTAAGTTGCTAAGGATGCTATTGATAACCATTTGAGAAGATAATCAGAAGGCAAATTCCAAGACTTGATTTTAACCGAACATGATTGTTTGAGAACCAGCTTCTCAAACCAATATTTCAGAAGGCCTGTCTGAGAATGTTAAATCGGTGAGGTAGCAGAGTATACTTTGGTAAAGCAGATTGTTTTTGTATCATAAATGACGTTCGTTAAGTCTTCAAAAGTTGCTGAAATCTATTTCAAGTGAGATAAGAAAACGCTTCGAAAAACATGTCACAAATGAGTATTGATTTACTCCTCTCCAGGAGTTAGGCACAAGGCCAGTTTTTTTTTATCTTACTCCCACAAATAAGATGTGACCCAAGTGGGGTTTAAAAATTGCCTGGGCAGCCCCGTCGGTATTCCCCGGTAGGGGCGCCTCAGGCAGTAAGCAATAAACTTACTCCTCCCCAAAGCCTGGGAGGGTGGACCTCCTAGAACTGCACAGGACAGACCTATAGGGCGTCGCAAATCAAGCCCCGAAGGCCAAGACAATACCAGTCTATGGGGTGCAGTATCCATCGGAACAGATACTACACTTTGATCTTAGCCAAAAGGCCATGAATTCTGAACTTTTTAAACCCATATCTAGAGTATTACCTCCACCATCTACCACCACAATCGTCGTCGTCGTCGTCGTCGTCGTCGTCGTCGTCGTCGTCGTCGTCGTCGTCGTCGTCGTCATCAACATTATCATCATATCATCATCATTTTGGACACTATCTCACCACCTTGCCATACTGCTAAATTTTAAAACCCATTTTAAGAGTATCACCGCCATCAGCACAACCGTCGTCGTCGTCGTCGTCGTCATCGTCGTCGTCCTCATCCTCATCATCATCATCATCATCATCATCATCATCATCATCATCATCATCATCATCATCATCATCATCATCATCATCATCATAATCATCGTCATCGTCGTCGTCGTCGTCGTCATCATCATCATCATCATCATCATCATCATCATCATCATCATCATCATCATCATCATCATCATCGTCATCGTCATCATCATCATCATCATCATCAACATTATCATCATCATATCATCATCATTTTGGGCACTATCTCACTACCTTGCAATACTGCTGTTGTGTTTGCTATTAGAAAGTTTCTATTATTTTTTTCCGTGTTGTGTTGACAGTTCTTCAGTGTGTTTGGAGTCATTGCCTGTTCATTTCGATTAGGACGACCTCTTTTTTTTTTTTTTGGTGTGTTCTCTTATGTCAATTGCGTGGAGGAAGATAGATTGTCTTCTAAATCTGTATCTCGGTATGTTCGCGTAGCTTTACAACTATTGCTCGTCCCTCATCATCTTCAAGCAAGCTGTAGGTGGTCGAGAAAGTTGGGTTTTTTTTTCGGCCGATTCGTTTTTCTTAAATAGTAATGTGTTAGAATAATTTGGTGGCATTTACCATCACTATTTTTAATAAAAATGCAATATCATCACATTTGATGACATTACATTTGCTTGGGGGGGGGGGGGAGCGCAACTCGTCCAAATTAGTAAAGATTAATCAAAATTAGTAAAGATTGATCAAAATTAGTAAAGATTAATCAAAATTAGTAAAGATTAATCAAAATTAGTAAAGATTAATCAAAATTAGTAAAGATTGATCAAAATTAGTAAAGATTAATCAAAATTAGTAAAGATTAATCAAAATTAGTAAAGATTAATCAAAATTAGTAAAGATTGATCAAAATTAGTAAAGATTAATCAAAATTAGTAAAGATTGATCAAAATTAGTAAAGATTAATCAAAATTAGTAAAGATTAATCAAAATTAGTAAAGATTAATCAAAATTAGTAAAGATTGATCAAAATTAGTAAAGATTAATCAAAATTAGTAAAGATTGATCAAAATTAGTAAAGATTAATCAAAATTAGTAAAGATTAATCAAAATTAGTAAAGATTAATCAAAATTAGTAAAGATTGATCAAAATTAGTAAAGATTAATCAAAATTAGTAAAGATTGATCAAAATTAGTAAAGATTGATCAAAATTAGTAAAGATTAATCAAAATTAGTAAAGATTGATCAAAATTAGTAAAGATTGATCAAAATTAGTAAAGATTGATCAAAATTAGTAAAGATTGATCAAAATTAGTAAAGATTAATCACAATTAGTAAAGATTGATCAAAATTAGTAAAGATTAATCAAAATTAGTAAAGATTAATCAAAATTAGTAAAGATTAATCAAAATTAGTAAAGATTGATCAAAATTAGTAAAGATTGATCAAAATTAGTAAAGATTGATCAAAATTAGTAAAGATTGATCAAAATTAGTAAAGATTAATCACAATTAGTAAAGATTGATCAAAATTAGTAAAGATTAATCAAAATTAGTAAAGATTAATCAAAATTAGTAAAGATTAATCAAAATTAGTAAAGATTAATCAAAATTAGTAAAGATTGATCAAAATTAGTAAAGATTAATCAAAATTAGTAAAGATTGATCAAAATTAGTAAAGATTGATCAAAATTAGAAAAGATTAATCAAAATTAGTAAAGATTGATCAAAATTAGTAAAGATTGATCAAAATTAGTAAAGATTAATCACAATTAGTAAAGATTGATCAAAATTAGTAAAGATTAATCAAAATTAGTAAAGATTAATCAAAATTAGTAAAGATTAATCAAAATTAGTAAAGATTGATCAAAATTAGTAAAGATTGATCAAAATTAGTAAAGATTGATCAAAATTAGTAAAGATTGATCAAAATTAGTAAAGATTAATCACAATTAGTAAAGATTGATCAAAATTAGTAAAGATTAATCAAAATTAGTAAAGATTAATCAAAATTAGTAAAGATTAATCAAAATTAGTAAAGATTGATCAAAATTAGTAAAGATTAATCAAAATTAGTAAAGATTAATCAAAATTAGTAAAGATTAATCAAAATTAGTAAAGATTGATCAAAATTAGTAAAGATTAATCAAAATTAGTAAAGATTGATCAAAATTAGTAAAGATTGATCAAAATTAGTAAAGATTGATCAAAATTAGTAAAGATTGATCAAAATTAGTAAAGATTAATCACAATTAGTAAAGATTGATCAAAATTAGTAAAGATTAATCAAAATTAGTAAAGATTAATCAAAATTAGTAAAGATTAATCAAAATTAGTAAAGATTGATCAAAATTAGTAAAGATTGATCAAAATTAGTAAAGATTGATCAAAATTAGTAAAGATTGATCAAAATTAGTAAAGATTAATCACAATTAGTAAAGATTGATCAAAATTAGTAAAGATTAATCAAAATTAGTAAAGATTTATCAAAATTAGTAAAGATTAATCAAAATTAGTAAAGATTAATCAAAATTAGTAAAGATTGATCAAAATTAGTAAAGATTAATCAAAATTAGTAAAGATTGATCAAAATTAGTAAAGATTGATCAAAATTAGTAAAGATTAATCAAAATTAGTAAAGATTGATCAAAATTAGTAAAGATTGATCAAAATTAGTAAAGATTGATCAAAATTAGTAAAGATTAATCACAATTAGTAAAGATTGATCAAAATTAGTAAAGATTAATCAAAATTAGTAAAGATTAATCAAAATTAGTAAAGATTGATCAAAATTAGTAAAGATTGATCAAAATTAGTAAAGATTGATCAAAATTAGTAAAGATTGATCAAAATTAGTAAAGATTGATCAAAATTAGTAAAGATTAATCACAATTAGTAAAGATTGATCAAAATTAGTAAAGATTAATCAAAATTAGTAAAGATTAATCAAAATTAGTAAAGATTAATCAAAATTAGTAAAGATTGATCAAAATTAGTAAAGATTAATCAAAATTAGTAAAGATTGATCAAAATTAGTAAAGATTGATCAAAATTAGTAAAGATTAATCAAAATTAGTAAAGATTAATCAAAATTAGTAAAGATTGATCAAAATTAGTAAAGATTGATCAAAATTAGTAAAGATTAATCAAAATTAGTAAAGATTGATCAAAATTAGTAAAGATTAATCAAAATTAGTAAAGATTAATCAAAATTAGTAAAGATTAATCAAAATTAGTAAAGATTGATCAAAATTAGTAAAGATTGATCAAAATTAGTAAAGATTAATCAAAATTAGTAAAGATTGATCAAAATTAGTAAAGATTAATCAAAATTAGTAAAGATTAATCAAAATTAGTAAAGATTGATCAAAATTAGTAAAGATTGATCAAAATTAGTAAAGATTGATCAAAATTAGTAAAGATTGATCAAAATTAGTAAAGATTGATCAAAATTAGTAAAGATTGATCAAAATTAGTAAAGATTGATCAAAATTAGTAAAGATTGATCAAAATTAGTAAAGATTGATCACAATTAGTAAAGATTGATCAAAATTAGTAAAGATTGATCAAAATTAGTAAAGATTGATCAAAATTAGTAAAGATTGATCAAAATTAGTAAAGATTAATCAAAATTAGTAAAGATTGATCAAAATTAGTAAAGATTAATCAAAATTAGTAAAGATTAATCAAAATTAGTAAAGATTGATCAAAATTAGTAAAGATTGATCAAAATTAGTAAAGATTGATCAAAATTAGTAAAGATTGATCACAATTAGTAAAGATTGATCAAAATTAGTAAAGATTGATCAAAATTAGTAAAGATTGATCAAAATTAGTAAAGATTGATCAAAATTAGTAAAGATTAATCAAAATTAGTAAAGATTGATCAAAATTAGTAAAGATTAATCAAAATTAGTAAAGATTGATCAAAATTAGTAAAGATTGATCAAAATTAGTAAAGATTGATCAAAATTAGTAAAGATTGATCAAAATTAGTAAAGATTGATCAAAATTAGTAAAGATTGATCAAAATTAGTAAAGATTGATCAAAATTAGTAAAGATTGATCAAAATTAGTAAAGATTAATCAAAATTAGTAAAGATTAATCAAAATTAGTAAAGATTGATCAAAATTAGTAAAGATTAATCAAAATTAGTAAAGATTGATCAAAATTAGTAAAGATTAATCAAAATTAGTAAAGATTGATCAAAATTAGTAAAGATTGATCAAAATTAGTAAAGATTGATCAAAATTAGTAAAGATTGATCAAAATTAGTAAAGATTGATCAAAATTAGTAAAGATTAATCAAAATTAGTAAAGATTGATCAAAATTAGACGAAATTTGTTCTACTTGATGTCTTACATTTTCTTTATGTAACTAAAAAGTTGATTCAGACTTACTATGACACGTAAATTAATCTAATTTTTAATATTTTCAATAGATGATGCACCTCTGATTTTGTTATTTTCTTGCTTTCCAGCCCTTTAGGCTATGAATAAAATGAAAACGCCCGGTAATCACCCATTGTCCTTCAAAATAATAGACGACGTTTTTAAGCATGAGAAGATATGACATTAATTTTGTAGTCAAATAAACTCGTTAAGGTGTGGTTTATTTTTTTTTTTTTAAACATCATTGGACTTTTGTTTACAAACCATAAATTTGGAAGATCAGAAAACAGATTTAACTCAGTAAAATACCTGTCCAGCCATACAATGACTGGTTTAATTGGTTGAACTCATTTTCTGGACGAACCGTATGTATTAAATAAAGTCCACCCTCTTTATTTTAAGCAATTTCCTGAAAAATCTAACCTTTTCTGGCAAATTCCAGGAAAAATCCTAAAAACGGACATTTGAAAGGTAATACAGACACAGATAGTATGCAATGGAACTTCTGGACTTTTGTGGACACAAGATACCTGGTTTGACCAATTTGACATTATTTCCTCGACAACTTTTCACTGAATATGGCTTATTATTTTAGTAAATTATTGCCACAAATGCGAAATATTTCTGAAACTATTGCATTCAACTCCAATAAACAGTACAAGATAACTATTTTATTGCAATAATTTTTTTACAGTGTCCGGATGAAAACGCAACCGACAGCTCAGACACTGTCATACATACATATGTGTGCATATAAATTTCAGGAAAAGGATAAAACACTTGGGTATGCGAATAAAAATATAATAATGTTTATCATAATATTGTTCATAGCCCATATAATGCTAAAACCGGTCGTTATAAAATTAGGCTGTAAAATTTAAATGTGTAATGCTAAGTTCCGGCCTAACGTGTCGTTGAACACTGTTTATGGTGGCTTTTTAGATATGTCCTCTTGCATAGACATAAATAGATCTTAATTCTTTTGCATCAACGTGCTTGTTTTTTGGCCGCATCGTCCTAAGAGTTTAAACAATAGTTAAAACGTCGACTTGAGTCTATAAAATGGTATAATTGCACCATGCTTTTTTACCTTTTGCTTTTCACAATAATTGTTGAATTCGTTTTTCTTTTTGAGTGATGTATTAATAGACTTTTGACGTTGATTACTTGTCCGTTCGGCGATTTTATATATTTGTATGATCCCGGAAGTAAAGGTTCTGAAGAAAAAATTCGTATTTTTGTTTACAATACAGATGACTTGTTTTGAGCATGAATTATTATAACATGATATAATAAATTTTGAAATAAAAAACATATATGTATTGGCTCTATTCGTTGTTCAATATTGAGCTTTAGATTTATATAACATATATATATATATATATATATATATATATATATATGCACGAGCTACTTTTCTAAGACATTTTCTAGGAAATTTTTTTTAATTTTAACTTTTATTTTTATTTTTTCCTCTTCTCTTCTTAAGTGACCTCAACAATTGCAACGACACATTGTGTATTGTCGGCAGTTGAAACCCTTATTCCAGACATTTAATTTCCCTGATGATCTGCCAAGCAAGTACCTGCTTTGTAGTGAAACACGTGTAGGAAAAAACATTTAATTTGAATAAATAATATTTTGTGAGAAAAAATATCTTTAATGATGATCATTGGTGTCCTGAAAGGAATGCTTTGGTAAGTATTCATAAAATCGCATATATATATATATATATATATATATATATATATATATATATATATATATATATATATATATATATATATATGTATATGTGGAGGTTGACCCAAGAGGTTGATCCAAGAGTATGTATTCCGCCAAATGTTGGTGGATTCCCCCTTTTCCCCTTTTCGGGGATTGCATCGGACTTAATTCTTGTTGGGGAGTATGAAAGCCACCACTTATTTCCAAGTTTTTTTAGCTATATTTATTTAAACTTTTTCTTCTTAAGTGACTTCAATTGGGCCAATCCCCTGTTGGGCATGTCAATTGGTGAGTTCCATATTTTAGGTTTTATATCTCCCCTGATGAACTGGCAAGTTAGTACCTTCTTCTGGTAGCGAAACATGAGTAGGGTACAATGACTTTAGAAAATAAATACATAATAAAATAAAACACTTTTTTTATTGTGATGAATCATTTCTCTGATGAAATGTGTAAAATTCTCCATATATATATATATATATATATATATATATATATATATATATATATATATATATATATGAAAGTTGATAAATTTTCAGAGCTAAAATGTTTGCAAACATTAATGACCCCTTGCGAAGATTAAAATTGACATATAAAGATACAAAATCTTTTATCGATAACCCTTTTCTAATTCTGGTCAAAATCCATTACAGGGGACAAAGAAGGGATCAAAGCCCTTCGTAAAAATTCAGATATTTTGAATGTTTGTGAAATTTTAACAATAGGTATTAGACAATTATTAACCCGTGGTAATGTAAACAGATTTTAAGAGGGCATAATATGGGCACAACCTCCCATTTGAAAATGTAAATATTTCATATTTGCATTAAATATAATTCATACACATTAAACACCAATTAAACAAGATTCCTTGAATTTTCTTTTCTTCGTAAGAGCAATTGAACCTAAGCTTTAATTTTCAGACATTTTCTAGAATAATAAATATATTATGGATTTTGATCAGAATGTTTAGCAGCATTATATTTTGATTTTAATTTTAGTAAAGGTATATCAATGTTCGCTGAATTGATTTTACCCGACTTTAGGCGGGAATTCTTCTTCACATTAAAATATGATCAGCAGCCAAGAAACTAATACATTGCACTAACAACAAACTCGACTATATATATATATATATATATAAAGTTATGAAAATATATTTATGGCAATTAAGCCACACGGAGGCTTCCGCGTTTCATCCCCCGGGGTGGGGGATGAGGAGTCTTCAGGCTAAAATGCCTGAAGACTCTCCCCGGGAATGAAACGCGGGAGCCTCTGTGTAGCTTAATTGCCATAAATATATTTTCATAACTTACTACCTAGCTCTACTTACATATCGAGCACTATTGAAGTAAATACTCCAAATTGATACATAAAAAGTTATATCTCCTTATAAAATTGTATGTGGATACATGTAATAGTAATATATATATATATATATATATATATAATTAATTATTAATAACCATATATGTATTAGCATATACTATCAGTTCCCTTATAGTTTGCAGTCTCCTTAAAAGATTCAGCTCGATGATTGTCAATTAGTAACAACAGAGCAAATATTAGTCATGTTCATATTATATTCAATAATCATGTTTTGATTTTATTATTTTTATTATTTCCCATTTCCAAAATACATCACATTTCTTTAAGATATATTTTTTACGGTCCGTTTCATTTGTCTTTAACCAAACAACATTGTTATGTCAATATCGTCTCTGCAACATTACAAAATCATCAGTAAATAAGTAAAAAGTTCTTGGATTAAAGTGTCTTGAAAAAACCTACACTGTACAGTGGTTACTTTTTGGGTGAAACAAAACAATGTAAATGTGAAAAAATGAAAATAATGAAATAAAAGCATGGTTATTGGAATATAATAGGAACCTGACTTATATATATATATATATATATATATATATATATATATATATATATATATATATATATATATATATATATATGAGAAGATAAAAAAGTTGTTTATATAACACGTATTTGAAAAATTGATGATTTAATAAATATGGCACTTTATTGAATTTTTATTCTCATCACTTATCAACTTATACTGGTGCTCTATCTCGTATATCGAGCATTCACTATTCAAGATAGGATATAATTTAAAGATATAATTTTGATCTTTATTTTCTCACTTTACACACATCTCTCTCTCTTTCTCTCTCTCTCTCTCTCTCTCTCTCTCTATATATATATATATATATAAATATATATATATACAGGCATATACATATATATAGATATATAGAGACAGATATCTGTGTATGCGTCTGCATGCATATATATATATATATATATATATATATATATATATACAAATATATAAATGCGTTATTTCAATGAACGTGCATTTGTGAGTATTTTACAGTGAAAGACAAATACCACCCATGTAGTTTCATTCAGAATGTATGTGTTTCTCATAGGTCTTTGAGGAGTCTCTTTGCACACAAAAAGATATGGTATTTCGATAGCTCTTCCTGGTTTCTTGTTCGCCCGCAGCTAAAACAAACATAATCTCTAACGCTACCCTATTTAAGCTCACCACATACCCTCGCCTTTCTCCAAATGACTCAACTGGAAACTGTCGTCATATCACATCTTCATAATCGCTGATATTACTTGAGAAGACTAGTAAAGCATGAGTGTGGCGGTTTCAGCGTAAAACACTGTAAGGGGTTTTATTTACTCCTCCCCAGGAGTTAGGCACAAGGCCAATTTTATCTTACTCCCACAAGTAAGATGTGACCCAAGATCGGGTCGAGAAAGTGAGGTTTGAAAAGCCAGCGCTCGAGAGGTGAGCACTCTGGCCATTTAAAAATTGTCTGGGCAGCCCCGTCGGCATTCCCCGGTAGGGGCGCCTCAGACAGTAAGCAATAAACTTACTCCTCCCCAAAGAGGGGAGGCAAAGCCTGGAAGGGTTGACCTCCTAGAACTGCACAGGACAATCCCATAGACCGGCGTAAATCAAGTCCCGAACGGCATGACAATACAAGTCTATGGGGTAAGGGGTATTAGGGTTGATTGCTTGTCAACAGAGGACACTATATATATATACATATATATATATATACATATATATATATATATATATATGTATATGTATATATATTTATATTTATGTACATATATTGATATATATTTATATGTATTTTATTATATGTATATCTATTTCAAATGGAAATTTTCTATCAAAGCATCTTTTAAAAATTTAAATTAGAAAATAGGCAAAAAGCCTTAGGAAGCACGAATAAGATGCTTTCTTATTGACTTTTGTCTTTAAATTTTCGGATTAAATATCCTTCATCGGAGACTGTATGTAAAGAGTTTACCTTTTCTGATAATTAGTTAAGTATTTTTTTCTTCTTGATGTTATCGAAGTGCCCATCTTGTTGTTGGGACGTTTTAGAAACAGCTTATCTGATACAGAACGTCATAGCACGTGTATTCTATATATATATATATATATATATATATATATATATATATATATATATATATATATATATATATATATAATGTGTGTGTTTTTCGTTCAAGTTTTAAGTATTGCATGGAAAGTTTATAAAATTGAAATAAAAGCCAAATTAGCAATACAAGATTAATTTATTATTTTTTTTTCTTACATTAATCCTATCGATTACGGAATAAAATTCCTTCTTCAGGGGTGACCAGTATTGAGTCATTTTTTTTTTTTTTTTTTCATCAAAAAACAAGAATAAAGAAACTTATTTCTTTGTTAATTTGACAAACGTCTTAGATGGTACGACGTAATCGCCTTGATGTTATGAAATGGCGGTAGGATTCAAAACCGGTGACGAACGAGAGATGCGTTGGCACGCTGTCGAGTAATGTGTGTGTTTTTCGTTAAAGTTTTAAGTATTGCATGGAAAGTTTATAAAATTGAAATAAAAGCCAAATTAGCAATACAAGATTAATTTATTTTTTTTTTCTTACATTAATCGTATCGATTACGGAATAAAATTCCTTCTTCAGGGGTGACCAGTATTGAGTCATTTTTTTTTTTTTTTTTTCATCAAAAAACAAGAATAAAGAAACTTATTTCTTTGTTAATTTGACAAACGTCTTAGATGGTACGACGTAATCGCCTTGATGTTATGAAATGGCGGTAGGATTCAAAACCGGTGACGAACGAGAGATGCGTTGGCACGCTGTCGAGTAATGTGTGTGTTTTTCGTTCAAGTTTTAAGTATTGCATGGAAAGTTTATAAAATTGAAATAAAAGCCAAATTAGCAATACAAGATTAATTTATTTTTTTTTTCTTACATTAATCCTATCGATTACGGAATAAAATTCCTTCTTCAGGGGTGACCAGTATTGAGTCATTTTTTTTTTTTTTTTTCATCAAAAAACAAGAATAAAGAAACTTATTTCTTTGTTAATTTGACAAACGTCTTAGATGGTACGACGTAATCGCCTTGATGTTATGAAATGGCGGTAGGATTCAAAACCGGTGACGAACGAGAGATGCGTTGGCACGCTGTCGAGTAATGTGTGTGTTTTTCGTTCAAGTTTTAAGTATTGCATGGAAAGTTTATAAAATTGAAATAAAAGCCAAATTAGCAATACAAGATTAATTTTTTTTTTTTTTTCTTACATTAATCCTATCGATTACGGAATAAAATTCCTTCTTCAGGGGTGACCAGTATTGAGTCATAAAAAAATTAATTAATCTTGTATTGCATCTCTCGTTCGTCACCGGTTTTGAATCCTACCGCCATTTCATAACATCAAGGCGATTACGTCGTACCATCTAAGACGTTTGTCAAATTAACAAAGAAATAAGTTTCTTTATTCTTGTTTTTTGATGAAAAAAAAAAAAAAAATGACTCAATACTGGTCACCCCTGAAGAAGGAATTTTATTCCGTAATCGATAGGATTAATGTAAGAAAAAAAAAAATAAATTAATCTTGTATTGCTAATTTGGCTTTTATTTCAATTTTATATATATATATATATATATATATATATATATATATATATATATATATATATATATATATATATGTTATTGTTTATTTATCTATGGACGTATACGTTTCGTCTTTTTTCAATCAAGACTCATCAGCATAGAAGTACGACTATTCACCACCGGTCACACGATTCGAAACCCTGGATTAAAAGTATTTTTCAACCCCAATCCAACGTCGCAAACCGATAGGCCAGTTCTGAACAGCTTATAAACAATGATAATTTTAACACTTTTAGAGGCGGCGTAACGTACAGGTCTTCAACTTCTATAAGTGAAGGAATCATGCATATAACGCAAGTGACGTCACGCTGTGTTATTACTACCATTTACAGTGCTCTACATTTTAACGAGGAGCTTCAAATATATATATATATATATATATATATATATATATATATATATATATATATATATATTGTAAAGGAGTAAGGCTACCAACATTTGTGAAATGTTTTTTTCAACATTTATTTATTATTTTGTTACTTTATCATTTTATAATTTTATATAACACATTTGAAACAACACTCTTTCAAATCGAAAGACATGTCCTCAACATATCTGATGAGAGCGGACCACTGCTTGAAACGCGTTATATAAAATTATAAAATGATAAAATAACAAAATAATACATAAATGTTGAAAACACATTTTACAAATGTTGGTAGCCTTACTCCTTTATATATATACTTTTCTCTCGTTGGAACTGCACTAATACTGCACTACCCTCTTCTCTCTCTCTCTCTCTCTCTCTCTCTCTCTCTCTCTCTCTCTATATATATATATATATATATATATATATATATATATATATATATATATATATGATTAAATGCCATAATATTATAATTTGTATAGTAGGGAGGAGGAGCTTAATTTTGGGACTTAATGATACTCGAAACCCTATACATTAAAACAGAAAAAACAGCTATTAACTAGATTAATTATACTATTAGTACTAATATACTCAAATGCCTATGAATATAAATTTAAATTAAACACAGTCCTTTATTTTTCCCGCCTAAAGAGAATATATATTCACTCCTAGGTCTATGCCTGGTTAACATTACTCCACTGACGATGGACCTGGAAGGGTCCGAAAGCGCTTTGGGAAGCTTTGGCAATTTTATCAGCCAATTTCCGTCTGAAACTAAGAACCTAATCAGAAAAACGGAAAGGATCATAGAAAAAATATCCAGACACAAGATGTCCGTTATTTTTAATGATACTTGTATATATATATATATATATATATATATATATATATATATATATATATATATATATATATATATACATACATATAAAGGAAAGCAAAGACTATACGTATTTGTGCCGACGTACTCTATGTAGGATGCCTGACTTCTCCATGTTTTTCAAAGGAGATCTTCATACAATTAGGTACTTCTGTGTACAAAATCAATATAGTTCAGCTTCGACAATATTATGTAATGTCAGATCGATATAGGATTTCAATGGAGAGTCTATTAGCCCCAACTTTAGCTAATATCTTCGTCGGTTATTACGAATCCGCATTATTAGTTCTGTAACCATACCCACGACTTATGTTAGTATGTTGACAATACTTTTGCCATGTTTTGATCGAAAAGTCAAGCGTTAGCATTCTTCAATAAGTTAAATTCCAATCATAGGCCTCTAAAGTTAACTATGAAAAGTGAGAACGATAATTGTCTTCCCTTCTTGGATGTCCTTGTTGAAAGTTCAAGAGGCGGCTTTCTCACTACTATCTACAGGAAGCCTACTTTTACTGGCCTGTATGTAAACTGGTCTTCTTTTGTACCGAAATCTAGAAAGGTAAGCTTAATTTACACATCGGTACATAGAGTCCTTATGATCTGTTCTTTTAGGAAATTGCATTTGCAGACCTGCATTAACCAGTATATCCCATCCCAAATTCTACAATGAAGGTAGGATCCATGTGTCACCCTTCATCTGCTACTTTGGACGCTACTATTGACCAGCATTTGGTTGGAAATCCATGCTGTACCAGTAGCTATAATATAGCGTTTTTTGAGGTCTTGCATAAACAATGGAAATGTAAGAACAGGTCTATATAGCCCTCTGTAAACCTTCCTTATGCCGGTAGGAGGAATTCGTTAAAACATTGAATTACTGTAGGGAACTTCCCCCCCCCTTTATATATATATATATATATATATATATATATATATACAAGGGCCGTTCAATAAGTAATGCCCCTGACCCACTTCCAGTAGTCTGATCTAGATGATATTTTGCATATGTAATGATTTATATCTGTTTTGGTTATGTTGCAAAAACCAGCTCTGAACGAATTGTGGTTTCTGATTTACAGGTGTTTGAACTGAGTCAGGTGTGAAATGGAGCCAGTTGAGTGTCGCGCAGTGATCCGTGTTTTGTATTTGAAAGGACGCATACAAAAGGAGACTTTTCATGAAATGAAAAAATCGTATGGTGATGATGCCCCATCATATGCCATTGTAAAACGCTGGCATCGTGAATTCAAACATGACCGGAAGTCTGTGGAAACAGCTCTCAGACCTGGTCGTCCCTCTTCGGCCATTGATGGGGCATCTGTCCGTCAAGTTGAGGCTACCATTTTGGAAGATCGACGCATTACTATTCGACAAATAGCCAAAGAGGTCAAGATTAGTACAGGGTTTGTGGAAACTATTATGCATGACCATTTGGATATGCATACAGTGTCTGCCAGATGTACTCCCAGGTTGTTCACACCTTTCCAGAGGCAAGAACGCGTCGAGTGCTAGAAGATGAATTTGGAGATGTGCCAAGAAGATGAGTCAAAGTTTTCCAAAAGATTTATTACACAGGATGAAACTTGGGTTCATTACTATGGTCCAGAGACCAAAGCTCAGTCAATACAGTGGAAGCACTTGGACTCACCACCTCCAAAGGAGGCAAGACTGCAGCCTTCCGCTGTCGAAGTCATGCTCATAGTCTTCTTGGACCAGGACGGAGTAGTGATGACAGATGACCTGGCAAAGAGTACTACAATTACAGGAGCCTATTACGCTTCATTTTTGATGAAATTAAGAGAAGCTATCAAAATCAAGAGGCGGAGCAAAATCAGAAAAATATCCTCCTCCTGCAGGACAACGCTCCGGTCTACAACTCGCATGTCGCCAGATCAGAAACATGGGCGTGTGGCTATGAAATCCTCCTCCACCCCCTTACTCTCTTGACTTTCATCTCTTCCCAGCCATGAAGTTGTTTTTGAAAGGAAAGCGTTTCCCATATGATGCAGCCTTGATTTCTGAAGTTACGACGTGGTTGGGGGACCAACCTGGAGTGTTCTACAAAAACGGTGTCCAGAGCTGCATCAAACAATAAGATAAATGCATAACTCTGGGTGGTTCCTATGTAGAGAAAGACTAATAACTGTGCCAAGTTTCATTAATCTACTCCTATGGGAAATGGGTCAGGGGAATTACTTATTGCACGCCCCTCGTGTGTATATGTATGTATGTATATATATATATATATATATATATATATATATATATATATATATATATATATATATATATTTAAATATATATATATATATATCAGGGTGACCCAGAAGTTCCTACGACTTTTTATAAACATCAACAAGTGAACAAGAAGCTCAGACTTAATATATGTATTGACCACACCAATCCATTTGATCACTGAACAGTGATTACTATATTTTCTTATGATAAATTGTTGTTGCTTTCAATGAAAGTCTTTAACTTGTTCACTTGTTGATGTTTACAAAAAGTCATAAGGACTTCTGGATCACCTAGTTTATAAGGATTATTTAAATGATGAAAAAAAGATAAAGTTACATACTTTACAAGCTGATTATAATCATCAGGTTTTTAAACTAGGAATGCATATATATATATATATATATATATATATATATATATATATATAATAGAGAATTGTAGTTTGCTTGAAACATTGCTGGGAATAGTAGAAGTATATTTTTAAAAAGGCTGAGGGCAATTCACAGTTCCGGGTAGGTTGTAAGCTGGAAGGAACAAAAATAATGAATCGAAATGGGACTTACTATTTATTTTTTCTTAAAATCTTACATAACAGCACGTGTGGTTTTAGCTGTTTGTGTGTTGGCATCCATTTTGCTAGATTCTCTACACAGACGGAGTTTTCTTTTGGTGTTATTTTTGACAAAGGGAAGTTTCTTTTTTCCCGAAATATTGGATAAATGATTTTAATAATCATCCGGACAACACACAAACAGCTAACACCACACTTGCTGTTATGTAAGATTTTAAGAAAAAATAAATAGTAAGTCCCATTTCGTATTCGATTTATTATTTTTCTTCCTTCCAGGTTATAACCTACCCGGCACTTTGCATTGCCCTCAGCCTTTTTAAAACATACTATATATATATATATATATATATATATATATATATATATATATACTTCTTTTAATATTGTCTCTGAGACATAAGGTGCTACTGAGGTCAGAAAGGAGATTCGTAGGGGTCATTCTGAGTTGCGAGTTGTGCAGCAATATGTTCGTTTACATTATATTTAAATCTGCATGTTGGTACAATCGGGGAAACAAGGAGTAGGGAGGGAATTCCAAAGTTAATATGTTCGATGAAAGAAACTATTGGAGTAGAATGTTTTCCGGCATCTGGGTACTTCTACAGTGAAGGGGTGGGATGTTGCTCTCAGTCGGGTTTCCCGGGTGTATTTACATTGAGAGGGTACAAGTGCAGTAAGTTTATCGGAGCACATCACATTGGGGTAATTGTAAAACAAGCAGAGGGAAGCAATAAAGCGGCGATGGGACAGAGGCTGGGATTTAGTAGACAGTGCGGCAGTTTCTAATCCAATAGTTAGAAACTATTTTGTCTTGGTGCATTATAAATATATTGGAAACTGGCAGGTGTGAAGGAGTTTACTAGCCCGGTAGCGGGAGGGAGTTTTATCATAGATGTTTAGCGTTTTATAACTACACAGTTTGGCTAGACGTAGCGAACGCGTCAACACTCACGTTTGAGTTGAGTTAATTTTTTCTTTTACCAGAGACTTTTGTGCTAAAAGTTTTATTCCTGGCATGAAACTATCGTTTACAGAGATAAGAGTGTGTGTGCGTGCGTATGTCTTTTGTGTGTGTCTGTGTGTCTCTGTGTTTCATTTTACTTCAGTAGAAGTCCCCAGAAATCAAGGGGCCCCTTCCTAAGGCTAACACTTGATCTCTATATGAGATACATATATATTCGAATATTCCATTAAAGTTCTCTTTTACCTGTCAAACATTGAGTTTGTAAAGAAGTTAAGAACATTGTTTCTCTCTCCCCAATTGACCAGTAATTTTATAGTATATACTTATTGCGGTCTTTTGGTCTTACCAGATTGCAGGACAAGAATTCATCTAGTCTGGTGGAGTATCCAGCTAAGTACTGTTACTCGAGGTAACATTACTTTGATTAGGTGCACCATTCCTCTCATGGGCCAGTGTATAGCCGTGTCGAGGGGATCTTATTTGGGCTTCGAATACTATGTTATTTTGAATATTAGGTCAGGTTTTAATTTTAGGGGGAAGTATCCTCATGTCAGGTTGTCCTGACAAACCTTTGTACAGAGAAACCGAAGACACACGAGGATGGTTTCTAGTAGGTAATTCAAACTCTCCAGTAGGTAATTCAAACTCTCCTGTCTGAGTGTGTGTCTGTGTGTGTATTGAATTAAGTTTCTTTTCGATTACGACAGCTTGCAAGTTCTGCACTTCCCTCTACGTAATCCATACATTGAGAATGACACATCGAAAGCAATTTTTGCATATACGCATCGCTGAAGGAAGCGAGTTTGAAGTCGGGTAGCTATATGTGGAGTGCGACGGTGGCGGGTGGCTAGGTTAATAAGAATCGAGGATAGGGATGGGGGTGTCTTTGACAGTCACACATGTGGGAACGATCGCGAGAAAGAAAAACGGTAGAGAGGAGTAACAAAAGTGATTGACATGCGTATTAAAAACGCACAGGAATACATTTGGGCGTTTTAAGTGGGTTGAAAATACATGTAAAAAAAACAGAAAATAAACGATTTATATATTCCTGTATCGTGTTGTTTCTATTTAAGTAATGTATTAATAAAAATATGACAAGTAAATTGATAATAGCAAAAATCATAACAATACATACATACGTACATACACACATGCACACGTACATACATGCGTACATAAATGCGTATATACAGACACGCATGTTGTAAATACATACATACGTACATACATACAGACGTGCATACATAAACACGTACCCCCATACTTACTGACTTACCTGCATACATACACACATACATAAGTGCGTGTATGCATACACAAGTACATCCATACGTACATACTTACATGCGTACATGCGGACATAAAGACATACATACATACGTACATATATAATATGTGTTTGCATACATACATACGTACATACATAGATACGCACATGCGTATATACATGCATACATACATCCATACGTACGTACATATGTATGTATAGATATGTATGCATACAGACATGCAGACATACATAAGTACATATATACATAGACATGTACATACATACATACATAATACATACATCCGTACACACAAACCTATATGCACACTTAAATACATTAGTACATAGTGCATATATAAGTACTTACATACACACATACGTACATACATACCAACGTACACACATAATACGTGCATACGCACATTCACAAGTATATACATACGTACATGCATACGTGCTTACATACATGCGTACATGCGTACATACAGGTATGCATACATACATACATGCATATATACATAAATACCTTAATTCATACATGCGTACACACAAACGTAGATACATATGTGCATACATGCATGCATGCTTACATACGCACATGATAACTTAAACGTCTTTTCAGATGAGTGCAACTCCTTCATTCAACGCCGGTTGATGAGGCCTCAAATCGCTCTTCAGTCCTGCAATCGAATTACATATTCACGAACAGAATGGACACTCATGTCGATTATTGACCTGGGTCAAGCGAGAAGGCACAACACTTGCATAATTGTGAACCCTTATGTGTTTTTAAGGCTATCAGCTGATCAGCACATTCTAGGGCATCGAGAGCATTATAAGTTGTGATCCTGCGCCTGTTTTCTTTTGCAAAGTTGCTGCAGAAGTGCTATTTTCAAACTTATATAGGACAGACCGAGCGATAGGGAGAGCCTATTCTATAGTTGTTGCAGAAATGCTATTTTCAAACGTATGTAGGACAGACTGAGCGATAGGATGAGCCTATTCCATAGTTGCTACAAAAATGCTATTTTCCAACTAATGTGAGACAGACCTAGCGATAGGGAGAGACTATTCCATAGTTGCTAAAAAATGCTATTTTCAAACTAATGTGAGACAGACCGAGCGATAGGGAGAGCCTATTCCATAGTTGCTACAAAAATGCTATTTTCAAACTAATGTGAGACAGACCGAGCGATAGGGAGAGCCTATTCCATAGTTGCTACATAAATGCTATTTTCAAACTTATGTGGAACAGACCGAGCGATAGGGAGAGCCTATTCCATAGTTGCTACAGAAATGGTATTTTCAAACTCATGTGGGAAAGACCGAGCGATAGGGAAAGCCTATTCTATATTTGCTGCAGAAAAAGTATTTTCAAACTTATACGGGACATACCGAGCGATATGGAGAGCCTTTTCTATAGTTGCTACAGAAATACTTTTTTCAAACTTATGTGGGACAGACCGAGCGATAAGGAGAGCCTATTCCATAGTTGCTACAGAAATGGTATTTTCAAACTTATGTGGGACAGACCGAACGATAAGGAGAGCCTATTCTATAGTTGCTACAGAAATGGTATTTTCAAACTTATGTGGGACAGCCCGAGCGATAGGGAGAGCTTATTCCATAGTTTCTATAGAAATGGTATTTTCAAACTTATGTGGGACAGACCGAGCGATAAGGAGACCCTATTCTATAGTTGCTACAGAAATGGTATTGTCAAACTTATGTGGGACAGCCCGAGCGATAGGGAGAGCCTATTCCATAGTTGTTACAGAACTGCTATTTCCAAACGTATGTGGGACAGACTGAGCGATAAGGAGAGCCTATTCTATAGTTGCTACAGAAATGCTATTTTCAAAGTTTAGCGTAACAAACAGACGAAAATGCTTTTTTTGTAACTTCAGCGTGAATACAAAGCCACCATTCTCCCATGCATGAAGTATTGTTTTCACATCCTGGTTACTGCACCGTCATAAATGGAGTCGCTTATCTAATAGGTCCCTCACTATCCACTAAGCTTCAGTCCCTGTCCCATCGCCGCAATGTTGCACTATTGTGCTTGTTTTACATGTTCTTCAATGGAATGTGCTCCGATGAACTTGCTGCTCTGGTACCCCCCCCCCCCGACGTAAATACACTCGGCGAATCCGACAATAAGCCAAATCCTATCCATTCATTGTGGATGTTCCGGAGAGCCTTCTACTCCAATAGCTTCTTTCCTCATGTTGTCGGCCTTTGGACCTCCCTCCCTGCTCACTGCTTCCCCGACTGTACCGACATGCAGAAAATTTAAACTAATGTGAACACGCTTCTCGTTGCACAGCTCCCAATTTAGGATGACCCTCTAAATGTTTACCCTAATTCTCAGTAGTCCTTTACGTCTACAGTGGTAACTTGCCTTGTTTGGGGTGAACTATGTTAAAAAATAACAAATAAAGAATAACTGCCCGACGAACAAACCCTCTATTGCATATGCTTGGACGTATCAAAAATAAGTTACGTCCATTTAATCTGCGCATTAAAAATGATATTTCGAAATGAAGCCTGACAGACCAACTAAAATGCTATTTTAAACTTTAGCGCCATAAACAAAGAAATGCTATTTAAATCTTAAACGTGACAGGTAAAATAGAATGTGTCTATTTCGTCATAGTCGCCGTATCAAAAATCAGAAACTGCGAAAAAAAATCCCCCCCCCCCCCAAAAAAAAAATTATTACATTTTAGGCAAGTTTTTTTTTTCTTTGGCAAATAATGATTTGTTTTCAACAATTTGCTTAATTATTAACAAATAATAAAATTAAACTGTCTTTTTATTATTTCGAATTTTTTTTTTTCATAAAATTATTTTAAAAAAATCAAACTTTTTTTAATTGAGATGTTTTTATCTTTCTTTTGCAAAATATTTTTTAAATAGTTTAATTATAAACCAAACATAATGATATTACAAAATAACACTTATTTATCAACAAATAATAAATTCACACTGATTTTTATGAATTATCAAAGTAGAAAACTCCGTCAAAATCTATACGGCCTAAATTAATCAGATACCATTTCTGAACAAACATCGGCTCACAGCTTTCAACCTCAGACACGGCGGCCATGATAGAGTGGATACTTTCTATTTAACCGCGTGACAAACTTACTACAATGCTATTTAAAATTTAAGAGTAACAGACTAAAGAGAATACTATCATTATTTAAAGCGTGACAGACCGACTGAAACGCTATTTTATACTAAAGTGTAACAGACCGCCCGACAGACAGACGCTCTTATTCGAATGGTTAGACGTATATAAAATAAGATGCGTCCATTCAGAGCATTTAGTGATGAATATGCTATTTCTAATTTATGTGTGGAAGGTCAACCGAAATCCTTTTAGAAGCAAAGCGTGACAGACAGAGATCGAAAGACGAATAGTATAATATATATATATATATATATATATGTGTTTTCAAAAGATCACCGGAACAAAAACGCCATGTTATACCATTAGGATGTGTCATTTGTTATATTTGTTCGCTTATTTCTTCCGTTTTGTTCAAATATGTTTTGAAATCTCGCGGTTTCTCGTCGGGTCGAATGCATTAAAGACGTGAGTTTAATTGACGGAGACAACAAGAAAAAGCTTTTCTTCATTCCATATTTCTTTATTTTTACTCGAAGGTTCACTAAATATACGACGGCATCCATTCTCAGTTATTTCCAGAAGATTTATTGTAACGAAAAAAGAAGAGATTATTGAGTTATTTTTATTACTGATTTAATGGGTTCTCTGTTTCATATTTTTCTCTTTCCCTCTCATATATATATATATATATATATATATATATATATATATATATATATATATATATATATACAGGGTGGGCCAAACCAAGGGTCCTATCTTTAAATTTGAATAACTTGAATTTGAATAACTTCCACAAAATAAAAGTTAAACTCACCAAACTTTATGTGTGTGTAGACTGACCCTTCCGAGATTTTTTGAAATAAACAAAACAAATTTTAGCCGAAAAACACTTCTTAAAACTTACAAAAACTAAAGTATTGTTTTTTACACTGTTTTGAGTTTTTTAAGCAAAAATAATGTTTTCTAAATGTACGTTCCTTAGGGCTAATACGGCTCATGCTTGCTTCGGAAGGGGTCCTTTACTTATTCTAAAAAAAAAATTTTTTTAAATCAATAAATAAAAAAGTTATGAATTTTTAAAAATAGGACCCTTATTTTTGCCCACCCTGTATATATATATATATATATCAAAGCGATCCATAATGCAGGCCTTGCAAACATAACTTAATTTTGGGGAATATTTATTAATTGATGTCTACTACGTATTGCTAAAATTTGACAAAAATCGGAGGTACCTGAATAATGATCGGTTAATTAGTTTCGGAGTGAATCCTTTTGATACTAAATATATAAACATATAAGCACACCGAACTTTATAAATATATATATATATAAATGTATATATATATATATATATATATATATATATATATATACATATATATATATATATACACGAACATTCTCATTTGACAAATATGTTTTGAAAAAAGTCAGCGTTTTTTAGTATTCATTGTATGGCTTAAAATAAACACTGCATTGAAACAGTTGTAAACAACAATAGCATCTTTTCGTATGCGCTTTATTTGAGATTTAATTTTAAAATATTTATCTTTTACTCTCTCCCTCTTTCTCAGTCTTTCTCTCTCTCTCTCTCTCTATATATATATATATATATATAAAAAAATATTATATATATCTATTATATACAATATGTATAAAGATTATTATTTATACAAACAATTATACAAAAATAAGTTTTTAAACAATTCATACGTATTAGACAGCTCTATTATTATTGGGCACGTTAATATAAACACAGTAATGATTCTCTAGATTTTTACTCGTCAAATGTAAAATTTACTAGGATTACTATATATGTGTATATATATATATATATATATATATATGTATATATATGTATATATATATATGTATATATATGTATATATATATATATGTATATATATGTATATATATATATATATGTATATATATATATATATATATATATATATATACATATATATATATATATATATATATATGTATATATATATATATATATATATATATATATATATATATATATATATATATATATAAGTACATTAGGCTACATTCCAGTGACCAGGATTTGATTCACTATTTTGATCATATTTTTCAAACAAGAAACTTCGGTACATTATTTTTGAAAAAAAAAGATGGCTGCTCTTTCTGGGTAGCGGTTTCTTTGTCTCTCGTCAAGTGAAAATATAATCAATGTGCGTTGTTTGTTTTTTGTTATTTTTGTCTCACTGCCTCGCTATTTATTTTTAGAAGTAAAATTTATTTGGCTTCTGAAGAGTTCATAAATCACGGATCCACGATTGACATACTAATGTTGAAGGTTCTTATGTGAACGAAACGGTCCGTAAAAATGTACCGAAGTCTTTATTTTGAAAGGATGATCTGTAAAATGAATAAAATATTGGCCACTGGAATGTAGCATTTTATTGTTTATTCATATATTCTCTGGTGTTATATGTTTACAATCATCGATCTTGTACATTGAAAAAGTTGATCTATAAAAAATAGAAAGTATTTACAAAAACATATCTCCCCCCCCCCAAACATATATATATATATATATATATATATATATATATATATATATATATATATATATATATATATATATATATATATATATATATATATATATATATATATATATATATATTGTCGAGTATAAGAGACAACTTATGTATGGATATCCTTTGGTAGATCCTTTCAATAGTCCGAATCAGGATCTTGGTTTCGGAGGGAAATTGGCTGATGAATTTGCCATAGTTTTGATTTGTGTCCCAAGTACTTTCAGACTCATCCGAAACTAAGATCTTGATTCGGACTATTGATGGATCTACCGAAGGATATCCAGATAAAAGTTGTCTCTTATATTGGACAATACTTGCCTGCAAGAGAAGATGCTGCATATATATATATATATATATATATATATATATATAAAATCAACGGAAAACCCAACCATTGGATGTGGATTCTGGATATCTCCAGGGGGAGAAATGGCTATGGGAGTAAACCCAGAAACTTAATCCGGAGTTGAGCACATTAATGCGGTTAGATATAACAATTATTTCCGGTATTTCCTGAAGCTAAGCTAGTGTCAAAGGTATTGGGCAGCCTTCTGTTGGACCACATCAGTGGGGCCGAGAGGGGAATCCTGATGTCTGGCCAGTTCAGGATTCCCATACAAATTTTTCAGACTTGCGCCTTGGAGTGACCACTTTAGTGCTGTTGTTTACAGCGTCAGAAACAACATGCGAAACAGCAATTTTGACTAATACGAGGTTCAGAACTTTATTGCACTTGAAAATGACGGATGCCAACAATAATATAATATATAATGGTCAAAAACGAAATCAAATATAAAGTTCTCAATACATAACGAAGGAAAATTTAAACATTTATTTTGTGTGATTAAAATATATTAGAAAAAATCTTTATGGAAACAAACGTTGATTAACTCCGCTATAGTATAACAATAGAGTTAGAATATTCCTCAAGATATAGGAATACTTGTCAGCAAATCCTAGTCGATAATAATTAACATTAATGTAATAAATACGAACAGGTAATTGCGTGAAATAAGAATCTAAATTATCATAATAAACATATGCTTGGTTACAATTCGTCGAGCTTGACGTCATGAAAACCGGAAACAGTGCGCATGACGTATAGCTACGACGCATGTCCGGACACAATCAACCGGAAGCCTTACCGAATAATTCCATTAATATTTCCCCTAATAATAACATTTTTTTTCTATTGAAGAAAACAAAAAAAAACTAAAAATAAAAAAGTAAGATTGATTTTAAATAAACAATGAAGAACCTGTTCCCTTGTTTAAATATTATTCATATTTCATTGATTATTTGGAGAAGCAGGCGACTACTTTGAAAGCGTCGCGTAGGCGCCATTTTCTTTTCACCACATGAAGGGTTAAATCGCCTAGAGTTTGTTCGTATGTCTGCTAGAGAATTCACATAATAATTACTGAGTTGATATCTGTTTTTTTTTTATTCAATTTTATTTTAGTTAACTTTTAGATACCAAGCGACCCCAACTTGGGGCTAGCCCATGATTTCTTTTTCATGGGTTGTATTTGTATCTAAGGTCTCTTTTCCAGATTTTATTTACTCCTCCCCAGGAGTTAGGCACAAGGCCAGTTTTATCTTACTCCCACAGGTAAGATGTGACCCAAGATCGGGTCGAGAAAGTGGGGTTTGAAAAGCCAGCGCTCGAGAGGTGAGCACTCTGGCCATTTAAAAATTGCCTGGGCAGCCCCGTCGGCATTCCCCGGTAGGGGCGCCTCAGACAGTAAGCAATAAACTTACTCCTCCCCAAAGAGGGGAGGCAAAGCCTGGGAGGGTGGACCTCCTAGAACTGCACAGGATCCATCGGAACAGATACTACACTTTGATCTTAGCCAAAAGGCCAAGAAGCCCAATTTATTTAGGTCTCTTTTCCAGATTGATGTGTCGCCTTTTGTAGTTGCTATTTGAATTGGCTTAGCAACCCCAGCCCGTTCTGTCTCTCGTCAACTTGGGTTGATTGAGGACTTCGGGATGGGGGTAGGTGATACCAGTCGAAGTCCGGCAGGAACTGAACTAATTCGGTGGCTTTTTATATGTGGGGCTGAGATATTTGGTCCTGTGTTGTCTAATGAGATGCACCCTCCTAGGCAACTTTGGGTGGAGTAGGTTTATTGCTTACTGCCTGAGGCGCCCTGACCGGGTAATGCCGACTGGGTTGCCCAGGCTATTTTTGCTAGGCCAGAGTGCTCCTCCATTAGTGGCGCTGGCGTAATTCTTCCCCCACCTTCCCGACCTCGTGTCACATATTGCTGCGGCGAGAAGCAATAAAATACCATTGATTCAAGGTATTTTTGCAGGTATGTTTCACCAATCCAGTTGGCCCTATCATAAGTTGTGTGGTGTGTTGTTTGTTTGTTTGACGGCATATCAACACTTTGGAGGTAAATCAATATAAATATATAATACTTAGAGGACGTATCATAGTAAGTAATGATGTTACTACTAGTGATGGGACGATTTCAATATTTTTCCCGATTCCGATACAATTACCGATTATGTTCTAAATTCCGATACAATTAGTTATTTTGATTCTTAAATCGCCTCATTGCCTTTCTGCGCTGGTAAGGGGGTAGAGAGGTAATGATTTAGCGGAGAGTCCTCATTTACTTTTAAATGTAAATATTATTTTCTTTTTAATTTTACAAACTTTTTAATATTTCCCCTTTATCCAAGATTTTAATAAACACATTATTAGATTTTCATCTATATTTTTCACTTGTACCATTTTTTCTATTTATCCATTAGTGTCAATTTTTACCTGTGCCATTGTAACCGAGCCATTTTTTTCGGTGCCATTTTGATCTAAATTCCTTATTATGATCTATAGATTATAGTTTTACTGATAGTTTAAAACTAATAAATATTTATCCTTTAATCATTATAACCAGCAAGGGAAAATTAAGTTTAAAAAAAAAATTCAAAGAATCGTTTTTGGAATCGGAAATTAGGCTTAAATTTTGCCGATTACGATAGCGATTTCGATACCTTCAAAAGTTTCGATTTTTTCGATTCCCGATTCCGATTAATCGTCCCAACATTAGTTACTACTACTAAAACAATTATTATGGGCTCCGAAACTATTAGATAGAATCGCACCAAATTTATCATAAAGAGTCCTTGGAGTGCCGGAGATATGGTATGGAATTTCATGCGTGTGATACGACTACGTTTATTTACTACGACAAATATTACTGACACTTATAAGTAATGTCTTTTAACTATTAGTGATAATTCCGCAAGATTTCGCATGAAGTATTCTAGACATAAAATGCGGGTCGTAAGAGGTACCAATTCTACTAATAGTAAGAACAAGCGGTTTAAGAACAAGCGCCATGTTTTTTCCTCTTTGACTAGAAACAAAGTGTAGTATCTGTTCTAATGCTACGCTTAATCTGTTCTGTTCTCCGGAAGTATAAGAGCACTTTTTTATGTTGGTATCAATCCCGAGTTCCCTTTTGAAGGGAGGCTGTATTTTCACCACATTAAAAAACGACCTTGTTTATAACTCTGCCCTCATGAGGAGGCAAGTACAAAATGACAAGCGCGATATATGTATTGTAATTACACAATTATTTAAACATACAGAGACATTTAGGTTTACTCGGACAAACCGTGATAATAGACCCGATCGAAAATAACTATTTTGCCAATGAAGAGATCAATTTCCAGATAAAGTAGTCAGCTAAACAATGTAGCTCGAACCAAAAGGTGTAACACTATTTGCCGTTGGTTCTGTTAGAGACAGAATTGTTCACGTATAGTTAAAATAAATAGAAAGCAGAAATTCCACTAGACATTAGCGAGAAGAATTTATGCTGACGTGTTCAGGAAGTTTCTTCACAGACAGGAAGTGTCTAGCGACACGTAGTTGATAAGCTGGTAACATCTTTCTCTTGTTTCTGAACTGTGAAGGTGGGCGGACGCGTTAGGGACAGCTGAAACGAGATGGATTGGTTGAAACCCATGTGTATATTGTGTATTGAAAAATAAAAATAAAATAAAACTAAGATAATTATTAAACTGAAAATAACAATTACTTAAAACCGTCCTACATCTATTGTTAAAATTTAGAAAATGCAAAATTTTAAATGGAAGTAGTAAAGAGAAAAACAATAAATAGAAAAAGTGAGAAATATAACAAGAACAATAATAACAACAATAACAATAACTACAACAATAATAATAGGACGAAAACAAGAAAAAGAAGAGGAACAATAGTATTACAATCACAATAAATAGAAACAAGATAACTCAGACATTTATAGTAATTATACAAATAGAAATAAGTAAGTTAATAATGGAGAAAAATATGTGACTGCTAAATACGCGCAAATTGTCCTTTGCATAATAACTAATCAACTAAAGGTATATTTACCAGAATACAACGTTCAGACATAAATCCTAAGTAACAAGAATATTATAACGAATACATCGCCAACGAATGAACAAAAGTATTATAGCAACAAAATCACGTTCACTATAAAAACAAAGACTCAGTACATCATTATCGAATCATTACTCGAATCTCAAAGAAAGCAGTCGAATGGTAAATATTAATATAGGAAAGTATATACACATATTAAGACAATCCGTGTATATTATGTTGTAGGGAGTAATTACAAATTATTTTTTAAGGATTCAACTAATTACTAAATCGTAGAAGCGAAACAACAACAAATTGTAGACACAGAGTACACTTTATTTTGAGATAACTAACTTATTCTTCATTTTAATAGAAAATAAAGTAAATAAATAAAACCATTATAAATGAAAAATTAAGAAATTAAGTAATAGAAAAAGCAAACAGAGGAGGGTAAATTAGCGAATAAAAACATGAAAAAGACTCCCGGGCAACGTCGCGTCTATACCGCTATTAAATTATATTAGGTTGGCCAAAAAGTTTGTTCGATTTCTTTAAGTGAATATTAATGCAATTCAGTTTTCACACTCGATTTGTAAATCTTAAGAATGCCTGCGATTTGTGTGGTTGTCAAACGGTAATATTGTTCTTACTATGGCTTTTACTTGATCATTGTCGATCATTTTTGGCCAGCTAGAGCGAGAAGTATCTCTCATTAAAAAATTTTTTTTTTCGGAATCAAGACAAACCATTTCTGGCACACCTGTTCTTTAATAGCATTCTCTCCATACACATGACATATATTTATTCAGGTTTCTTTAGCTTTTTTCCCTTTTCTGTAGTAAAAAAGCATCACATGTCGGTAGTGCTCTCATTGATCTTCCATTTGAAGGCTTGAAATACAAGCAAAAATGAAAGATCTCCTCTTCTCGAAGGCTTATTACACACTGACAGCAACATACACGCTGCATCAAATACAGGATTTTAAGAATAGAGATATAAAACGATCTTTAGTAGGCCGGAAATATGACATAAAAATGAACAATATTTATGGCCAACATAATATGTAATCACTTATTGAAAATATTCGGATTTTAAAGATTGTTTTTGTTTGTTGTTTTACTTTGTTATCTGTAAATAAATGTCCAGACTATAACATTAAATATCTAAATGACTAAATGCGAAAGTTTATTTTAATTTACCACTTCTATATCACAATCAAAACGGGTTATAGCTATTTAAATCACTAATACAACATAATACTTTTAAATACTCTACATATAGTACCGGCAAACGATCCAAAAGCAATCATTAGAATGCCTCATAAAGATAACTATTTTTAAACATTCCATTATAAATTAATGTTAAGTGTTATAGATTTGTAATTTTATTGTATCATTTTGTCTATATATATGCAATAATTTTGTCGATATTAACAGTAATTAATTAAAATAGTTGAATAAAAAATGGTGGCTTACTAAAAGCCCATCGCTCCTAACAATTATTAGCGACAGGCAAAAGCGAGAAGAAAAAGGGAAGGACGGGTTACTCTCTGTCTTACTCTCTTTCCCTCTTTCTCTCGCCCCTCTTTTCCTCTCTTCTGTTAAGGACGCAGTATTTTTTTTAAAGCGAATTGATTTCTTCTTACTTTTAATTTCATTAAGGACTTATTAAAAATATAAATAATGTGCATCAACATTACCATCATGTTAATGTTTATCTATTTATATAAATAAATGCGAAAGTTTTAGTCTTGTGTTTCGAGGAAACTTATGTATAAAATGTTTATTATTTAAAATGTTGGCTTCCAGCGAACTTTGGAAAGCGAACTAGTATTATAAATAGACTAACAGAAAAAATGTGGAAACCTGCTTCCATTTTCCAAGAAGCGCATAACATCATATATAGTTTTTATGTTCTACATTTTATAATATCAAATTTGGAGACGTGGTTCTAGACCGTTATCATCATTTACTGGTTTCAAATTGATGGTAAATACAATAACATTTCACGAAAAAATGTCAATAAAGTCATAGTTATTACACTTCTATAAATCAAATATCAAACTAGAGACACCATGCATATATCCCACGGTTCTTTTTACACCAATCTCTATAATTTGGTACGTAGTCCCAAACCGTTCTCACCATTTATTAGTTTGAAATTGATGGTAAATACAATAACATTTCGCGCAAACATTTCAATAAAGTCATAGTCTTTAAACTCCTATAAATTAAATGATATCAAACTAGCGAAACATTGCGGATATCCCACGGTACTTTTTACACCAATCCCTATTATTTGGTACGTAGTCCCAAACCGTTCTCACCATTTATTGTACAGCCAATGATAATATTCCCTTTTAAATAAATAAAATCTCTGCCAGGGTCACTACTTTTAACAAAAAATAACGTTTTCTTACGTAAATATGATCGTCATTTTCAGCTAAATATACTTAAAAATATAAAACGAATACACATTTTTTTCTGTATTTATTTATTTAAAAGTGTAGCAATTTAATTCTTTCTAAAACAATAAATATTCTATGTCTTCTTATTGAAAAATAATTGTCAGTTAAATATTCTTCAAATAAATGAAGCAAATTTAACTTTTTTAAATTGTTGCTATTTAAAATTGTACTGTTTTTATTGACGGGACGACATAATTTGATTTTGGAACAATTCATGTCCAAATGGGTAAAGTAAGAATTGTTTACATTAATAACATCAGATTCATCACCAATTTACGGAATGGGAGATCTCATTTTTTTATATGTGTGAAAGGTGATAACGTTCGTACAAACATAAAGTGGGTTTGCGTATTATTATATGGATAAAACATTGTTTTTCTGTTTTATGAATGTTCGGCGCAAATAAAGACACCTGGTATTCTTGAACCTCCTTTAATAAAAATAATATATACTTATCCAAGTACCCTGGTAATGTAGAATAGGCAACAGTGTAGTATAGTTAACAGTTGAGAAATCGAATATAATCAAAATATGAAACAACTAATTTTACCATACTATAACAAAATTAATTTTCTATCGATCTGCATAGTTTTAAACTTTTGACACTTTTTAAAAGTTTTGTTATTTAAAAAAAATGTTTCCTCACAGTCACGTAGTAAAAGTCGTCTATCAAAGATGGCCGTCGATTTTTCCTTAAGGTGATCGCTTATTTTAAGCTTAAAAGATTTTTAGATAGCTTACTTTAAACCGACTAGAAATCCTTCCCGGACGTAGGGTTAGTGTTACCGTGAGACTATTTAAAAAAAGAGTAACTATAGTTTACACCTGAAATAAGTAACCACCTCCAACAAAAGAATCGACTGCCACTGTTACTTGACGAATTCTACTAAGTGAAAGTAACAACACATTTTGAAATAAGAAAACTTACAAACAGTTTCAGAAGTTTAAAACTATGAAGGTTTATATAATGTTAAATTTTCTATCATTTGGTAAAAGTTATTTGTTGCATATTTTGCTTGTTTTCAATTTATCGACTGTTAACTATACAACGCTTTTGCCACAGAATATATACACATATTGTTATGGGATTATATATCCACAAAATAAGGATAAGTTCGTGAACAAATAAATAAATAGGTTGAAACTACAACGTTATAAATATAAAAATGTAAGTTTGTGTTTTTTCAAGAGAAAATCTTTAAATTCGGAGAAAAAAGATTTTTTTTTTAAATTGCTTCGTTAAGTAAACTTTTCGGAGTTGGCGGAAGTATGTACTCAACCAGTGTACGTACCTTTTCTCTTTTTTAATTTTTTTTTAAGAAAGTTTTACAATTTTTTATTACGGTTATTGGACTTTAATTGTATACGACATTAAACATTTCATTGACGGAAGTTTACGTGACCTGCATATTTGTGGAACGAAGTGGCCTAATGAGAAGGGGACATATTGCTGATCCGGTTGGAATGTGTAATCAATCATTGTTGAAAACATGATCGATCAATGTACATTGCTATTGACATTCAGGAAAGTAGACTTTTAAAAAGTAGGCGTTTTAGATAGGGTATTTGTAAAACTAGAAATACTAATTTCAATAAAAATTACACACTAACAACTAAGCGTGATCTTACAAAATAAATATTCCTCAAACTCTTTGGCTATATGTATTTTCTCTCCTTATTTTGTGTTGTTTTAGCAAAATAAGTAACAGCGACAGATATTTTTAAGATGATATATATCCTTTTTTTTTTACTTTTTTCTTTTTCAAATAAATCATATTGCTACAAAAGCGTAAGCTGCTATTGTGATCGGGTCAGATTAAGACGAACATCCTGGGTGAGGAGTTAGGCGTCACCTTGGTTGTTCACATTACATTTGAATGTGTACATATTCGTACGGTCGGGGACACATGGCTCAGGGAGGTAATTCCAAAAGCAAGCGATCCGAAGAAAAGAAGCTATCAGTAAACAAAATTTGTCGACATCTAGGGACCTCTACAGTGAACGGATGCGATTTTACTACTAGTAGAATGGGTCGGGGATATTTTCTTTGAGGGTGTACAAGTGCAGTAAGTTCATCGGAGCACATTCCGTGGAAGTACTTGTTAAACAATTACAAACTTGCAACACTGCCGTGATGAGACATTGGCTGCAACTCTGCAAACAGTGTGAGGTCTATTATGTTAGTATTTTTTGCAACCTGTTCATGAGAGAGAGGCTAGTTGTTGGAACACTAGCTCAGATGTGGCAAAAGCTCTTTTAGCTCGGAAGAGGGAGCCTACCTTCTTTGCAGCAGACTACGAACATCTTCTATATGTTTATTCCAATGAGAAATTGGCAGACAGTTCTGGAACTCTAAAATTAGAAATTCTTTTTTGAAGCCTGTCCAAGAGGACAGTGCTAGTGGTTGGTGCATATGCAAGGAATTATTTAAAACTTAAGCGTTACAAATCAATGATAATAGTATAACAGATCTTAAGTGTGAAATATACATGAAAATGATATTTGAAACTATAGCGTGACTGATCAATGATAATGGTATAAGACACTTAAGTGTGACATATATATGAAAATGATATTTGAAACTATAGCGTGACATATTTATGCAAATGGGATAAAACTGATAGCTAACAGATTAATGAAAATGATATTTGTAACTAAAACATGGTAGATCAATTATAATATTAATAACTTAATCGTGACACATCAATGAAAATATGTAACAGATTAATGAAAATGATAGTTGTGACTAAAGCGTGACAGGTTAAGGAAAATGATATCATGAACTAAAGTGCTAGTTTACATTTGTTCAAGGCGGAGCTGGGGAATTCGATATGGCATTACAAACTTAAGCGCGACAAATCAATTAAAATTATATTCGTAACTAAAGCGTACCAGATCAATGAAAATGATATTTGTAACTAAAGTGTGACAGATCAATGAAAATGATATTTTATACTAAAGTGTGACAGATCAATGAAAATGTTATTTGTAACTAAAGCATGACAGATCAATACAAATGGTATTTGTAACAAAGTGTGATAGATAAATTAAAATGGTATTTGTAACTAAAGTGTGACAGATCAATTAAAATTATTTTTCCTATTTTATCGTTGCAGATTATTTGAAACGACTTTTGAAATAAATACGTGACAGATCTATGAAAATGATATTAGAAACTTAAATGTGACAGATGAATAAAACTGATATTTCAACTGCATCAAAAGCCTAATTACGTTTTAGTTCGGTCACACCGAAATATATGCCTCACCCTGTGTCCGCAAAAAAGAGCGATCCTAATTATTGTTAGTTAGCCGGTTGCATGGTCAGTCTGTTATTTATTTGCTTGGTCAGAGAGTAGGTTGGTCAGTTCGTCCGGTCGTTCGATTAGTTATCTCCCTTCCCCGGAGGGAAAATGTGACTGCAGGACAGGAAAGTATGATTACTTTTTAGTGCGCCGTTGAGGTCTATATAAGTATGTCTTTAGTGGAACAAAGGTGGCTCCAAAATGTATTCTTAGTCTTATGACCGCGAAAATAGAGAGCGATCCTAATTATTGCTGGTTGGTAGGTTGTATGGTCGGTCTGTTGTTTATTTTTTAGCTTGTTTGGAGAGTTCGTGGGTCAGTCTGTCCGGTCGTTAAGGTTGGTAGATCGGTTGCATGGGCTTGTTTGATTGCTTGGTTAGTTATTTGGTTGAACCGCATGTCAACCGTTGGTGAGTCACTTTATGCCGAAAACCTACGTATGTTTTGTATAATGCTTCTTTGTAGATTAATCTGTTTCCGATGTTTCTTTTTACTAAATACATTGTCATTAAACAATGGTGCCTATTTACCCAATTGATGAGACTCGGACAGGTACTAACACTTCTGGTCAGAGTGGCAACTAACAGTGACTGCACACTCCTTGAAATGCATGCTTCACCTTGTGACCGTTAAAAAAAAAGAGAGCGATCCTAATTATTAATAGTTGGCCGCTTGGATATGTGGTTGGTTGTTCGTAGAGTTGGTATGTTGGTCACTCCGTCCGTTGGGGTTGGTCGGTCGGTCGGTTGGTTGGTTGGGTGTTTCTTGTCTTGCGTAGTTGGTTTATCAATGATGATGAAAACAAACAAAAAAAAACAGAAAAGGAAATCAGTCGGCCAGTTGATATATCGATCAAAAAAGGCTGGTTCGGTAAATCAATTCTATTTTTACAAGTCGGCATGAAGAGAAGCGGCATAAAGCGAATAAATTTTCCGCACTTGTTCAGCCCGAGGGGAAATAAAAGTCATGAGTAATCGGTGCGGGGAGTAACGGGTTGAAGGTGGGGAGAAAACGATAGGATAGAAAACAAAAAGACACACGGACTCACACATTGAAGCACGCGCATAAACATTAACATATACGTTTGCTATGTGCGTGTGTTTAACTATGTTTAGTGCATATATTATGTGTGTGTGACGAAATATTATACGTCTATATACATACGCAAGCATGAAACTACATACTCACGCACATGTTCAAAAACATACATACAAACACATATGTATATATATATATATATATATATATATATATATATATATATATATATATATAGAGAGAGAGAGAGAGAGAGAGAGAGACTGGGGGAGAAGAAGAGAGGAAGGTATGAGGAGGGAGGGAAGGAGGAGATAGATGTGTACCATGTAAGTACTAACACATTCGCAACACAAATAATTGCGCTTAAAAGGGGCGGCTAGAATGTTTAAAAGATCTCTCGGTTGGAGTGTCTGAAATAGTGTGTGGATGTCTGACATCCGGCAAGTGTCCGTATCTCCAGCAAAAACAAAAAAGATAAGAAAATTGGTGGAAAAAAGTCAAGATGGCTATGCAATTCTTACATCTACATACTTAGAAAACGGAGCTGTTAAACCTGACATAGTGATATGGGACAAAGGGAGAAAGTAGCAACCCTAGTTGAAGTTAGTGTCCTTAATGATGCTGGGGGGGGGGGTACGAAATACAAATGGTGGTATGTACAACATGAAAAGAAACTAAAATCTTAGGTAGATCTCCATGATTCCAGTCATTATAGGAGCAACCGGACTCATGAAAAAGAATTTTTTAAACTACCTGTCGAATATACCCGATAAACCAAGTAAAGAGAGATACACCAATTGTGCTTTAAAAGACAGTTAGAAACATAAAAAGATCTCTCGGTTAGAGTGTCTGAAATAAAGGGTGAATCTCTGGCATCAGGTAGGATTCCCCATCGCCACAAAAAAAAATAAGATTAGAAAATTGAAAAAAAAAGAGTAAAGTATCATTTCTGTTATTTATAGATATACACTCTAGGCTCTCGACAGCCTGCTTATAATGGCCGCTGACTTTGCCATTTAAGACTTTAATTTACTCTCTCAATACTAGACAATTCGTGGTAGGCACATTGTTACGCGCTCCAACTTCTGAACTAAATATGACTTTCGTGTTGGGGTTCGAACCATGTGACCGGCAAGGATTGCCCCTCCCATACTGATGGTAGCAGGTTTTGCATGGAACACATATGTATATAGGTTTATTTGAAAAATATTATTTATAAATTATATATATATATATATATATATATATATATATATATATATATATATAAAGAGAGGGATAGGGGAGGGAGAATGATGCTGTATTTTGCTTAAAGCATTGTGTGCAGTGGTGTAGTGTGTACAAATTTAAATATTTTTGAATATGTTGACAATACAATTTGGTTGAAAACACGACTAGATAAGGTAAACAGATCCAATGACAATTGAAACAGCGTTTCTCGTTAGACCACTAAATTTAGTGGTGTTCAGACGCTGTATGTAGGAGCACGGACAAATCTCCTGCCTAAAAGATATACAACCTGAAGAAGATTTACAAGCACTTCGGTATGACCTGCTAGTCTACACATCTGTCGACACAAGGAAACAACACCCCCCCCTTGGGCAGAAGTTCTGTTCTCAATCACTTGGCAAAGCTCTCAGAAGAGAGAGTATACTATCGTTTTACATAACCCATAGTTGGTTGCTATGCCGTAAAACAAACAAAACCAAACTTTAACAAATAATTAAACGGGACTTATCTTGAGACTACTGCAGTTTCATGGTTGATCCGATCGTAACAAGTGTATTCTTATACCATACGTGTAGCGGGTTTAAAGTTGTGTTCGCATCTATGCAGGCTTATAGCATCAGAACACACCTCTGGCGATCTAACGTGAAACTTCAGTAAAGTGTTTATGTACGCCTTTTTAATTATTTGTTATTTTTATAATGTCTTATCTGAATATAGTATTTCTGCGTCTATCAGCTTCACCGTGTGAACTGCTGTGACTAGTTCCGGTTTGTGTCTGTACTATTTAGCTATATATTCAAAATGCATCGTCTGCACCGTTCCCAGTGGACTACCTTTCAAGCCTAAGCATGTTTATTCTTATATGTCTTTTAGGCTAACTTGCTGTATTCATTTATGATTTGGTTAGCTGTTTCGTCTCTTTGGTCAAACAATCTACATATATTGTTTTCCTGGATCTTGTCTTCCTTAGATTTAATCTTGTTTGTTCTGATCGTGTTGTTTTGTGCGACTGTCAGTGGCGATCCCGTTTCTCTTCTTAAGTATTATTTATGGAACTGTTGTAACCTTCGAATCCTCGTCGACAATCTTGTATATTTCGAAAAGGGTACAATTAACAAGCTGATAACTCGGGCACAAAAAAAGAATAGCGAACGTGATATTATAATGATGAAGTAAAGGTTTATTGTCATAGAGGGTATGATGGAAGAAAAGACAGACCTGAAACGAAGACTTACCAGCTGAAAAACGAATGAGATGTAACGAATGTCGTGTGTGCCTATCAACCAGAAGAAAAAAAGAAAAGAATAGCGTCTATTCAGAATGGTATATTTTTTTATAGTTGGGGCTGATTTCGCTGGTGACTGACTTATTTTCATGTGGGGGAGACCAACTAACTTAAATAAACAGGACAGTTTGAAGGCAGGCAGTTGGCTTTTATAGCCAGCAGGATAAAGTGTTGGTGCTGGACATTTATCAAGAGTCATTTCAGCGTTTGATGAACAGGGATTCTGTTTGAAGTTTGGATTTCCACTCAGTTTATTACTAATGTCCGAAGCAAAGGTCAGTGCTCAGTGTTGTGCCACTGAATATATAGTCATCCATGGGAAAATCCACAGAAGAAAAAAGAGTTAAAGATAAATATTAAATTACTACAGGAACGTTCTATGATCCTTCTCATAAATAGTCCATGTAGTTGCGCCTCTTCCCATTTTGATTTCTCGCCTATTTATTTAGCCGCTCTCTGTATTGTTCAACTTGATGTTGCTTTTGGCGGCGTTAATCAACTTCTGTATTTTGTGCTATGTATTTGACTCCTACTTGTATCGCATTGTTTACCTAATCTTCAATACTTTCGAGTTCTCTTCTACTTTTTTTTCCTTTTTAGAATAAAGTCGCTCAGTAGTATCCTTCAGAGGCAGAGTGTTGTGAAAAGTCATTAGATTTTGTTTGTGTGTGTTTTGCTCTTTAATATGGGTTCCTGCATTCTGTTTTTTTTTTTGTCAAGTTCATGAAGTGTCCAGAATATCTTCACTTTTCATGATATCGGTAATCATCTACGATCTACAAACAACACCTTAAATAATAATAAAAATAGCAAGCTACAAGAGAACAAATAAATAAAACACTTAGTAGAATAAAATAAAAGCCTTCTTAAAACAAAAAAAAAATCTATAAATGAAAAATGAAATAAAACTCAATTAATTCCCAACCAAGAGACTTTCCAGGAATACACCGGTGTTTTAACGATAAAACGCCATTTCTCGTCGTGATTTGATCTCATTCAGAACGCTGAGGATTCCATTGGGCATAGCATTTTTTAAAAACGTAAAACGTCATCCCATCTGGATAAAACCGCAGTACGTTTCTGAAATATGTAACATATAGTTTCAAATAAATAACATATAATATATATACTGCTGTTTGTATCTTGGAGTAATGTCCTTCCTGATTATGCTTCTCAACTTGTATGACCTGGATGGACTGTATGGATTCAACAAAAGTATGTTTTTGGTTTGATATGTTTGATGTTATGTATTTTTATGTATTTGTGTATATAATTTTATATATTTTCAAAGCGTAATTTTATTACCTGTAGTAGTATAACTGCGGTAATGGTCCTCTGAAGAGAAGAATTATCTTTGAAAACTCATGAGCTAAGGACTTAAGGATGCTTTGCATGAACATTGAATTCTAATAAAATTTGATTGACACCTTATTTTATTACTTCATTTTATATTATAATATATATATATATATATATATATATATATATATATATATATATATATATATATATATATATATATATATATCATTAAATATCACGGACAATTAATATCCAGAGTCCTTATTCACATGATTTTGATTCTAGCAAATGTCTTAATGCTTAAACTTAAAGAGTCTGAAGAAGAAATTCAAGTTCAGGTTATATACTATGGATCAAGTTCAAGTAAATTTAAAATATTTGAATTTTCAAATGGGAGGTTACCCCCCCCCCTTCTAATCCCCCTTTTTTAATGCTCTAAAGTAACTGAGATTTTGGGAATATCTTTTAATTGATGTGAAATAAATTCGTTAAAATTTCACAAAAATCGAGGATATCTATAATTTTACGAAAGGGCGTTCACCTCTGTTTACTCTTTTTGCATTAAACTAAAGATAACCCACTTTACGACCCCTTACGCCTGTTTTCCAAAATTAATAATAATCGGTAAATTAGTTTAAGAGTCAATCCTGTACGTATAAATATATAAACACATACACATACATAAATGTATACTTCATTAACTTCATACACACATATACATATATAAATAAACAAGATTTAAGTACACTCCATATACCAAGATTTATTCATCTTACGAATCATTTTTCTAAAACAATCACTTTTGGTACAATTACGGAATTGTACCAAAAGTGATTGTTAAAAAATATGATTGGTAACATGAATAAATCTTGGCATTTGGAGTGTAGTTAAATCTTGGTTATTTTTATATGCTCTGTTGTTACATATTGACAATCATCGAGCTTTCAATCGGAAGAGGTTGGTATACATAAAGAATAGAAAGTATATGCTAAAACATATATTTTTGCACACCTATATATATATATATATATATATATATATATATATATATATATATATATATATATATAGTAGAAACGCTACTAATTCCTTCCCTGTCTACCAGCTTGACCACCCACTACACCCACCACCTAGTAACCACCTAATTGATCAAAAACTTTCTAGATTAAAACAGAGGATCCTTGATATACTCCAACAAGAACAACCCCACATCACCCCTAACATCACCAGATCCCAACGCCTTACCCTAGAAAACCTGAAAAATAAAAACCTAGTTTACTTACCCTCTGATAAAGGTAAGGAATTCTGTATCATCTCTCAAGACTCATACAACATACTCGCTCTCGAACATCTTAACAACAACAACAACAACCTATACACCCCCGCCCCCAACATTTCAGCCACATTAGTCCAAAACTCCATTAACAACACCTGGTCCCAAATCTGTCTCACACGTAACCTCCCCAAAAAATACAAAATCAACTTCACCACCAAAAATAGCAGACTTCCCACCTTCTACCACCTCATTAAAACACACAAGACCAACACACACACACAAATTAGACCTATAGTCTCTAGTATTGAAGGACCACTCTATAAAATCTCTTGGCTTCTCTCTCAACTACTCAAACCACTACTCTCCACCTTCCCCGCACATGTCAGCAGCTCCGACCAAGTAATTAGCAGACTACACTCACTCCAACACCAACAACTACAAACTAACAACTATATATTTAGCCTAGACGTAATCTCCCTCTACACCTCAATACCCGCACACCCAGCCATAGACCTCATCACCGACCACATATCTTCCTCTGGCAACCTAGAGCTCTTCGGACTAACACCTACTGACATTCACAATCTCTTATACATCATCATCGACAACACATACTTTACCTTTCAGCAGCACACTTTCAAACAAATCTCCGGCCTCCCCATGGGTTCTAGCCTTTCCGGTCTCTTAGCCATCACCTACATGAACCGGTTAGAACAACGAGCACTTAACTCCTGCCTCTCCTATATATTCTTCTCCAGATATATAGATGACATTCTAATCCTTACATCCTCTGAAGACGAAGCCACACAAATATTCAACACATTCAACAACACCGACCCCCACATACAATTCACCATAGAACACCCAAACGAGTCCGGCTCACTCTCTCTCCTTGATTTCAACCTTAACATCACCGAAGATGGCTCTATACACACTAACTTCTATAGGAAACCTGCCTGCAAAAACCTTTTCATACACTATAAGTCTGCACTGCCCACAAAAGCCAAATTAAGTTATGCCCATAATGAAATCACCCGAATACAAAATAAATGCTCTTCTGCTGCTGACAAAATATCACACACTAAAAACTTCCACCAAACTCTCCAAAATAATGGCTACCCCGCCCCACCATAGCCCACCTAAATAAGCCCAAAACACGTAGACACCGCACCCTCGCTAACACATGCTTCTTAAAACTCCCTTTCTTCAACGATAAGATCACCACCTCCATCCGCAAGGCAATACATAAGGAAAACCTTAACATACAACTAACACATACTGGCACCTCCTTACGCCAACATCTATCTAATAAACACACTAACCACACACCCGAACCCTGCTCCCTGGCCAATTGCCCTATCCCCAACACAGGTCTGTGCCATCGCACTAACTGTGTTTACAAACTACAGTGCAATAAATGCAAAAAATTTTACATCGGCAACACTACAAGACCGCTACACTTGCGCATAAAGGAGCACTTGAATACCCGTATATCCTCTTTCCACAAACACATAGAGATTTGCTCAAACACTCAGCGCGATATTCACGTCTCCATCTTAGCGTCTGTCAGAAACATTGGTGACCTTAGAATCACAGAATCAATCCTCATCTCCAGATTAAACCCCTCACTCAATCAACGTCACGAGCTCTACTCACCATTCATTCTATAATATCTACCCCCCATCCACCAACCAACCCCCATATCTAACACTTAACAGAGTCCGTTTCAACCACTTCACTCATTACTCACCTCCTATAATAAACTCACCACACACCCAAACAATCAAACAGGCCCCTCCCCATATGAACTTCCATCCTTACACACTTTCAACCACAAACCAAAAACCATATTCAACATACTCTTCTAACCCACCAAAATAAGTCACCCCATAACCTAGCATTATTAATTAATAAATCCAAACACATATAGAATGTATACAAATAACATGCCAATATTAAATAAATAATTCATAAAATAAATTAAACAAGTAAATAATAATAATAAAAAAAATAAAAAAATAAATTCAAAAAAAAAAATATGTAAAGAAATTGATGAATATATATAGATAAACAATTAAACAAACAATAATACATAGATATGTATATATATATGTATATATGCATTATGTGTATATATGTTGTATATATATACTAATATTGTTATACAGATCTCCACCTAAAAAAAAAAAATTAATTATAAAAAAATATTTAAAAAATCCAGAGTTACTCCCCTTTATCTTATAGTAAATATATCAAGTTAATAAGTTAATTCGTTAATCTAATTTGACGAAACTCACAATTAGTAATTAATAACACTTCTTTAATAGATGATAATCGAAATCGATAAGTAGATAGATCTAGAATATTTAAAATATGAGACTAATTACTTTACTTTATATTAAAATTCTTAAATTACGATAGAAAGATAAACAAAATAAAAATACGAAGATAAAACAAAGTAAATATTCAAATATAAAAAAAAAAAAAAAAAATTATATATATATATTATCAAAACTAACAGTTTATCGAACACCATACACCTAACCAACATTACACAAATATTTTAAACACCAAATCATATATTTAACATAATATTAAAATAAAACTTAATTTAATTTATATTCCCTGCGAAACTGCTTTTTTGCTGCGGTCTATATCTGGCAGCCATTTTGTTTTGTATTATTCTCTACACAGTCGGAGAAGAAAAATATTCTTCTTCTGGTCTAATTATTTTTGACAAAGGGATGTCTTTTCCCGAAATATCAAATAGTGATTTTTAATCACTCGGACATCACACGAACAGCTAAAACACTCTTGCTGTTATGTAAGAAAAAAAAAAAAAGGAAAAATAAATAGTAAGTCTTATATCGTATTCGATTTATTGTTATTGTTTTTGTTCCTTTCCTTTCAACTTGCATCTTACCCGGAATTGCATTGCCCACAGCCTTTCAAAAACTTACTAATATATATATATATATATATATATATATATATATATATATATATATATATATAAAGTCAGGTTCATATTATATTCCAATAACCATGTTTTTATTTTATTATTTTTATTTTCATGTTTTCACATTTCCAAAAAACATAACATTTTTGTGAGATATATTTTTTACGGTCCGTTTCATTTGTCTTGTGCCAAACAACATTTATATATATATATATATATATATATATATATATATATATATATATATATATATATATTCGACCCCTTGGGGTTAATACCATCAAAATGAGGAAGAAGAAAAGAAGAAAAAAACCTATACGACAGTCTTGCCCGACAAAGTTGTTCTACAACGAAAGTTCGCAAAAAAATTAAATAAATGAACTTTTCATTTAAAATTGCACGATTGTTTATTTTCAAAATATTTCACTTTAATACAGTTTAATCCGTGCTTCAAAGATGTTAATTTCCTTACACATATATATATATATGTGGAGCAAAGAAAAATTTGGTTCAGTGAAAGCTTTTAGATGAGATTTGGTGATGAGACAATGATAAATATACTAAAATAGTAATGGAGAAAAGGATAAAGGCTAGCTAATTCGTAAAACTAAAGAGAAACACGGAAGTGACGAAGGAAGAGGGGAAAACAAAATGGTGGGAAGTTTTTCTTAATGATGGTTACAGCTTATCAATTATCGGGGTCTCTTGAGGGTAAGAATTGAAGGAATTGTTTGTTGGACGATGATCTCTGTCACGAGAGGATTGGAAACAGTGAGTTGGATGGACAGAAGATTACTTAAGATAGCTTGATTTTTTTCAATAGGACGTCTCAACGTGTATTTGTTCACACTGGACTTGAAGACAACCATGCTGTAGTCGGTTGGGAAGCAGACCTGTGGTACTTGTTCCACAGATGTGATGTTCTAGGAAATAAAAGTTGTTCATGTAAGTTCCGCTTGGCTTTTTGGTACAGAGAGAGAAGGAAAGGAAAGTTCTTTGGTGCGGGCAGAGAGAAAGAGTGAGAGAGAGAGAAAGAGAAAGAGAGAGGAAGAGAGAGGAAGAGAGAGAGGGGGGGTATGAAATTTAATATAGTATAAAACGATAAGGTAAGCAAAGATGAAGAAGATAAAAAGGAAAACTGAAAAATAGATTAAAGAAGATTAAAAACGAATAGAAGAAAAAATACGAAGCAGAAAAGAAAGAAGAAGAAAGAAGAAAGAAAAAAGACGATGAAGAAAAGAAAGAAGAAGAAGAAAACCTTATAAAAAGATTTTTTTTAAATAAGTTCGTGAATGCAAATAAAGATAAAAAGAAAAATGAAAAATACATTAAAGAAGATTAAAAAAGAAGAAAAGAAAAAATACGAATAAGAAAAGAAAGAAGAAAGAAAAAAGAAAAAAATACGAAGAAGAAGAAGAAGAAGAAAACCTAATAAAAAGATCAATCCCCCACCTCCCAAAAAATGTTCCTGAATGCAAATAATTTCAAAATACAAAAAACAAAAACAAAAAAATCTGAATCTAAAAATGGTTGCTAAACCTTGCGAAGGGCATTTTGCGATAGGCTTTTTGTCTCGTCATTCGGCGCTTTTCCTTGAAAATCCCGTCTCACTTCTCGCGTGGTTTCTATCTCTGAGAAGTGTTAATGAAGTAATTCATGCCAAACTAAAGAACACGACATGAATCGAGAGAAAAAAGAGAGACTTCCCTGCGGGCAACAATGCATCTCATTCCGCTACCCCCCTCTCATTCCCTATTACTACGGAGTCCCCCTTTTCCCCTGTCCTCTTCCACCCCACCTCATTGTCCGTTGATCGCTAAGGTAATTATATGTATTAAGTAAATATACTCTTAAAAACGCACCTACGAACGCACACACATGCGGACACAAAATACATCTATCTACTTACCTTTGAATATCTATTATGATACTAAAGATGAGTTAATCAACGTTTGTTTCCCTAAGGTTTTTCTTTCGTATATACTTTACTCACATAAAATACATGTTAAAATATTCATCGGTTTAAGGATTGAGTTATGTTTTTTTTTTACTTCATTTTAATTGTTCTACTTAGCTGTGATTGTCAATTGAAATGTGGAACACATCTGTGTAACGCATCTAAATGTTGTCTATATTTAGTTTCATTTAGTTTCATACAAAGTAGAAATAATGGGCGTGACAGGCTTACATTTCAAATTCAGATACCTCCGATATTTGTGAAATTTTCACAATAGGTATTCACGATCATTTAATAAGTATTTATGTAATTTCAGATTTTTGGGAGTATTATAAACGGGTTTTAAGTGACATAATAAGGATACAGTCTCCCATTTGACACCAATTAAGCAAGATTTCCTGAATTTTAATTTCTTCTTAAGACCCCTTGAGTTTGAGCCTTTAATTTAAGATATTTACTTTGTATAAAAAATTATGTAATGTTTTGATCAAAATTAGAATAAAGATTCTAGACATAAGTTTTAGTATCACCATATCTTGATTTTAATATTCTTATCGGGACATAGAAGTGGTGCAATACTGATCAGTTCGAATAATTCATATCACCTGTCTTAGAACGAACGGGTATTCTATTACCCTAACTGAGCGGATCTGTCGGTTTATGTATAATTCAAGAGAGGGAAGCGCCATTGTGCTTAACATTTCGAAGGCGTTTGACAAATTGAGGCAATCTGGTCTCCTACAAAAGCTTCAGGGTTATAGTATTGATGGTGAGGTCTTTGAGATTATTATTTCTTTTCTTTCAGATCGAAGCTTGCGAGTAACTTTGGACGGTGTCTCTTTCTTCTCTTTTCTTATCAATGTTGGTGTTCCCCAGGGCTATATTCTAGGCCCAACACTGTTTCTTTTCTATATAAATGATCTCCCAAAGAATATTGTTGTGAAAATTATATGCTATGCTGAAGATATAACTCTCTATTCTGGTGTTGCTTCTCGCCCATCTTCATCGGATCAGTCGAAATATGCAGCTCATCAAAAAGTTGGCCTGGGTTTAGTTGTGGATTGGGGTGCAAAATAGCTTGTGACATTTAATCCAGTTAAGACTCAGCTCGTGTCTTTCAATCGTAAGCGTGCCCCTTTTCTTCTTGTAATTCTCATGGATTGCTCTGCACTTGAGGAGAAATCGACTCTGAAACTTTTTGGTCTGTCTCTCTCATCAAATCTTACTTGCAGTTCATACATTAGATCCATTGCTCTTTCTGCTTCTCGTGAAGTCGGTTCTGTACATATCTCCAAACACTATCTCCCACCTGAGGCTATTCTCTATCTCTACAAATCTACAATCAGACCATGTATGGAGTACTGTTGTCATATTTGAACTGGTGGATCTCTGTCCCAATTGAGGGTTCTTGATAAGGTGCAGAAACGTGTCTGTAATTTGATTGCCCCTACTCTGTTTTCTTCTCTGCCCCTCTCTCTCTCTCTATCAGACGTGATGTTGCTAGTCTCAGTCTTTTCTATAAATACTACTTTAGCATATGTTCTTCAAAATTATGTGATCTATTTCCCCTCTTTCAAAGACTAAGGACAATATACATCATATTTGTTCTTGTTAGCTCCTTACATCAAGTGGAGCAATTTTAATATATATATATATATATATATATATATATATATATATATATATATATATATATATGAGAGAGAGAGAGAGAGAGAGAGAGAGAGGGAGGGAGAGATATAAAGCGAGAGAGTATGAAAATATTAAAAAATTCATTCCAGCAGGAAGTCATCAGGCTAAATTTAGCACTGCTGAAGTAAATATTGAAAATCTATACACAAAATATCATATGACCTTATATTATACGTATATATATATATTTGAATAAAAACATTATATATATATATATATATATATATATATATATATATATATATATATATACATTTCAATCCGACTGAAGAGAGACGTTGACATTTTTTTTTACCCAAATGTAATTCTGTTATTTTTTTTTTGGTAAGGAAATCTTTTTTCGGATGAATATTAACAATATTAAATCGGAACAAAGGAAGCTTCTATTTCAATACCGGAAAGCCTAGATAAGTTAGTCAGTACAAAATAAAAACATGAATATGCATTAATTATGTGTTGGATAGTGAATATATATATATATATATATATATATATATATATATATATATATATATACTAGCACAGCTATCCGGTGTTGCCCAGGTTAGAGTGTGAGATAGCATCATAGACCACATCATATTCAGGAGAGTTTACTTTAACAGCAACATTGATGCTGTCAGCTAAATATCTTACTCACCGAGTTATTCAGATATGTGTTAATACTCTTAAACTAACGCGAATAAATAGATTTATTTCATTGTTTAATATGTTTGGAAATTGTTATGAACTTCTGTAAAGAGAAGCCAGAGATGCAACAACACTTCCATTATGTTCACATGCAAATTGCGCATATGAATACAATTATACTGAAAGTACACTTCCTAGTATGTCTTCGTTTTTAGGGACAGACCTGCACAGACATAGAGGTGTTCTCATTGATTATATATATATACAGTATCTACAATAAGTGAGTACACCCAACGAATCTTTTACTTTTTACTTCATAGAACTTTAATTTTTCGTAGGATTTAAATGAAACTCGGTGTGAACATAGCCATGTAGTGGTTTAATAGCTTTATAAACTATGAAGGAACAAATATCTTGTCAATGCAAAAGAATTGAACAAAAACATTTGGAACAAGTAACAAAAAGTGAGTACACATGAGCATTTTAAACAAATAATCTTATTTTTAATACGTTGTATGACCTCCATTGTTATCAATAACAGCAGACAACCTCCTAGGCATTGATTCGACTAGTTTATGACATGTGTCCGCCGGAATTGCGTTCCATTCACATTTGATGACCTACTTCAGTTCGTTATTATTTCTCGGATATTTCCCTTCAATTTTCCGTTTCAGATGCTCCCACAAATGCTCTATTAGGTTCAAATGAGGTGACATACTCGACAATGGTAAGGTATTAACCCGTTTACTGTCTAAGAACGCCTTAGTAGCCCGAGATGTGTGCTTAGGGTCGTTATCTTGCTGGAAAACTCCACGTCTGCCAACACTTGTTAGACTTGGTAACATTTTTTCCTCCAATATCTGGCAGTAGAGTTTGGAATCCATTTTTCCTTCGATGAAAGCAAGTCGTCCAACTCCTTTGGCACTCATACACCCCCAAACCATTAAGCTCCCACTTCCATGCTTTACAGTTGGCACGACACACTTATCTTTGTAAGCTTCCCCTTTTCGTCGCCACACACGCTTAACGCCATCTAATCCAAATAGATTTATTTTTGTCTCATCAGACCAAAGGATTTTGTGCCAAAACTGCATGTCTTTGTCTTTATGTTCATTAGCAAATTCATAGCGCTTCTTTTTGTGAGAAGTTTTAAGAAGAGGCTTCCCCCGAGGCATGCAGCCTTTAAACCCATCTTCATGGAGAATGTTGCGCACTGTCTGAGCACTCACAGTTACGTTTAAATTGTGCAAAATTTCTTCTGCGATGCTAGCAGCACTCCGACGTCTGTGTCCCTCTATTAGTTGTTTGATGCGCCTCTTAGTTCGATCAGAAAACTTATTTGGTCGACCGGGACGGCGGCCATTTTTGACGGTTCTAGCTTTTTTGTACCGTTGAACAACTATTGCTACCATATTTCGGCTGATATTTACATTGTCACTAATTTCCTTATATGAATGACCACTCTTGAATAAATTAACAATAGTTTCACGAGTTTTTTCATCTAAATCATTGTCATGAGGAGCAATTTCCAAGAATAAACGGACAATTGAAGGAAAAAATCCGAGAAATAATAACGAACTGAAGTAGGTCATCAAATGTGAATGGAACGCAATTCCGGCGGACACATGTCATAAACTAGTCGAATCAATGGCTAGGAGGTTGTCTGCTGTTATTGATAACAATGGAGGTCATACAACGTATTAAAAATAAGATTATTTGTTTAAAATGCTCATGTGTACTCACTTTTTGTTACTTGTTCCAAATGTTTTTGTTCAATTCTTTTGCATTGACAAGATATTTGTTCCTTCATAGTTTATAAAGCTATTAAACCACTACATGGCTATGTTCACACCGAGTTTCATTTAAATCCTACGAAAAATTAAAGTTCTATGAAGTAAAAAGTAAAAGATTCGTTGGGTGTACTCACTTATTGTAGATACTGTATATATATAGTCATATATATATATATATAAATAATGTATATATACATATATACTGTATATATATGTATATATGTATGTATATATATACATATATATATATAAATAATGTATATATATATACTGTATATATATGTATATATGTATGTATATATATATGTATGTATATATATAAATAATGCATATATATATGTACTGTATATATATATATATATGTATATATATGTATATATATATGTATATATATAATATATATATATATAATGTATATATATATATATATATATTATTTCATTTGAATCAAAAGGTTTAGGGTTAGGGTTTGGGTTAGGGTTACCGAGGACCATCTTAATATTATCAAGGTTTGCTTAAATGTTGAGAATAAATATCATTTTTGGTAATTTATCTATGGTTTAAAGTTCATTCGAATTTAAGGGAAAACAGTTATAAGTGAGGAGGCCCGTGGGACCCAAACATTTAGGTGATATATGTGTTATATAGCCTATGACCTACACTCAGAGGTCAGTAGTGAACATGCCAATTTTCAAGCAATTTTGCCCAGCGGTTTGGGTGAACATAAGACATTAGACATTATATATATATATATATATATATATATATATATATATATATATATATACATATATATATATATATGTATATGTATAAATACATATGTATAAAGTATATATATGTATATATATATATATATATATATATATATATATATATATATATATATATATATATATATATATATATATAATAAATGTTCCGTTGTGATAGGAAGACATGTTTATTTACTCCTCTGCAGGAGTTAGGCACAAGGCCAGTTTTATCTTACTCCCACAAGTAAGATGTGACCACAGGTCGGGTCCAGTAAGTGGGGTTTGAAAAGCCAGCGCCCGAGAAAGTGAGCACTCTGGCCATTAAAAATTGCCTGGGCAGTCCCGTCGGCATTCCCCGGTAGGGGCGCCTCAGGCAGTAAGCAATAAACTTACTCCTCCCCCAAGAGGGGAGGCAAAGCCTGGGAGGGTGGACCTCCTAGAACTGCACAGGACAAACCCACAGACAGGTGGAATCAAGCCCCGAAGGACAAGACGACACCCGTCTATAGGGTGCAGTATCCATCGGAACAGATACTACACTTACTTCTTAGCGTGCCAGGTAAAATACATGTTCTAGCAATGAATGTCTAAAGCATTTCACTTCTCGTGGTCCTCTGCCTGTAGCCACGCAAGATTCTTTCGCTATAGTCACAAATACAAGCAACATTTATGGTGTGTATGTCTGCTATTGTATGCTGGTGATTTTCTTCTTCTGATTTTAAGTGTTATTTTGATGTATTTTGGCTTCAGTTTTCCAGGTGTCATATGTACCCTGAAAATGTTGTGCTATGCTCGTATTTTGAGTTATTAAATGATAATTTCTGTGCATACAGATGCAATTTCAAACACTATTCTACCTGATAGCCGACTGAAACTAATATGTTTCTGATAAATTGATCCGTGCATAAACATCAAGAAGATTGAATATCTTTTTAACTATTAAAACATGAATAGTTCATAACCCAATATATATATATGTATATTATATATATATATATATATATATATGTATATATACATACATAAATTAAAATGTATACATAAATAAAAATGTAGATCATGAATATATATATATATATATATATATATATATATATAACAGAGACGATCTGATATAAATAGACACTTACAATACACACACACGCATACACACATTCACACGCATACACACACACACACACATATATATATATATATATGTATATATATATATATATATATATATATATATATATATATATATATATATATATATATATATATATGAAAAACACAAAAAGGAAAGAAATTAAAGACAGGAAGAAGAAATCACACACACACACACACACACATATATATATATATATATATACATATATATATATATATATATATATATATATATATATATATACAGAGTGGTCGCGAGAAAAGCGAAAAATGTGTCAAACGGTAATTTATTTTTACAAAGAATTACTTTTATAAAGTTTTTAAAAGAATAATATTATAGTAAACTAAAATTGTTGTCCGTTCAAGTTGAATAAATGAATAATGCAGACGCAATGAAATTTAAACAAAACAAAATTCAAACAATAAAATTTACAACCTCAAATTTCCTGCTTTTCTAGCGACAACCCTGTATATATATATATATATATATATATATATATATATATATATGTAATTATTTTTACTGGAAATTGCAGCGTTTGTTGTTGTTTTTTTTGTTTTTTTGCTCACACCCACTACTTCGATTGTCTCATTTCCTAAGTGGTTAAGATGCAGAAAATTGCAGTATTAGTCGCCCTTAACTTTTGAGGACGTTTTTCACGTTTTTATATATTTTTTTCATTTATTTTATAGTACATAAAAGTAATCCATGGACACGTGTTTCTGGCTTACAGCCGTCATCAGCATGGCTAACATTAAATATTTAGCTGATAAAAATCGTACATATTTCTAGACAAAGAAACCGATTATTTACTATCAAAGAAAGAAGTTCAGTTATTTATTTATTGCAATTCCGACACTGTCAATTTTAAACAAGGAAGGAATACATTATATTTTCTTTTTCTCTCCAAAAAATAAAAGGTTTCACCGCCGAAAAGAAAAAAATTAAAACCTTATTTCTTCTGATGACCGTAAAAATGATGTTACGGTAAAAAAAATACTAAAAAACCTGATTTATTTCGACAAATCGGTTTTATATCTTTCTTTCTCTTTTCTTAACTAATACAGCATAATATAAAAGATAAAACTTCTAAAAGCCGTATTCTACAAAGACATTTAAAACAAGAAGATTTTAAATCGACCATAGCATACTTCGTTAAATTCCAAAATCAACAATAACAAAACACTAAGAAAGACTATTGCAACAACATTTTTAAAATCGAAGAAAGAAAGTTAGAACAGCCACAGAAAACTGAAACTATTCTCCAAAACCTTCTACTGAAGCAAAATCAACAACAACAAAACACTAAGAAAGACTATTGCAACAACATTTTAAAAATCGAAGAAAGAAAGTTAGAACTGCCACAGAAAACTGAAACTATTCTCCAAAACCTTCTACTGAAGCAAAATCAACAACAACAAAACACTAAGAAAGACTATTGCAACAACATTTTAAAAATCGAAGAAAGAAAGTTAGAACAGCCACAGAAAACTGAAACTATTCTCCAAAACCTTCTACTGAAGCAAAATCAACAACAACAAAACACTAAGAAAGACTATTGCAACAACATTTTAAAAATCGAAGAAAGACAGTTAGAACAGCCACAGAAAACTGAAACTATTCTCCAAAACCTTCTACTGAAGCAAAATCAACAACAACAAAACACTAAGAAAGACTATTGCAACAACATTTTAAAAATCGAAGAAAGAAAGTTAGAACAGCCACAGAAAACTGAAACTATTCTCCAAAACCTTCCACTGAAGCAAAATCAACAACAACAAAACACTAAGAAAGACTATTGCAACAACATTTTAAAAATCGAAGAAAGAAAGTTAGAACAGCCACAGAAAACTGAAACTACCCTCCAAAACCTTCTACTGAAGCAAAATCAACACCAATAAAACCCGAAGATACATTTTTAAAGTGACATTTGTTTCATTGGTTTGAATAATATTTTGCTGACAATTAGTTTTATAGTAAGAAGACAGGGTAATGTATTGTTTTATAAATAATTAAATTGCTACGATTTTTAATAAATAAATATGAGACTTATCCGTTTTATTTATTTAAAGCCTATTTTGGTAAAAATGAAAAATATTTTTCGGGAGAAGAAAGATTCATTTTCTCTTGATAGTATTGACTCTGAGAAAAATTTATTATTTCAAAAGGAATTTTATTATTAACAGTAAATTGGATTGATGTAAAACACGCCGTAAAATTACCATGAAGTCAAGCTAGTTTATTTAATAACATAAATTCTCTTTAAGCGTGTTGTGCAATAGGGGTGGACATGGCTTGTTACTTCTAGCATCTCTAAAACGAAGCTTCTCTCTTTTCACCACCAACGCTCGGACCCTCTTTTTGCCCTAGTTAGAAATGAATCGTTCTCTCTTGATTAAGCACTTTGCCTTTATAAGCTCCTGGGACAAACTTTCGCTCCAGACATGCAATAGAACACTTTCATCAAATATGTGGCAGTCTTTTCCACAGAAGATACGTTGCTAGTCTTTCTCTACTCTATCGTTATTATCATGGTAGATTATCAACGGAAATCTATAATCTGGCCCCCTCCCGTAAAACATTAACCCTTGAAGTTAAAGAGAACACATATATCATAATTCAGTATAATACATGATGTATTTAATAATTTGTAATTATCATGTTCCCCAAAACACCAACAATATTTGTCCTTGCGTACACACGTTTCAGAAATTCCATTTTTATTAAAACATCAATAGAAGTGTCGATTGACAATCATATGAATCTGTTCATCAGCAAAATATTTCTTTATAAATAAGACACAGGCAATATTCAATTTAAGTGTCCAATAATTATAAACACAAAATACTAACAGCAAGAACCCGTCTACCTACCACCATTACAAAGAACTTTCGGTCATATGTTACAATATCCAACAGAACAAAAAAGGGATGACAAAAATAGACAACCGACAAATGTTGACAAAGACAAGATAATTACTCTTCTAATTACATAGAGAAGTTTTTTTTCCGTTTTGATTTATTTTAAAGCGTTTTCTTTTTTAGTTCAATAAAAAATATACATTCAAGTCTGTTAAGTTAGAACGAATAATAATGGCTGTCATAAAGTGACACGTGAAGCCTCGATGATTGCTCAATATTCGAAAATTAAACAGAAACGCAGCTAACAAATGTCACCATTCGTGCGAATATGTATTGTTCAAGCCGAATATATATTTCTATTACCAGTATTTTTGTTTAATTTTCGATTTTTGAGCGATTATCGAGGTTCTGCGTACGATTACTTGTGTGCAGACGTGATACACACCCCCACACACACGCACACACAAACACACACACACACACACATATATATATAAAGAACGAAAGAGAGAGAGATAAAGAGAGGGAGAGTAGTAAGCTATGAAAATATATTCCTAGCAATTAAGCTAAACAGAGGCTTCTGCGTTTCATCCCCGTAGAGAATCGTCCGGCTAAAATACACGGAATCCGTGTTACCGGGTGTTTTTATATAACTACCTGGTGTTTACTCTAGCTAGCTAACCAATCAGATGCATTGCTATTCCCTTCTCCGGGTTAATATTTTTATTAGCCAATGGCAGGGCTTCTCTCAAAAAAGGTTTGGGTTACTTTAACTTCCTCGTGTTTTGTCATGTGTTTTATAGGGGTGACACACCCTTTTGCGAATGGGTCAACTTATATATATATATATATTTATATATATATATATATATATATATATATATATATATATATAATATATATATATATATATATATATATATATATATATATATGTGTGTGATTTTATGAAGGCTTACCAAAGCATTCCTTTCAAGACACCAATGATCATCATTAAAGATATATTTTCTTACAAATACTATTTATTCAAATTAAATGTTTTTTCCTACACGTGTTTCACTACCAAGCAGTTACTTGCTTGGCAGATCATCAGGGAAATTAAATGTCTGGAATACTGGTTTCAACTGCCGACAAAACACAATGTGGCGTTGTAATAGTTGAGGTCACTTCTCTTCTTAAATCACATATAAATGCTATGTACTCTGTAATCGAGTATCATCGAGCTTGTTTTTTATTGGAACAACCCCGGTCTTCACTGAATGATCTATTTTATAAGTGAAAAATCTAAATATATATATATATATATATATATATATATATATATATATATATATATATATATATATAAGCTGACTCTGTGAACTGCATTCGCGCCTTCCGATTGTCTGAAATTGTTACTGTCCTGCATTGATGAGAGCAATAAGCTTGAAACGCTAACATATGTAAGTGCAAATAATGTAATGCATTCATAAATATTATTTAAAAAACACTTTAAAAAACGCTTTAATGCGAAGTTCCAAATTCGTTCGTCGAACCCTCTCGATTAGTCTTCTGTCTGGGCCCGCTTCTAAGTACATATAGATCTTAATTTCCCTTAATCACGTGACAGATTCCGGGGGCCGAGTGGATATGACGACTGCTTGCAGATTGAAGGTTGACTGTAAACCGGGTTCGCGCCTCCTGACCGCCTGAAATGATTACTTTCCTGCAATAAGATGGAAACGCTAGCGTCCGTAGGTATAAATAATTTCATATTTATTCATAAAGATTATGTATATATATATATATATACATATATATATATATATATATATATATATATATATATATATATATATATCAGATGTATGTGCCGTATACTCATTATAGTATGTTGTGCGTCTCACCCCTTCCCTTATAGGGGCTAAAATAGAGAATGTCTACTTTCATGTTTTCCCTGTTTGAAAGGTCACCATAAAGAGACAGAGTTATCTCACTCCCGGTGTCACGTGATATCGCTGTCTATTCTGAAGGCACCCTTAACCCATAGATGTCACTCAAGCTTTTCCAATTTAGTTAACGGCTTTCGTTATGTAATACCAGTTTTTTTTTTATTTGCTCTGATCCGGATGCGTCCGAAGCAACCACACCATAACAACTGACTGACAAATCGCAATATTTTTTTTTTTTCACCGAAAAAATAAAACAAATCTCATTGATATTTATCAAGGACCTAGCTACAACAAAACTGTCGTTTGGACCATGATAACGATAGTGTCTCTTCTTTAAGGGCCTACACAGGAAGTCTAGTGACATCTCATCTTTTGACACGGTAAACACTTATCTTAAGGGAGACCTGACGAGTGATTAACAGCGAGGTTCTTGATAGATATATCTAACCTATATGTATAAGAGGTGTTACCATGGAGTGGTTTCCTAATCATTTTTAGAACAAGTTGACATTAAAACAAATAATAGAAGATAAATTTAAAAAATATATCATAAATGAATTAATAATAAATGAATTAATAAATAATTTAAAAAAATACTCGAGTCCGGAAACGAACCCTACATAATCAGGTGACAATGACAAATTCGAAATAGATAAGCATGACTTGCACACAGTTAGAAATATAGATAAACCATACTCAGCTAAGGAAGGTGAAACTGCCAGGGAAAGTATATACAACGTGTTCGAGAGAAATTTGACATATTTTTGAAAAGAAACCAAACAAAAAAGTAACTTCCACGCCAATAGTTTATTTATGATCTAAATTAAGACCGCGTCTCGTACAGGATCCTTTGCCGAAAACAGCTCTCTCGAAAAATGCCGCATTCAGCTTCCATCAAACCGCGGTACATTTTTTTAAATATGTAACATATAGTTTTCAAATAAATTATAATAGTTTTCATTCCTCTGCAATCGAGCACTTTATTGATTTATTTTCAATATAACCTGGCACTATATATATATATATATATATATATATATATATATATATATATATATATATATATATATATATATATATATATCAAGCATGAATGGAAGACGAATTCTATCGTTCAATATTAAAAGTTAATCAAGAAAAAAAATGCCAGCCGACCGGTTTTGCCCTCTTTTAGCAAAGGCTGTATCGTGGGATTAAAAAAAAAGAACGAGTGATTTAAAAAAAACGGGGTGAAAAGAAAGAGTACAGAAAATAAAATAGCGTTATGTTATATGTAAAATGGCGGATGAATCTTAGAGACTGATCACATCTAGTCCAATAGAAATTCCCGTTGCTTACAAAGGGAGGGACGTTTAAGACGAACGTGGATCGTCCCCTAAGATTTTTAGATGGTATAATGAGTGAGCATGACTGAGAATGGTGAAGGAGTCCATGCTAAAATTCCTAGCGAACGGCGGGTTTTTAAGTAAATGGTCTGTAATGGAAGACCCGTATGTGTTATTTTGAACGTCCGTTGACCGGAAAGTTCCATTACTGATCTTACTCGGAATGTGCTGTTGGAATCTTAACGTCGTCCTACCCACGGAGTCAGCACTGCAACTACATTTAAAATGATAAATTACATTATTTTTATGGTGAGGTGGAGGGTAAAACGTCTTAACGAGAGGACGCCAATAAAGGTTTTGTAGAAAACACAACACGCACATTCGAAAAAAAATAACAATTTTCAACTGCTGAGCTGATTTGCTTGGCGAATTTCTCACTTACTGTGCCTAACCAAGGTAAACGAATGTAAGTTTATTTGGTTTTATTTCAGAAAAAGTATTTATTTTACGATTGGAAAACAATTTGCTCTGCATTGTCTATCCGAGCGTGAACTCAAGCAATTGTTCCACAAGCACTTCCAATTGTCTGTTTGATGAAATACAAGTCAGGGATACCTTCACTGTACCAACTTGCTTATTAGTCGCATTTTTAGTCAGCGGACACAAAAGCCTAACAGCAAGACGGGTTTGGGTACCCTAGCCAATACAGTTCATCGGTGCCATAAACATCGGTAAACTCCCATTCTTCCGGTACTTCGATACTCCGATCACCATGGTATCCGACTCTTCGCGTTTCTGAAACCGCCGTCTTTCAAGTCTCGCTTGCACTGCGGAACATTCTCTTTTTTAACAGATATCAAGTCGCTTTCTTTCTTTCTCGACGCCCCACCCACAATGGACTCGTCCACGATTCATTTTTGCTACTCTACATTGTCTTACACACCTACACTACAATTTACTGTCTTTTTTTTTTAAGTGTTCTATGAAATTGTACAATTAGTGCTTAATTTAATATTTAGTAATGGATTTAAAATTATATTAGTCTTATACTTACCTGGTGAGGTTCTTATTAATATGTTAACATATATCGTATGTATATTAAGGTTTCTTTATAAATTGTAAGGTACATTTTTTTGGTTATTACTATATTTATACAGGGTGAACTTTTTTACATGTCTCCAACTAATCCTTGTTCCATCTCTTAGTTTATCTCTACTGGGAAACGTAATAAGAGCTAATCTTTAATTAAAACCTGTGGGCTTCAAAATGCTCTATTTCAGTATAGTTACGTATTGTATTCTTTCAGAGACTATGTATTTGGATAACGAGGTGTCATCTTTCTTTTTCAGGTTATTGGAATATATTTTATGGTTTCTGTATCTAGCCTTAACATCAGTACCTGTGTCACCTATGTAAAACATAGACTTGGAATACGTTCATAGGGTGCATTGGTCTCTTTGAGCTTCCATATTGTGGTTGCTAGGTTGTTGATTCGACTTTTTCACCGAATATCTGAAAGTTTTATTGTGAGCGTAGAGTCTATGTTTGAAGGTTTCTAGTGTTATTTCGATGTATGTTTCTTCTTTATTAGGGGTTTACGCCTGATATTAATTTGGCTTCGTAAACTATGGATCTGATTGTGCAACCTCCTCCTAGGGGGAAAAGCGCACCTCTTCTATATGAACAGTTCGATTCGGACGGATTGATTGGATACTGTTACTTTTCCTATTGTGTCTGTGTTCTCTTGTAGGTGGGGTAGGTATATAAGTAATTGTTTCTCTATAACCACTTTCAGGGAGGGCTTTGTTGTAATATGCGGCGGTTTGTTGGAAAATCTTGAGGCTGGATGAAAGGTGGAAAATTACCCTGCTTATTATCGGTTATAAGGTTTTTACAGACGAAGGGGCAGAGTTGGACGTTGATATACCTGAGCTGTTCAGTGGGTTTATGGTATGGTCTAGTGGAGTTGTTAGTTAGGTACAGGATTGCGTCTACGAAGTCAACGTTAGTGAGATTGGTATTGACGGTGATCTTGAATGCTAGCTCGCTGTCAGTTGCCTTTAACCTGTCGACTTATGACCGTTATTTTTGTTAGAGAAACATAATCTTTCATCCTGGTAAAGGCCGACCTCTTGGTTAGGGGACTTTATTTGGAGGGAGTGTACGATGAAAATCCAGATCAGATCGCAAACATCCGCACTGTCGTAGGTTTCCATCGGCACATCAAAGTGATCTTAGGTGTTGGATTATTTAACCCATGTTTTATCAGAAAAGGAGAGAGTTTCTTGCATAGAGACAGTTTCTATTTCTAGATCGTTGATTTCTATGAAGGTTTTAGCGAAATTTAAGGCGTTTTTGAATATCTCTCTGTTGATGGAGAGATAGAAGTCTGCGATGTCGAACTGTGTGAAACGGGAGTGTCCTTTATTATGAACTAGCGGAAATGTACTACTTAAAAAATAAAAAATAAACCGCCTATTGTTCTTCCCCCCTCCACTTTACCGTGTTGGTGAATGTTTGAAATTAATAAAAAAGAAAAGAAAATCGTGTAGAGTAGAATGGGATCGAACGCCGATACTAGCGATAATGAAACCTCCCTTGTTAACCGTTGCGCCACAGATACTACTTGAAAAATGCATGTGAAAATATGGCACTTAACGTAAGCTTGTTTACTGGCAGCTTCTGGCAGCGAAAAGTAAAGTTCAACAATGACACGGTTTATGTCATTTAGTTGTGAAGGGTTAAAGGTATATGATTTTGAAAATGTAAATGTGTCGGGGTCTAACAGCATCTTGGCGGCTATTGAATTAAGTAGGAAGTCGATTTAATGAAGGAATTGTAGCACCATATTTGAAGAATAAATGTTGCAGGAACTGTGTTCGTTAATGTCATTAGCTTGATTCCGGAATGAATGTAAATGTGGAAATATAACGTAATCTGATAATCGCGGAATATCATAGGATTGAACGGGAGCGGTCATTATTTGTTTGCGTATTGTTTTATATTATGTAGTAAATTAATACCAGGCAAATAATAAATAAGGACGGACTGTTTTGTGAAAAGTAAACTGTGTTATTACTTCCCGGTGTCGATGAGTGTAGTCACAGTACACAAATGTTAGGGGGAAAAGTCTTTGCTACCATCTATATGGAGTTGGTTTTTCGGAGAGACGTTGATGGTGGGCCAAATGTAATATTGAGTGTTAGGTTGGGAAAAATAATAACAACTTTACTAAAACACGCTCGAGTGAATAAGTGTAGTATAGCGGTGAGTTTAGTAGCCTGTTTTGTGTATGGTTATTTTCCTATAGTCCGAGAAGGTACAGGGGAAAAAACGTCTCTACTTTATATATTAGAATGGTTCTGAACTGTCAATTGTCGCCTTGGAGTTGATCCAAAGTCGTAGATCTGTGTGACTCTTAAAATGTTTATTTATTTTCCTGACTAGCTAATCCCATTTCGTTTTTTAGCTGAGTTTATGAATCTACATGCCGGCTTACTTCTAAAATTGGGTTTGTGGTATTTCAAGGTAAGGAAGACTTTTTTTGTGGGTTAATTGGTTGGCTCCATAGTCAATTTTAATTCTGGCTTCTAAATTTATTGTTTCTTAATTAATAGCGTTTTACGCATGATATGATGCTAATTTATATTGATGATGATGTTGTCGATTGCTAGTTTTTTATATCTGTCTTTATTAACTTTATTAATGTGTCTGCGAGTACGAGTATGTTATAATTAGATTTAAGTTTTTTTTAAGTCGGAGGATAGGTTTCTCTGAAGGTATCATTGTGTCGTGTGAAACGGATCTTGGGGTTATATCCAGCAAATCTATTCAAGAAGTCGCCAATTTCGGAGAATTTTTGCGGATATTTATTGGATCTAAAGCTGTAGAAATTTGTGATATTCGTGTCTTCTGTATTAGTTGCGGTGGGATATTTCCATCTTATTCGTCGCACAATGTCTTAGACTTTTATTTATAATAGTTTTTAGATAGAAAGTGCTGGTAGGCATCGGAATATCTTTGATTGACTATTTGAGTTTTTGTTTATAATTTCTTTCGGTAGGTCTTCTGAAGTGTTGATATAGCTACAGATCTATTTCCTAGAGTGCTCAAACGTTTCAGCGATTTACGTAAGGATATTATCAGTATAAACAATATAAAAATCGGCCACAACGGGGGTTCTATAGTGCGCCAGGGTATGTTGAAAAAATAAATAAAGTGTGCGATCGTAAGAATGCGAGAGCTAAAACAAGAATTATTTATTAAAAAAAAAAATAATAGAGATTCCAGGGATGTATCATGGTTTTATTGACACATGTAGACCTTTATTGTTTAAAAAAGGACCTTACAAGCCATTTCAAATCATCAGCGATTCGCGGAATTTAAATTATCAATGATTATATATATATATATATATATATATATATATATATATATATATATATATATATATATATATATAATGGTAATAATCCAGGTGAAAAATATCCACAGGGTGGTAATCCAGAGAATTTTAACCGGGTTTATAAAAAGTGCTCAATATCAAAATAGAGCTTTATATATGATAATTTTATTTACACAGACATGTACAAAATCTGCGACACTGGCATGTCGATGTTATCGATCAACAGTTACTATAAACTGAGATCTCATCAGGCAGAGATCGGATTCTAACTCTGCCTGATGAGATCTCAGATTATAGTAACTGTTGATCGATAACATCGACATGCCAGTGTCGCAGATTTTGTACATGTCTGTGTAAATAAAATTATCATATATATATATATATATATATATATATATATGTAGAGAGATATATATATATATATATATATATATGTATATGTACATATATATATATATATATATGTATATATATATATATATGTGTGTGTGTGTGTGTCTGTGCGTGTGTGTGTGTGGGGGGGTGCGAGAGAGAATGATCTCCGATGTCTTTTTGGTGTCAAGATAAATGTACATTTGACACAAATTCAACCTATCAAGCATGAGTTTCTGCCCCTGGGGCCGAGATTCTGGTGCAGAGATTGGTACAATTTTTTTTAACCGTTTGTGTGTTTTTGTGTGTTTGTGTGTATGTGTGTGTGTATGTGTGTGTGTTTTTGTGTGTGTGTGTGTGTGTGTGTGTGTGTGTGTGTGTGAGGAAGGGGGTTCAACCGCAAAATGTGTTATCAGCAGAGAGGGACTGCCAAATAGTGTGGCTTACTCGTGCGGTATCTCTTAGTCGGAATATTTAGCAGAGTCACGTTTACGACGATTAAGTGCAAGCTATTCTTGATCTATCTAATGACGGTAGAATGTATGTTGTGTATCAACTAGCAGGCGTACACATTCCAGGCAGGGTACGTATTATTTGAGGATAACCGTTGGGTGCTTGTAATATGTTCCAGAATTCACAAGGAAAGCATACTGTGCGCTGAACACCGGTGGCCTTTTGCTACACTGGTGCAGGGACACACGTGAAATAAATAGGATATTGAATTTTTAAAAATGATACAAACGTAGAGTCACAAAGTACACGAACAAAAAAGAATGAACAGATTTAAACGTTAAGGAATAAAAAAAGCAGGAATTGATTCTAATTATAGAATCAATTCCTATTCTCTCATGTCACTGCGAAAAGCGGACACCCATTCTCTCTCTCTCTCTCTCTCTCTCTCTGTATCTCTCTTTCTCTCTCTCTCTCTCTCTCTCTCTCTCTCTGTATCTATCTTTCTCTTTCTTTCTCTGTGTACCTAGAATTAAACGGGACTTCCATGAGTAAAGTTTATTTCCAAGAATTCTCCGTATATGGAACACAATACCGCGGGGCTGCTTCCAAGCTGATTGTAATATGTTCGTTTTCAAGTCCAATGTTAACAAATATTTGCTGAGCCGTCCTCTTAAATAATCAAATTATGACCAGTTTTAACCATTGCTATCAATGCTCACGAAGTTGTCTCACACTCCACTTGACAACCTTATTAATCTTTATCCTCGACTGGCCCTTGGGCCTTGATAAGCGGTAACTCATTAGAACATTAAAAAGTGTTCGGTGTACACCTTCATAATTTTAATATTCGGTGCACACCTAATTTTTTTATTATTATATATCAATTTCTAGTTCAAGGAGGCCCGGATTGAGTATGATGTTGTATATGACATTTATTAAAATCTGTAAACCTGTATAATAATACTCTAATGCATTTCATGTTCGCACGTACGTTATCACCTTTCACACATTTAAAAAAATGAGATCGTCCGATCATCAAAGATATTGATTGGTTATTAATCTGATACCGCTAAGGTAAATAATTCTGACTTCATCCATTTTAAAATGAATTTTTCCCAAATCAAATTATGTCGTCCACTACAATTTAAAATTTAAAAAAAGGTTAAAAAGTGATATCCGTTTCATTGGTATCAAGAATAGTTAGCTGATTATTATTTTACAGTAAGAAAACAGAATTAAGGTGCTACAATTTTAAATTGATAAATAGAGAAGAGACGCATTCAGTTCATTTATTTA
>OY744541.1:35106904-35126904 GCA_963556195.1 Sepiola atlantica | reverse complement strand
TGGATTCTTGTCCTGGAATACGGTAAAACCAACAGACCAGAAGAAAGATGACATACTTGACTGGTCAGTTGGGGAAAGAAGAAATTTATAATTTATTATTCTTAACTTTTTTACTAACTAAATGTTTGAGAAATAAAGGAGATTTTTAATAGAATATTCAGGTATCTATGTATCTCATATAGAGATCAAGTGTTAGCCCCAGGAATGGGCCCCTTAATTTCTGAGAACTTCGATTGAAGTAAAATTAAACATTAAGGGATACATATATATATATATGTATATATATATATATATATATATATATATATATATATATATATATATATATATATATACAGGGTGTCTCAAAAAATGTACTCACTCTTAGAATGACGAGAAAACCTTTATTTATGAACATAGAGAGAAATGAAATAGCTTCAAATACATGAAACAAATGTAATTGAAAAATCATGTTCGCAAATGTTCAAATTGATGTCCATTATAAATTTACTCACTCTTTTTTTTTGTTTCAGATATTCTGAATTAATGAAGCCATTGCAGGAAATCAACTTAGTTTCGAAGAGAGAAAGTTTGTCCTGAAATGCTATTGGAAGACCGAAAACGCCACTGAAGTGCAACGTCGGTTCACAAGGGAATTCGCAAAACCGCCACCCACGCGCCGGACCATTGCGCGCATCAGAGACAAATTTGAAGCAGATGGAACCGTACAGAATACCAACAAACAACGTTCAGGACGACCACGGACATCTACGTCCCCTGAAAAAGAACTGCAGGTGCAGGAAACACTCCTTCGATCACCACAGAAATCACTTCGCCAAACTGCTCGGGAAACCCACATCTCAAAAGATAGCGTCAACCGCATAATGAAGCGTCTGCATTGGAAATGCTACATTCCAAGGCTGTGTCATGCTCTAAACGAAGAAAATCCTGACCGGAGAGTCGAATTTTGTGAATGGTACCTGGCAAAATGTGCAGAAGATGTCGAGTTTGCACACAAAATTGTGTGGAGCGATGAAGCAATTTTCAAATTAAATGGTACCATTAACCGTCATAATTGCACGTACTGGTGTCCTGCAAATCCTCACGTAACAATTGAACACCATGTAAACTTACCAGGAGTAACAGTGTGGTGTGGGATATCCGCATTGGGCATCACCGGACCTTTCTTTTTCAACGAAACTATCAATGGTGAGAGCTACCTCAACTTGCTTCAGGAATTTGTTGGTCCGCAAATTACAGAGAGGTTTGGTGATGACGGCGATATTTACTTTCAGCAAGATGGAGCTCCTCCCCACTACCATCGCGACGTACGAGCTTACTTCGATGCAGTGTTTCCTGACACATGGATTGGACGAAGGGGCCCCAATGAATACCCTGCGCGTTCCCCAGACCTAACACCCATGGACTTTTTTTTGTGGGGATACTTAAAAGACAAAGTTTATGGCAACAAACCAAGGACAATTGATGCAGTGAAATTAGAAATTGAAAGACACTGTCGTGATATTCCTAATGACATGTTTCGCGACGTTTGCGAATCCCTTGGTGCGCGTTATTAGCTTTGTTTGAACAATAATGGTCATCAGTTTGAACATTTGCGAACATGATTCTTCAATTACATCTGTCTCATGTATTCGATGCTATTTCATTTCACTCTATGTTCATAAATAAAAGTTGTCTCGTCATTCTACGAGTGAGTACATTTTTTTGAGACACCCTGTATATATATATATATATATATATATATATATATATATATATATATATATATATAAATGTTTTGTAATACAAACATTTACTACCTATGTCTTCTCGCGTATTGAGCACTGTTGAAGTAAATACTGAAAATCCACACATAAAATATTATATTTCCATGATAACATTTTATGTGGATATATGAAATAATTATATATATTCGTTTTCAGAACAAGTGCAAATTTGAATTTAACAGATAACATATATATATATAGCTATCTACAGACAGCTGTTTCGTCTCTTTACGACTTATCGGTATTGCTAGATGTAGCGAGCGCACCAACTACAAAATTAGAACACCGAATATTTGGCATTACCAGATGTGACCACCTCACTCCCAGCGGTCTGAGCTAACAGCCTGGCTATAATAGCGGAATAAAACATTTGTTTACATTTCTACAATATTAATAGCCTTCAGAATTCAATTCCGATAAACATATGAACATCTTAACTCTAGATGTAGTGATATGTCATGTTGTTTGAATATGTATGTATCTGTCTACTTATCTATATCTATCGCTTACTATCTACGTATCTATCTATCTATCTATCTATCTATCTATCTATCTATTTATCTATCTTATTCCTGATGCAATCTTCTACTAGTATAAGAGTAAATACGTCCTAACATGAAGTACGGTTGCCACATCTAGGGAGGTGACACTGAGAGCATCATTACCTACCCTGACAGGGTACAAAACCGACTTCGATATCTAGTGGTGGATGTTCTCTTATCTTCCATATAGCCGCTTTTTCACAGAAGAGTCTTTCTCTGCTCTATCGTTTTTTTTTTTCGTGGAGGGTACTCTAGTGAGCCCCAATCTATGGTTCCCCACTGTAAAACATTCACAACAAAAACTCGTCTAGCTACAACCACTGTCAGTAATTTAATTTCTCCCTCTGTGTACCTACAACAAAACGGAACTTCCATTAACAAATTTCTTTTCTAGAACTACATGTCTGTGGAATACAATACTACGGGGTTGCTTCTCAGCCGACTACAACATGATTGTTTTCAAGTCGAATGTTAACAAACTCTTTTTGATTTGTCTTTTCAAATGATCAACTTCTGACCAGTTACAGCCATTGTTACTTATTATTTAGATGTTGTTTAACCGTCCACTTAACAAACTCATTGACCCTCATCCTCGAGTGAATCTTGGCCTCAGTAGCGGTGATTTTTAGTAACAAAAATCACTATCTATCTACATATATATCAATATATATCTATATATATCAATATATATATATATATATATATATATATATAACGAACTCAGTTCGAAATTCCGTATATATATATATATATATATATATATATATATATATATATATATATATATATATATATATATATATATATATATATATATATATATATATATATATATATCAATATACCTATCTATTTATTTCCGTCCTCTCGTGTATTGCGTCTTTTACTGCCCAGCATCAATGCACTGCTGTCTTTTTCCTTCTCGTCTCGAATCCACCAAAAGCCGCATCCATGGCGTCATTAATTCCGCACTCACCGTCTTTCCTGACCCACCATCGCTCGGCCAGCCTTGAATGCAAGTGAACGTCTCCCTAGGGAAGGCGTAAAATTTAACTACCGCCATTTTCCAGTGTCCTTCGCAAACCGCTACGCCCGTCTCGCATGAGCGAAAATAAGAGTTACGACTCCCGCTTGCAAACTTAGGACTTTATCTTTTGTTGTGGCCCGTTTCATAGTTTTCCGAGGGTTCACAGAAGCAGCAAAATGTCCGAAACATAAAATTCCGACGGAAAATCCAGTTTTTGCTTACATAAGTTATTCAAATATAACGGTTCAATGCTGTTAGCGCACAAGGCGTGTCTAAATAGCAACGGGACTTGCGTCTGAAACGATCCATTCCAATTCCAAAGAACGAACTCCCTTCAAAATCATTTCCATCGGGTCTAATACTATACGGAATTTCGAACTGAGTTCGTTATTTAATCTACAAGGGAAATTGTTCTCATTTTGTCAGCCATGACAGGATGGATGTGTTAATTAAATATTATATTTTTCAGAAAGTTAACATCTATGCTGATGATACCACTTTCTATTCTGGTGTTGCTTCTCGCCCATCTCCCTCGGATCAGTCGAAATATGCAGCTTATATAGAAGTTGATCTGGGTTTAATTTTTGATAGGGGTACAAAATGGTTTGTTTCATTTAATCCAGTTAAGACGCAGCTCGTGTCTTTCAATCGTAGGCGTGCCCATTTTCTTCCTGAGATTTCCATGGATAGCTCTGCTTTTGAGGAGAAATCGACTCTGAAACTTCTTGGTCTTTCCTTCTCATCAACTTTCTCTTGGAGTTCATACATTAGATCCATTTCTCTTTCTCTTTCTTGTAAAGTCGGTTCTCTCTATCACTCCACACACTTTCTCACACCTGAGGCTATTCTGTATCTCTACAAATCTACAATCATGTCATGTATTGAGTATTGTTGTTATATTTGTGCTGGTGAATCTCGGTTCCATTTGAGGGTTCTTAATAAGGTGCAGAAACTTATCTGTAATTTGATTTACCCTACCCTTTCTTCTTCTCTGCACCTTCTCTCTCTCTCTCAGACGTGATGTTGCTAGTCTCAGTCTTTTCTATAAATACTATTATAGCATGTATTTTTCAGAATGATGTGATCTATTCCCCGCTTCTTTTGTTCCAACTCGTTTGACTCGTTGGTCTAGTTGTCTTCATCAATTCGCTGTTTTGTTACCTCATTGTAATGCTACTTCCTATTCCAGTAGCTTCTTTCCAAAAACCGAAGGCTTGTGAAATTCTATGACTGTTTTCTTCCTACTTATAACTTTGGTATTTTCAAGACTAAGGCCAATAGTCATCACCTCTCTTTGCGATAATTATAATTAATCATAACATAATACTAAATTATTTTACACTTTTACCCGCTCATGGCTGACGGAACGAAAACAATATAACTCTATTGATTAAATAAAAGACTAATATTACTTATTTTATTAAAATACGATGGATTAGTGTGTCTGCTGGGGATAGTCAGGTTTCATCTATCTAGTAAAACTAGAATTAGAAAAGATTATGACCTGTTCTTTATCGGCATGTTGATCAACATGACTAGACCGGAAGTTAGATTTTCGGAGAATGTCCTTTATAAAATATTTCTGGTTAATTTTACAAGCTGCTTACAGTTTTATAAAGAGTTGTCTTGGATACTTGTTTATTTTTTCTCATTATTTTTAAGTGGTGACCAGTTTATTAGATAAAGGCATGTAGGATTATTTATTTTCAATTTACGTTTTGCAGTCGGGGCTATTTGGAACAGTATAGATTATTTATTTATTTATTGTGTTTTTAAACACAAAAATCTTCATCACTTGTAATTATAAAGTTTCCTAGAAAAATATGTAAATGAGTATAATATTAAGGGGATTAACTTCTAAACTAATTAACCGATCATGTCGCATTGTTAAACACATCGGGCAAGCATAAGGGTGGGTAATGTGGACAGCATTGTTTTTAATTAAGTTTTATATAAGGGGACAAATAAGCTTCTTTTTTTTTCCTTGAACGATCAGATATCTCCAGATTAATAATATTGCCAAAATTTCAATTTCTTTTGAGGATTTTAAATTTATTTTAGGGGAATATAATATAGACAAAATTTTTTTGGTTTTCATCAAATTTGATCATATATTATTAAACATCAAGTAAGCAACATTGCCTGAATTTTAATTTTAAGACTCAATAACGGTTCAAATATATACATTTTCTAGGATTAATTGAGTTAAATCAAAATTTGAATAAGGATTCTAGTCATAACATTTTGTATGATATCTCTCAATTTTATTATTTGTAAGCGGCATAAAAATGGTGCAAAATCGTTCTGTTACGTGAATTAATTTTTATTATTTACGAGCAGAATACCTACTCTGCGTCGGATAATTTGCTAATAAGTGCCACTTAGCTTTAGGATTCTAAGGAGATTCTTGTTCAATGATTCTCAATTTGAATGTATATGTGTTTGTGGAGTTGGCATTGTGGTCGTATTTGTTATCATTGATTTAAAAGGGTGGATTTGCCAAGTGAGGATACACATTATTTATTGGTAATGGATAGGGCGTACATTATCTATACCTCATACAACCCCATAATGAAGAGTTGCCTACTATGCACCATTGAGAAACTCAGAATAATCCATGCTACCAACAATCATTCTATAAACTGCATCAATGTCAAATCAAAAGTTTACAAAATATGGCCTTCAGCAGGAAAATTATTCTGTCAAAATGGCAATAAATAATTTAAATACTCACTCCGTAAAGCTATCCTCCTTTACATGTATTACTAATACAACTACAATACCACCATATATCTCTACCAACTAACTTAAAAAACACACTACATTTGTACACACCTCTAAACAAACTATAATAAAAAGTAAAATAATACGGTAAAAAAAGAAAACTTTATATACAATGCAAAGAAGATAAATTCCCATATATACATAGGAACAACAATTCATAACCCCATAACTATTACATACCCATTATCTTTAAAAATAAACGGTAACAGGCTCTCTCTAGATCTACATCCAATTATCGCCCCCTTCTCATAATACACAAAGTAACTCCTAATTTAACACTAGCATAAAGGGCACTCACAGAGTAATCCGTCATTCCCTAAACTCAAGAATGGGCAATCCAACAATTGCGACAACTTTAAAACAGCTATTAAAACACATTATTTATTTTCACTATTATATAAGATATCCGCTTTTCAAATTAATATACTAGAAGTTACTATTCTAACTATTCCCCAATTAAAATTCTTAATCTGGATCAATGTCTTCGAAACGTACCAAATGTCAGTGATACCGTTTTGTAGCGGCAGGCGCTCGGGTTGACCCTCAGATGGCAGCAGTAGTGATAGAAAGTGAAAGGCTATGATTGCACCCAAAGTAAATGAAGATTGCGACTTCCTGGGATCGGAGCTCAATATTATGTGTGCTAAGTTCTGCTGAAATTTGACGATGTCTACACTGGACCAACAATCAAATATATAAAGAGTCAACACACTCACGTATCTGGATATACCTCAATCATGCCGTGAAATATAAATAACTTTTCCAAGCAAATCTATCTGAAAGACAACCCGCCTAAACAGACAATAAACAGAAATAAATACTATTTTTAATAAAGAACATTCAATGAAAACCCTGTCACCGCTTAAACAAATACTACCAACGGGCAATTAGAAAAAAAAGATTGGGATATCTTTCATGGAAAAAACACAAATGAACGCCGGCCAAGCCCAGCCGGTGTTTGGTGATTATTATATTTTCTTCAGAATCTTCGATAACATCAGTAACGCGGAATCACATAATCACTGGTGCGATAATTTATTTCGACCCTCCGGCTTTTTCAAACACCTGGACGAGAAGATTACATATTTGGAAATATCCTCGTCTAGGTTCTTGAAAAGGTCGGAGGATCGACATAAATTATCGAACCGGTGATCATGTGATTCCGTTTTACTTCATTTTATTTTATTCTTGCTATGTTTATAACATTGGGCTCTCTTACTCGGATTTCCTTCTGGAATTTATTTCACTCTACCACTATATATATATATATATATATATATATATATATATATATATATATATATATATATATATATATATATATGTGTGTGTGTGTGTGTGTGTGTTTTTGTTTGTGTGTGTGTGCGGATTTATTATATAACAATTTGTGACACCTCAGCCCCCACCTGCAAAAGCTCATTGTGAGACTTCGCTGTCAATGTAACCACGCCCCAGGGCGTTTTATTCGGCGATGGGGTATTTTTTTCGGCTGATAACTTTTTCAGGTGGTTTCAATCAACAATTATTTTATTTCTGATAATTCATCATGTTTGTTTTTCCCGACCAGGTGGCTTGACTAAAACAAACGATTGTGGTATTTTTGCCGCAAATCATTTTATGTTGTTTTTTTTTTTCGACCAGCTATCAAGTTCGCCAATTCCTGTCAAATTACTTTTTTGGTACACCCAGCTTTGATAGTTAACATATCCACAATTCCATCAACATTGATATATAGTGTAAACGTTACTTTTGAGAAGATAAACGTGTTTGTGTAGACCTATATCGTATTAAATGAACGGATAGTAAAATTAGCTTGCGTCGTTTTCAGCACTAGACCACCCAGGTATATTATGTTTTATCAAAAATCAAACTAAATTAATCCATACAAACTAATCGTATAGAAACAAGTACAGCCGCTTTCGATGTAATAATGTTAGATGTTATTCTCAGAACGTTTCCGCCGATGTAACCTCTTCAGGTGCGCCTTGTCAAACTGGGGAACATTTATATTGAACTTGAGAACCTGTACGGGTTTTTGAACGGAAATCTTTATTTATTCAACGGGGTTAGCTTGCGCTCGTTCAGCCAACCATGACCGGGTAGAAGTCTTAAGTAATTCCTGATTGTATTCTTAGTTTTACCTGCACTATGGATTGCACTTTTAACCCCCGGAAGACTGTTACTTAGAACAGATTATTACTCAGCACTTATATCCATTACGCCACGGGTCCAGCGGATTTAATAAAGGGATCCGTTTAAAATACTTTACAGATTCACGAGTTCGATTGAAAGATTCCCGAGTTCGACAAGACGCACCTGAAAAATGTCGGACGTTACATCGACGGAAACGTTGTGAGAATAGCATGCACAATAGTCCGAATAATCCAAATAATACAAATGATCAATTTCCATCTAAAAATTCCGAAAAAAATTACCTAATAAAGGTTGACATGCCGTAAAATGCAACAAGTAATCAATTATAAAAAATAAATATTTCCAACATTGTCATGAACTATATCATCACTACGTCCGTCCATTAGTATCTTTCTACTCCATGTATTACTCTATTAGCTTGGCCTTTTGGCTAAGATCAAAGTGTAGTATCTGTTCCGATGGATACTGCACCCTATAGACTGGTATTGTCTTGGCCTTCGGGGCTTGATTTACGCCGGTCTATGGGATTGTCCTGTGCAGTTCTAGGAGGTCTTACTGCTTGAGGCGCCCCTACCAGGGAATGCCGACGGGGCTGCCCAGGCAATTTTTGATGGTCAGAGTGCTCACCTCTCGGGCGCTGGCTTTTCAACCCCCACTTTCCGACCCGAGCTTGGGTCACATCTTACTAGTGGGAGTAGGATAAAAACTGGCCTTGTGCCTAACTCCTGGAGAGGAGTAAATTACTCTATTAGCTTGGCCTTTTGGCTAAGATCAAAGTGTAGTATCTGTTCCGATGGATACTTCACCCCATAGACTGGTATTGTCTTGACATTCGAGGCTTGATTTACGCCGGTCTATGGGTCTGCCCTGTGCAGTTCTAGGAGGTCCACCCTCCCAGGCTTTGCCTCCCCTCTTTGGGGAGGAGTAAGTTTATTGCTTACTGCCTGAGGCGCCCCTACCGGGAAATGCCGATGGGGCTGCCCAGGCAATTTTTAAACCCCACTTTCCCGACCTTGGGTCACATCTTACTTGTGGGAGTAAGATAAAAACTGGCCTTGTGCCTAACTCCTGGAGAGGAGTAAATCAATACTCCATGGTATTTCCTGGGATAGAGCAAGTCTAGAGTTAATCTTCCAGATCTTAAGCAATAAAGGCGTGGTTGATATTATTGGGTAGAGCGGATCAGTCTCTATTTTTCAAGGAAAGTGATGGGGGAGAGACCCTGAGCGCGTCCTCGAGCTGACGATATATGACACTAGTAACGTCCATAAAAACAACATTAGAATCGCATGAGTCGAGCGACGAACACCGTCAGATTTACGATGTTCTTTCTGATGGTGTTCAAGGGTGGAAATATTGAGGGAGGGGATGCTTTGGGGGAGACGAAGTGCCTAGTGCGCATGTGTGGAAGAGATTTGCACCCAAGCGAATTTTGTGTCACCGTCTCTAAAGACACTAATTCGACTCTTTTTTTAACTTCTACGTCACATCATATACCAAACGCACTCTTACTCGTCCCAGTTTCGACGCCAATCGTGTGTTTCACTTGAAGTTTCTTTCTTTTCGTTATTAATATATTCTTTTACGTTTGTTTTTCTTTGAAGTTTTGTTTTATTTCTTGATTTCGTCAGTTTTTTTTGTGCGGGGGGGGGGGGGTGGTCAAGATTTGAAATTCCTGCTTTTATCATCTGTTAGGAGAGCATACACAATGTCCATTTCTTTCAGCTAGAAGAAAAAAAATGAGTATCTGTTCTGATACCACCTTTCATCGTTTGTGTCTTGAGTCGGTGTAGGAGAAATCCTTCTAGAGTGAGGCAATTTACATTTTTGTTCCGATCCAGAGTCCCCCTTTTTGGGAGCTGGATTTTCCCCACATTAAAAACGACATTGTGTCCAACTCTGTCCGCGTGGGGAGGCAAATAAATAGGAACAAACTATAGTCTCTGTCCTCAAGCTAAGGAAACATAATCCTGATCAAGCAAAGTCTCTTAGCTAGTAGAAAGTAGAATAGTAGAAGTCCTGGCCCCTATTTTGTTTTGTGGTGTTAAAGATTTTCAAGGATCCGCTCTCCCAGACTTATTTTGTCCTCAACTCAAATGGCATTCATGTTTGAGGACACACCACAACCCCAATAAACCCATTCCTTATGTCTTTTACTTCTTTAGCAATTCTCCACTCCCACTTAAGTACTGACTCACATGTTTTCGGCTTGAACCGAGAAAACAGCGAGCAGTTCATAATATAGATAGGTTTAGGAAGGGCCCTACTAACCAAATTAGCATTCTATTTGGTTCTTTTATTTTTATTATTGTTATCTTTCTTTATTTTAGGGAGTTTTTAGTTTTTTCCCCCACACTCCACCATCATTGTACATATTTACTTGTGAATAAAATTAATTCAAACCACTTGGGGATATTTTCAGTAGATTAGTCCAGAGAGTGGACGCGGTATTGTGGTGATTGAAACTAGTTAAGAGAATAGACAAAGTTGACGACCCCCGACCCCCGACCCCATACCCTTTTTTACCTTGTGCCACATGTTTGACTTGACTTGACTTGGTCCCTTAACCCCCTCCTGGGTCGTAGAAGCGTTGCACCAATGAACTCCACACCAGCTGTCTCCACTTCTGACGGTCATGGGCAATGGACTGGGTTGTAGCGAAGTTGTAGCCCGTCCACTCTTTGATGTTGTCCGTCCATCTTTTGTGTTGTCTACATCTCCTTCTCTTGCCTTGTACTGCTCCCTGAAGGATGGTTTTGGAGAGACCACTGCCCTTTGTCACGTGACCATACCATCCAAGCTTTCTTTTTCTTACAGTTGTCAGTAAATCTTCGTAGTTGTTCAGATTTGCGTTGATGAGGGCGCGAACTTCTTCGTTTGTGACACGGTCTGAGTAAGAGATGCCCAGCACTCTTCTGTAGCATCTCATTTCTACCGTTTGGATCTTTCTTTGGAGCTCAGCTGTCAAGGTCCATGACTAGCATGCATACAAAAAAATGGATAATACTAGTGTATGCAGCAGCTTCAGTTTGCAACGGAGACTAATGTTTCCGTCTTTCCAAATTGATTTCAGTTTTGCAAGTGCTGCTGCCGTTTGTGCTGCTCTTGCCAGGATTTCAGTCTTGGATCCTTTGTTGCTGAGTATAGCGCCAAGGTATTTGAACTGGTGTACGGTTTCCAGTTCTTGGCCGTTGGCTGTTATCGTTGTTGATAATGGTTGCCCACTATTCGTCATCAGCTTCGTTTTTTCAGCATTGATCTCCATTCCGTACCTTGTGGATGTTCTGTCGAGGCGGCTCACTAGATTAGAAAGTTCTGTTTGATTTCCGGCAAGTCCATCAATATCATCGGCGAATCTGGGGGTTGTGATTGTTCGTCCACCAATGCTGACTGTGCCCACGTGATCATCAAGGGCATCTGACATGATTCGTTCAAGGAGGATGTTGAAGAGTGTTGGCGACAACAGACAGCCCTGGCGAACCCCAACTGCAGTGTGAAACCAATCCCCCACTGAACTCTGAACGAGAACTGCACTTGTGGCTTTAGTATACAACTCCTGTATTATTTTGATCATTTTTTGACCCATGTTGTATTTCCTCATTGTTGACCACAGTGCGTCGTGCCACACCCTGTCGAAAGCTTTCCTGAAATCAACAAACACATGGTATATTTCTTGTTGTTCTTTTCTGTACTTTTCGCTCAGAACTCGTAGATTGAAGATTTGTTCTGTGGTGCTTCTACCCCTACGGAATCCAGCTTGTTCTTCAGAGATGATCTCTTCTGCTTGTGGTCTAAGTCTGTTCAAAATGACCCTCAGCATTACCTTGCTTAGACTTAGACCACAAGCCACATGTTTATATTTTTTCAAATCATGTAAAAATTAAAGATAAATAAAATGTCTTTATGTTACACTTAATCTATTCTGCCCTTAATCAGTGACAGAGAAGTCCTTCTAAACTGAGGTAATTTGTATTATTGTTCCGATCCAGAGTGCCATGTTATGGGGAGCTGGATTTATCCCATATTAAAAACTGACCTTGTGTCTAACTTTGCCCTCGTGGGGAAGTAATTAAATAGGAGCAATGTCCATTTTTTGTATTTTTCTCTTTCTTTCATCGTCTACTACTAATAATAATTCTAACACTCTTAACCTTACTGCTGCGTTTTGTTTGTTGGTTTGTGTGTGTGTGTGAGAGAGAGAATGTGTGTGTGTGTGAGAGAGTGTGTGTGTGTGAGAGAGAGAGAGAGTGTGTGTGTGTGTGTGAGAGAGAGTGTGTGTGAGAGAGATATGTATGTGTGTGTGTGTTAGTTAAAGAAGATCGTGTCCCATGATTAGCTGGTCTGCATGAAGTCCTCCTCGTTGGTCACAGTTATTCGTGATCCTGTCTCGTTGCTGGTGGTTACCACTGACATCGAGTACAGCAAGGCTCAGCAGTTGCATGCGAAGTCGGGGAAAGTTTGGCCTAAACACAAAGGGATGGCCCAGAAGCAACGTTTCCACTCTCATTCCATTGATTTGCGGTTTTGTGCCGGACACGTATTCGTCTACCACGCACAGAGACAGAGACGAGCAGATGACCACGACGGATCCTGATGTCGACCTCTTCTGCATGTTTACCAGATCGCTGTTAGCCGGGTTGCGGCGCTAATACCTGCCATCCAAGAGGCAGAGGGAGATGGGCTGCCAGGAACCAGAGTTTAAGACGGCATAACTCTGACACTACCATGTTGCTACAGCCTCTATCACGTTGCTACCGCCTCTATCACGTTGCTACCGCCTCTATCACGGTGAAAGCGGGTTGGGCTTTAGAAAGCTGCTGCTGCTAGATCTAATGCTACTACTACTACTAGGCATAATGTTACTACTACTGCTAGGTATAATGCTACTACAACTGCTAGATCTAATGCTACTACAACTGCTAGGCGTAATGCTACTACTACTGCTAGATCTAATGCTACTACTACTGCTAGATATAATGCTACTACTACTGCTAGATATAATGCTACTACTACTGCTAGGTATAATGCTACTACTACTGCTAGATCTATTGCTACTACCTCTGCTAGGTCTAATGCTACTGCTAGGTCTAATGCTACTACTACTGCTAGGTCTAATGCTACTACTACTGCTAGTTATAATGCAACTACTACGGCTAGATCTATTACTACTACTACTGCAAGGTCTGATGCTACTACTACTGCTAGTTATAATGCAACTACTACGGCTAGATCTATTGCTACTACTACTGCTAGATATATTGCAATACTACTGCAAGGTCGATGCTACTACTACTGGTGCCACAAATAATATTGCAGTTACTACTACTGAAATTATGGGCATGCATAACTGCTACTGTTATTGCTAATACTATTACTACTACGATTACTATTACCGCTACCACTATTGTTGCTACTAATACTACTGCTACTACTGCGATTGCTATTATCTGATGCTACTACGACTACTACTGCTACTGGTACTAATATTAGTACTGCTATTCTAATACTACTATTACCCTTTGCTACAACCACTTCTGTCACTAGTTCTGCTGATATGACTAGTGCTACTATTGGAGCAACGACTGTTACTACTACTATTGCGGAAAATATTGCTACTACTGCTAATATTGAAGTCTTCTTTTAGAATGGTGTTCATCACCGCCGTCGCGTTCCGCATTATCTCTTTTTTCGCACTCTCTCAACAACAGCTGCACTCCGAGCAGTTTGTGGCCTGCCAGAACGCTGATCACTCTCCGCTGGTGCGCGGCCATTTTTGAATCAGTTGAACCACTCCTTAATTTGGGTTACACGTGATACCTTCTCAAAACACCTGCGGAATCTAACGCGACAGCGGAGATGAACAGCATTCCAAAAGAAGACTTCCAGAGGTGTTTCCGGCAGTGGATGAATCGGTGGGCTAAGTCTGTGCGAGCACAAGGGACCTACTTTGAAAGGGGATTAATGTCTGAACCCCGTTAGGTATATGGAATATTTTTCTGGCCTAAGGTCGAATACTTTTTAGATAGGCTTTGTATATATATATATATATATATATATATATATATATATATATATATATATATATATATATATATGAAAGAAGAGGGATAAACTTGTACGAATGCCAAATCTATTTCAACTTTGATTGTTCAATGCAAGGTGTACTCGGTAAAAACATGTTTATTGTTCTTTCCTTAAGCCAAGGCTTTTCAAAGATTACACTTTTATCATCAGAGGAATTACATAGATAGATAAGTTGGCAGTTGAAAAGTAAAAATTCAAAATTTGAAAAATTATTAAGTAATAATTTTTCAAATTTTCAATAGATTTTTCATTCGTACATGTTTATCCCTCTTCTTTCATTTATCTTTATAATTGCTCTATCTTGTATATTGATCTTAAATCATTTCACTATAGGTTCTATTTACTAAAAGTATACTTTTAGTTTCATGTTATATATATATATATATATATATATATATATATATATATATATATATATATATATATATATATATATATATAGCAATAGATGAAGTGAAAGAATAAAATAAGGTGCGAATCAAAATTTTTTACAATTCAATGTTCAGGCAAACTACTTTAAAGTCCTTAACTCATGAGTTTTCAAAGAAATTCTTCTCCTCAGTGGACCATTACCGCAATGACATTAGTGCAGATAATAAAAATTAAACTTTGAAAATATATTAAAAAATAATATATAAAAATACATAAAGGTATATAAAACATCAAATATATCGGCCCAAAACACTTTTTTGTAAACCTATACAGTTCATCCAAGTCAAAACTTTCACGCCTGGATAACTTCTTTCGTTTTTGGACCACCATTCACCACTTGGATTATTTTTTAATCAACCTATTTGATATCTTTCCTGGAGCTATTTTGAACTTTTTGACTTGGATGAACTGTATAGATTTACAAAAAAGTGTGTTTTGGGCCGATATATTTGATGTTTTATATACCTTTATGTATTTTAATATATATTTTTTTATATATTTTCAAAGTTTAATTTTTATTATCTGCTGTAATGTCATCGCGGTAATGGGAGAGAAGATTTTCTTTGAAAACTTATGAGTTAAGGACTTTAAAGTAGCTTGCCTGAACATTGAACTGTAATAAAATTTGATTCGCACCTTATTTTATTCTTTCACTTCATCTATTGCTATTAATGTTCTATCCAGTATATTGAGCTTCATTTTTATCCAGATGTTCACTAATTAAAGATAGTAGTTGCCTCTTATATATTTTGTTGTATTAACCTATATATATATATATATATATATATATATATATATATATATATTTAAATACCTAGAGACATCGATGTTTCATGCTGACGCAATCTTCAGTCTAGGAACTAATTCCCGACGGTTGGTGGGCGCGAACCCCGAACACAAATCGCCGCTGATTTGTAGTCGGTGATCTTAACCAAACGGCCATCGTCAATTAGTTAGTAAATATAGAGTAACTTTAACTGTAAATAGCGACACGTGGCCGCCATTTACCAGGCAGCTAGAGTGATCTTACGAAACGGTGTTCGGATATATATATATATATATATATATATATATATATATATATATATATATATATATATATATATATATATATATATATATATATATATATATATATATATATATATATATATATATATATACATATATATATACATATATATATACATATATATATACATATATATATATATATATATATATATATATATATATATATATATATATATATATATATATATATATAAGATATTGCTGGATAACGCTTGCTAACACTGCTTGTAATACGTATGCTTGAATGTATATATTTCGGTATTCGTTCTGGGCTTTTTTCCCTAATCTTGTTAAATAATTTCTGAAAGCAAGGTCGGACTGAAGTGAATATATTACTTTTGAGGATAAAAACTGTTATGGTGTCTACAAAAAATCCAAATTCCAATGTATAATTTTAGTTTGCCTTTGAGGTTAAATAAATGTCATTTCACACTAAGAGAAAGCAACAATATGAAGACTTATCGATAGCATCTCTTCCTCTGACATTTTGTCGACTGGCAGTTATCGAAATCCTAGCGAGAGAGGAATGAAAAAAAGATCCGGTGTCCAAAATGCCAGTTGGAGTAAACGAAACCAATCATTGTCCTGCGGGTGGATATGCATCTTGAGTAAACGTTTCACATATATTTTTCAACATCAGATCTTTATGTTGAAATACATCGTTTTCTCCGATAATAGGTTTTTTTAAAGAAATTAATTTGTACAAACATATTTTGTTTTTTAATCAACTATTAAGAAGATGAAAACATCTGACAAGAAACGAATCTGCATAGAAATGTTCATTATGGTGTTACAAACCAAACAATAAAAAAAAAACTATCTTCAAAAGAATGGCCCAAATAATATCTTAAACAGCCTAAAAGAAGCAAAAAGTAAGATTCATAGATGATCTCCATGATAAGCCCCCTTGAGTCGACACTGGCTGGATATTATCTATAGTGGATATCTCAATACGCTATTATCTTGGGTGTTCGATTTCAGGGTGGTCGAATGGAGATGGGGGCCTGGCATTTCGGATATTTTAGGGGCTGGCGGTCAGTTGGAGCTATTTTCCTCTTTATGCAATGTGGGCCCGTTGGGGCTCTTAGCGAAAGACTTGAGTCAATTCGACTTATGTTAGATTTGGTCGGACAAAAGTCTCATTTTGCAAGTCTCCTATTCAACCTAAGAACACGAGTATTATTTGTAACCTCCAACAAAAAAACTGTTATTTGTTTATAAACTGCACTCATGGCTTAACTTGAGATGAGATTTCTTGGTTCTGATGTATTATTGGAGACAGATAAAATTTTAATTTTTTATTTTAGAAGAGTCAGTTGAAAGGGGGGATAATTGAAATTGTTTTCTAAACTTATCCTCTGAAGTTTTATTTTATTTCGTATTCAAAAGACAGTGCCGAATAGCCCCGAGTGTTTTGATTGATTGATTGATTGATAAATAATATTTTACGTATCATTTTGGGGTGCTTGTGACGTTTACAGACCGGAATATATTTTAGATAAGATTTTCAAGTTGAATTCAATTTTTACGATATATTTTTGTTTAGTAAAGTGTAAGGTCAAAGTACAGAGTAGTTAATTAATCATCACCACCCCATGTTAAGAATGGCTTTCTAAATTATAACGTTATTATTTCAGCCCGGTCTGTAAACTGCATCAGTACCCTTTTTTCAAAAAAATATTTTCTTACTAAGTCTCTGTATTTTCTTTATGGGCTATAGTTGCAATAACAACAAAAAAAAGAGTTTGAATTATCTCCCCTTTTAAATTACTCTTCTAAATTAAAGATGTAAATTTCATCTGTTCTCAATGATACAGAAGCACTGAGTTCTTTGTTGTAGCACTGACTGAATCGAGCGACAACTTTGGAGCAGTATAACGAGTGGGACGATCGCGGCCTGTGCAGTAAACGCACTCATGCATGTTCACAACTTACTCAAGTAGGACTTTACAATTGGACGCAGCAATAAGGGCAGAAGTGCATGTTATGTGTCACGTGATCATTCTATCTTGCTACACGTGTTGTTACGGAATATTATTTTTTTTTATATCTCTTCTGGCTTTGTTACTGATTTTTTTTGATAGGGATTTATAATTTTGTTTAATTTTGTTTTATTCGGACTACTGTTCTCATCTTGAGTGTTACTCTCACAAAGTTTCGGCCGATGTAACCTCCGACCTTCTTCGGGTGTATCTTGTCGAACAAGGGAATAGTTCTGTCGAACTCTGGAATTTCGAACCGTGGCGTAACAGATAAAATACTAAGTTAAATTCAGTTCTATGTGCAGCCTTCTGACGGTTGAAGGTACAATCCATAGTTCGGGCGATACTAGAAATTGCGAATTACCCGGGTCATTGCTGACGGAACGAAAATATGCTAGCCTCGTGGATAAAAAGAAAAGGATTCCGTTCGAAATTCCGTGCAGATTCCCGAGTTCGACAGAAAGATTTCCAAGTTCGACAAGATAGACCTGAAGAAGGTCAGAGGTTACGTCGATCTATTGGCTTTGTTCGTCATTGTATTCTCTACTTGATCTGGAGATCCTTTCTCAACAAAACAGCAGACACTTTATAACCTCATGCTTTACTCTGGTACGCAATAAATCCTTATCTACAAAAAGATATCGTACACTTGGAGCGTGTTCAACAGTTAGCACACGATGTGATGACGGGACTCTCCACGCTTACCTACAAAGAGCGGCTCCAAAGACTACATCTATTCTCACTTGAGCATGCGAGGAGACTTGATTCTGACGCATCTCATGATTAATCTATCTTCCAAAGAGTTTTTCACTCCAGCTCCAAGTTGCAGTCTCCGTATCACCCACAAAAGTTGTACCACTGTCGCTTTAAGCTCAATAGAAGACAGGCAGCATTCTCTGTTCGTGCTTCTGTTCCGTGGAACAGTGTGCCAAAGGAGGTCGTTACAATAACCACCAGATCCAGGTTGAAAGCCACCTTAAACAAAAATTCGGATTCTATGTCGAGGTAAATATCTTCTGCATGTCTCTTTACACGGCTTGTTGCTCTTTCCTATTTTTTGCCAACTAAATTTTAATTTGATTTGATCTCAAAGCCTGGATCCATTTACCTTAAAATTTCGTATATGGCTTGAAATTATTCGTAACGTATGTTTTTCTTAAGAAGCTACACTAATGAATGTCTGTAATATCTTTCAAATAGTTATGCTTGACGTTATTTCTTATGGTTATATGTTACGTAGCTATAATCTTTATTGAGGGTATTCGTTTGTAAGTCGTCATAATCTCACGTATCATAAAAGACTGAAATTCTAGACTTACTTGGAATATTTCAGTCGTCAATCCTCTAGTCAGTTGATGTCGGGTAGAATTTTCTCAAGCGGGTTAAAACACAATAAAACCTGGGAACAAAAGTGGTTTACGTTTTTGAACTTTTATCGAGTATTTTTACACTTATTTCTCTAAGATCAATTGGCTCCCCAGTAGATCCAACTGAGGAGTGAAGCACAGGACGCCATCGCTTGTTAAAATCAAGTAAGAATTTCTCGTTTTAGAATCAGGTCACGTATTTTATCAAAATCTATTTTTATCATTAAATGTCCTTTTTCCAACAACAAAAAAACACAAGTATTAATTCTAATGATTTACCTACCGATTTTCTTAAATCACAACCTGTAAAAAAGCCTTGAATTCCAAATGCGATGAAATGTTCCATTCGCTAACCTAATTTTGCGTAACCTACTGATAAAGTCAAATATTGTTGCATATTTATAAAACATTTTAAAGATACAGGATAGTACACAGAAAAATATAAATTAAAAACAGCTTTTACGTAATTTATTACTTATTATACATATTTAAAAAATGAAATGAAAAAATTATCTAATGACAATAATAAAGATTTTGCACAGTTAAAACAATACTTCACAATATATATATATATATATATATATATATATATATATATATATATATATATATATATATATATATATATACCCCTATAGTAATGGAGATTGTGTATGTATCTGTCTAAAGCCGAAACTATATTATTAATTTTGATTGCTATCTTTTAAAATCTACTTATAAGCTTCTATAAACCAATTTCTAAAACTTTTCCAAACATCACGTGTCTTTCAAATTGACATAATTAATTT
>OY744541.1:35054404-35101904 GCA_963556195.1 Sepiola atlantica | reverse complement strand
TTAGATTTTTTGATTTTTTAATTTTTAATTTTAATTTTTTAATTTTTTAATTTTTTAATTTTTTAACGGCTTTAATTTTTGAAATGTTAAATTTCTTTCCTTCTTCTTCTCTTTCTCTATCCCTCCACTTCATTCTCTCCAAATATGATCTGAGGTTAAGATCGGATTCTAACTATGCCTGATGAGATCTCAGTTTATAGTAACTGTTGATCGATAACATCGACATGCCAGTGTCGCAGATTTTGTACATGTCTGTGTAAATAAATTATCATATATATATATATATATATATATATATATATATATATATATATATATATATATATATATATATATATATAATGCTAACAATTCTTAACACAACACAATTCATTCTGTGACGCTAATTCTGGCTTCCCTGAATTTAAATAATTAATCTGCACCGGTTCGTTCTTTGGATTTCTAATCGACTTCACGTGTGCGTCTTCGGCTGTTTTTTTTTTTTTAATTCTCTTATTTATTTTTTCATTTTTTTTTGTTACATTAAGACGTTTGTGATACATATGGAACATATATGAATTTAAAAAACATGATTTTGACAAAAAAAAGAGCATTAAAAAATGTTAAAAGGCATAATCAAACTGTGGAATACTGTTATGTTTTACAATGTTGGCACAACTATATATATATATATATATATATATATATATATATATATATATATATATATATATATATATATATATATTGTCTCTCTGTCTGTCTGGCTGACTGACTGTCTCTGTTTCTCTCTCTCTTTCTCTCTCTCTCTCTTTCTCTCTCTCTCTCTCTCTCTCTATATATATATATATATATATATGTATATTTATATATTTATATATATATGACAATATATATGTATATATATATTTATATATATATGATAATATATATATATATATATATGATAATATATATATATATTTATATATATATATATATGATAATATATATATATATATGATAATATATATATATATTTATATATATATATATATGATAACATATATATATATATATATATATATATATATATATATATATATATATATATATATTCTCATTTGCTTGCCAAACACTTGAAGAGATTTCATCTCGAATTACCAATAACTCTGGTCAGATTGTGTGACTGATTTATGATATTTTTCCGGAGTTGTTCAGCCAAGAATGCCTCAGTTTTATTACTTTATACACCTCATCAACTCGCTACCCAACATAACCAATCATCCCCCACCCCCGCCGACTTATGAGTACAAACCACTTTAGGGTCGGCATTCACTTCGCAAATCTATGTCAAGTCCATCCGATATTCGGGTTAAGAAACCCATTCGTCGTTACAAGCATTTATTAGTCATAATCAGACATGCATAATTACGGATCGCCTCAATGAACTTATTATTGCCCTCCATCTCTCCCGAAGAATAGCCCAGTTTAATAAGATAACCAACTCTGATAATTATGCTATAGGTGTAGAATATAAATTATAGATTTCAATAAGTGGCGCTAAACAGCCGTCCGTAAATCCGTTAGATCGAGAAAAAGATAGTGAGTGTCGAACTGAAGCCAGTGGAAAAGAGCACAAAAGATACATTACAAAACGAACAAGTGAAAGAGACTAGAAAAGAAAAATTGGGGTATGGGTGTAGAATATAACCGGCTTATTCGACATAAGAGTAAGAGTATTCGCTAATTAGCCGGAAGACCAGGGTTCAATCCTCTGTCAGGTAATACCAAATACCAAAGACTTAAAACATGTTACGTAATACCTACTTGCTAAACATCCAGTATTATATGAGGATAAAGGGTAAGTGGAGTAGCGCTCTTCTTTACACTTCGGTTTAGTAGCCAATTGAAACGAAGCCTATTGGTCGCCCTTAACTATTTGAAACAACTTTATTTTTTACTTTTTTATAATTTACAGATATAAGCCAACGACGCTAAGACAAACATCTGTAGATCAACTAGAGTGAGAAAAAAAAGTTAATGTTCCTATTAACTTGCCTCCCTACGCAGACAAAGTTTAACATAAGGTCTGTTTTTAATATGGGTAAATCTAGCTCACCTAAAAAATGGATATTATTGATTGGGATAAATTTTTTTAAAAATACTTCAGTGTATAAGGGTTTCTCCTTCACTGACCGAGGACAGAAAAGATGAATGGTAATATAAAAATAGATACCAGACATTGCCCCTGGCAAAAAAATGTCTATCTGAAAGTCACTATTGTTTAAGATTAAAATAACAACTTTAGTCGATCTGCCCTGCTTCTGTTTTAAAAAACAGACTCGTAAGTTTGAAATAAATGTTCGTAGTCCTATCACTCTAGAATTTAAAATACTATTTCGTCGATCTGAACGCTTATGGTTGAAATAGCATTTTTGTTGGATTATCACGCTAAAGTTTTAAATAACATTTTCGTCAATCTGAACCCTTATGTTTGAAATACATTTTTGTTGGATTACCACGCTAAAGTTTAAAATAGCATTTTCGTCGATCTGAACGCTTATGTTTGAAATAGCATTTTTGTTGGATTATCACGCTAAAGTTTAAAATAGCATTTTCGTCGATCTGAACCCTTATGTTTGAAATAGCAGTTTTGTTGGATTATCACGCTAAAGTTATAAATAGCATTTTCGTCGATCTGAACCCTTATGTTTGAAATAGCAGTTTTGTTGGATTATCACGCTAAAGTTTAAAATAGCATTTTCGTCGATCTGAACCCTTATTTTGAAATAGCATTTTTGTTGGATTATCACGCTAAAGTTTAAAATAGCATTTTCGTCGATCTGAACCCTTATGTTTGAAATAGCAGTTTTGTTGGATTATCACGCTAAAGTTATAAATAGCATTTTCGTCGATCTGAACGCTTATGTTTGAAATAGCATTTTTGTTGGATTATCACGCTAAAGTTTAAAATAGCATTTTCGTCGATCTGAACCCTTATGTTTGAAATAGCATTTTTGCTGAACTATCACGCTAAAGTTTTAAATAGAATTTTTGTCGATCTGAACCCTTATGTTTGAAATAGCAGTTTTGTTGGATTATCACGCTAAAGTTTTAAATAGCATTAATGAAGCTGTAAGTATTCTATTAACATTACATATCTTTAATTTTGTATTTTTTAAACAAATAGTTTTCATTTTAATTTCCTCCCTTTTAAAGTAATGAAAATAATATTTTAAGTAATTTTTTGGCAATTTATCTTTTTATTAAATCACTTTAATTAATTACTGTTAATATTAACGAGACTTTCTCATATATATATATAGAGAGGGAAAATATGATAATAAAACTACAAATAAATAACACACAACATTGATTTATTATAAATTGTTTAAAAATAACTATGTTTTGGCTGTTGCTTTCTACTATATATATATATATATATATATATATATATATATATATATATATATATATATATATATATATTATGTCTTATTATTAGGTAACAGTGAGCCGCGTTGATGGTAATATAGGAGAAAAAAACTTTGATATTTATTCATTTATTTCTATCTATCTTTATGTATATATTTAATGATGTTATATTCCATTATTTATAATTAACTAGAAGGACCCGTAACCCGGCGCTGCCCGGGAGTAATATAAAAGAATAAATTAAATAGCTGACAGATGGCAAATAGATCACAGCTGGAACACAAATAGAAATTGCCCCAGTTTCCTTAAGATGTCTACTATATTTGTATGTTCGAGTTTTTGTTTCGGCGTTTTCTATTACTTTAACCGTAAACTAAGCATAACCTATGGTTTAGTTCGGCCAAAGTCGGTTATCTCACAGTGCCGGTTAAAATTGTGCCGGTTAAAATTGTGCCGGTTAAAATTGTGCAACAGCAGTTTGTTTTGTGTTGTTCTTTTGGGGGGATTTCGGGTCCATAAATGTAAAATCACTGTTTTTCTTGAGTTTTGTTCGATAAGCACACATTTTGGGGCCACTTTATTTTGAAAAAAAAAATGTAAATAAAAATATATTTCTCCATGATCTGAAATAAATGTTGTTTTTAAGTTATTGTGCTCTATGCTTCATCTCTTCTGTCCATGAAGACTGATGCAATTTTCATTTCTGTCTAAATCCAGCGACCATATTTATTGAGATGTATTTTCCCCACATTAGTAAGTGAGCTTTTGTCTAGCTCTGTTATCGTGTGGAAGAAAGTAAATAGGGAAAGTATAAAAGTAAATGCGCCCCTCAAAAAACTGCACAACACAATTCTCATTTGTTTACACTTGTTGCCATCCTCATTAGTACACAGTGTTAAGGAAGGATTATTATGCCTGCCTCAGGAGCATCTTATCTTGCTTTGTGACAGGTGAAAACATTAATAATCCACTTTTATCTGGTTCTTCATCGACAACCTAATCATATAAATAAAAATAACATCAAAAATAGGAATATGTCTTAACGGGGCTTTCATCTTATGAAAGGTAAAATTGAATTTATTTACGGTACGTGAAAAAACATTAAAACAGTAATCTTTTATGATATGCTACGATCGATCAGGGTTATAAAAAAAAGAATACTTATCTGTTGAATGTAATAAATCGTTCGTTTTTCGATGTATTATTTTGGTGTAAATCATTTATGTACGGTTTCAGCGTTCTAGATTTGAAATGAAATTGTATTTTGGCCATGGATTTGACTGGAAAGCGCGTAATATATAGTCTTTTGTGAAGTGTGTATTGAATGTTATTAATGAAATTTTTTTGCGGGGGGGGGACTTTTTAAGGAATGTCAGTAAATGACTAACTTCGAGCAATGCATGACGCGGTCGAGATGAAATGTGTCTCATGCCAATGTAAGCTGATCGCTGATAGGCTGTTTTACAAATTCCTAAGCGGTGAAAGTGTATTGCATTTCCTTGTGAAATAATTTCCAAGCGGTGTTTGGTGAGTGTAAGAGTTAATAATTCATGAAGAGAAATTCTTGTACTACCTACTCGTTGGAGCATGCAGTTAGGAGAGTTAGTCGTATGTGATAAATATTAGGAATTAATGTTATATGTTATAAAAATGTGAAAGTTTCTGAAAACACGGTCGAGGTAAGGACGTATAGGTAGTGTTGATTTTCGATGTGTTTGATGCATTAGTTTTCTTGCTTACTCTAACTGAATTTGAAGGAGAAAAACCAACTCTATTTTATATATATATATATATATATATATATATATATATATATATTGTATTACATTCTATATTATATCTACTTAGGAGGTCATTGTCTCCCAACATATATGCTGCTGCTATGAGTTATCTTAGTCTACACCGTCTATAATGTTTACTTCGTTCCATAATTGGAGATGGTTTCCTTTTCAAGTATTGATAATTCGGCATAATCACATTGATGCATCGGTTCTCGTATGATGACCGAAGTTAAGCGAAGTTGAGCCTGGCCGATACAAAATGGGTGATCACTTGGGAATACTATCTGGACAACTGTCCAGGGCGAATATCGCACAAGGTATTACCGAATGTATATAAAAGGTGTTGATATGCCGGAAAACAAAACAACTAACACAACCCATGTCATTTTACAATTCGGTTGCCTTCAAATTCGACTTTAGCTCTGCCTTGGTTGGTTGACTAATAATTCATAGCCGTGAAAAAACGCAATTACTTCCCGAGCGCCGTTCATGTTTATGAAAGTCTCCAAAGTCTGGCAAGGAACCGCAGTCTGGTAATGATTGAGGGCCGACGGAGAATCAAGAAGAAAAAAAAACGAGGCAACGTTTAACTTTTTCGTTTTCATACAATGAGAATTAAACACACGCGCACACACACACACACACGCACACGCGCACACGCACACGCGCACGCGCACACAGACACACACACGCACAACTCTTTCTCTTTCTTTTTATCTTATTTCCCCGCCTCTCTTTGTTTTTCTCTATTTGTCTCCCTCTTTTCTCTCTTTCTATGTTTTACTTTCTCTCTTTCTCTCTCTCTCTCTCTCTCTCTCTCTCTCTTAGTCTATTACTCGTTTTCTCTCTCTTTCTTTATCTCTTTCTTTTTTCTTTCTTTCTCTCCCCTTTTTTCTCTCTTTCTTTCTCTCTTTTTCTCCGCTTCTCTTTCTCTATTTTTCTCTTGCTCCCTCTCTCTTTCATCTCTTTCTATATTTTACTCTTTCTCTCATTCTCTGTCTCCTTTTCCCTCTCTTTCTCTATCTATTTATTTATCTCTCTCCGCTACTCTCTTCTTTTTCTTTCTTTCTTTCTTTCTTTCTATCTATCTCTTTTTCCTCTGATTTTCTCTGTTTTTCTCGTTCTCTTTTTTATATCTTTCTATTTTAACTCTCTCTCTCTCTCTCTCTTTCTCTCTCTCACTTTCTCTCTTTCTCTATCTCTTCCTATCTCTCTCTCTTTTTCTTTCTCTCTCTCTCTCTCTCTCTCTCTGTCTCTCTCTGTATCTTTCGCTCTATTCTCTATCTTTTCTTTCTATTTCCCTTTCGTCTCTCTTTCTCATTTTCCTCCCTTACTCTTTCTTTCTACCCCTTTCTGTCTTTCTCTTTCAGTCTCTCCCTTTCTCTCTCTCTCTTTGTTTCCCTTTCTTTCTTTCACTTCCTCTCTCTTTCTCAATCAACTCTCTTGCTTACTCTATTTCTCGCTCTATCGCTTTCTCTCTCATTTTCTCACCCTCTTTTTCTCACTATCAGTCTATCTATCGCTCTCTCTCTCTCTCACTTCATCTTTCTCTTTCTCTTTCTCTCCCCCCCTATCTCTATCTCTCCCTCCATCTATCTATCTTTCTATCTCTTTATATGTTTTGATTTTCATATAAGATTCCTTCCTTCACAATGAATTAGGATTTGAATACCAGCGATTATTAGAAAGAAAAACCGATTTGGTGTGATTGTGTTGCGCGTGGGTGTTCGCGGGGTGTTATGGGGAAAGGAGGTGAAGGAGGAGGACATTTATGACAGTGTGGGGCCTTGCAACGCGCCTTGGCGCGTCAGGGGCGGGATCTCAAAGACTGCCTCACGCAAGACGTCAATATATCCGGACCCGGCAGACTCAAATTTCTGCGTCTGATGGCGCGAAATTTAGCTTATCAATCTATGTATTTATACACGTTATATATATATATATATATATATATATATATATATATATATATATATATATATATATATATATATATATATATAATATACATATATATATATAATATATATATATGTGTGTATATATGTATATATATATATGTGTGTATATATGTATATATATGTGTATATATGTTAGTATATGTATATATATGTATATATATGTATGTATATTTATCTATATATATATGTATGTATATAGGTATATATATATTTATATATATATGTATATATATGTATACATATATATATGTATATAAAGGTATATATATGTATATATATAGGTATATATATATGTATATATATATGTACATACATGTATATATATGTATATATATGTATACATATATATGTATATATATGTATATATATGTATATATATATATGTTAATATATATATATGTATATATATATATATATGTTAATATATATATATATATGTATATATATACATATGTATATATATATTTATATGTATATATTTATATATATATATTCATATATGTACTTATATGTATATATATGTATATATATATATGTATATATAAGTGTATATATATATATGTATGTATATGTATGTATATGTATGTATATACCTATGTACATATATATTCATATATATATATACATATATATACATATATATGTATATATATATGTATATTCATATATATACATATGTATACATATATATACATATAAACATATAAACATATATATGTATATATATACACACACACACACACACACATATATATATATATATATATATATATATATATAAATATATATATAGTCATCTTACCTTGTCTTAGTACATTCATATTATTTAGGATGGTAGTGGGTTAAGGGCTGGGAGAAGAGAGGCCGGCCACATGCACTAAATCAAAGACGATTACAACAAAGAGCATAACTTCAATATGCCCCGTGTCAATTGCATATTATTCGACTGAAAAGAGTCGAAGTTACACTATTAGGAAAAATTGACTAAATAGTGATCGACAGACAACCGTTTAGATGTAAATTAAAATTAAAATAAAATTTTAAACTAAAACATAAGAAATATGTTCTTATGTTTTTTCTTATGTTTTAATTTCAAATTTTATTTTAATTTTAATTTTATTTTTAATTCATTACTTTTTTTTCTCTTTAATCTTATATTATTATTTTTTCTCCAAATATCCTCCGGTTTTAAATCTCAACAGTTTCATTACACTAAATGTAAATTCAAACAAACAAACATACATAACACACTGAGCAAATAACGCGTCCCATTTCCAAAACAGATGACAACAGAAGCTGAAGAGAGCCGGATGGCTAAGATTTTCCGAGCTTGAATCCGACGGTACGAATGTTGTACTAATTTTTCTGTACCAAAATAAATAAATATTATGCTCTTAATTTTTAACTTTAATTCTTAATTAATTGAGCACTCTGCTGGGATTTTTCCTACTACAAAGAAGTTATATATATATATATATATATATATATATATATATATATGTATAAACGATCAAAAACCCAAAAACAATCATCGGGCGCCCAAAACCATGCCTATCCCAGCACAAATAGCTACAATATATTGATCACTTTTGCAGAATGTTGGATTTGAGTTTCTGGGAAAATAAAAAAAGCGACATAATTATATTTCCGTTTCATACATGAACATGGCATCATGAGCGCAAGAATTTTTTCATAATCTTGAAAATAAGCCAGCAATTGACACATTTTAGACCCAGGGACTTAACGTAAAAAATAATTTTAAAAATTGGATAATTTCTACTAACGATGAAGTTGGATCGGTATGGTAGCCCCGTTCTGTAATAAACAGGTGGGATTAACCTTCCAACAACGACTCACTTTTAGACCGCCCTCAAAATTTTATTTACAGAGATGCAACAATTTTGTAAATTTCACAATTCATCGTTAATTATTTCGAAAGATTTGTATTTGTTTTGTCTATTTTGCATTAATATATATTTAAGAAGTTAAAAACAATTATTTATTAATAAATAAAGAGAATTCAAACATGATATTTTCTTTCAAAATTGAATTCTGTTTATCAATAAATAACTGTTCAACATTTTTTTTTCAATGAATAAATTGTCAGTGTAGTCATAAATTTACTTTTTCACACTTAAAATAAAAAATACACTTTATTTTAAAAAGAATCAATGTAATTTATCGTTACGACACGTTAAGAATAAATCGAGTAACTAAAGTTTTAAATCATGTAAAAAAATTGATAAAATTGATGCAGTTCGTAACGTAAAAATATTTTTTAACATTTAAAATAAGTTTTATTTCAAATTTTAAGGAAAAAATTGGTAAACAGACGTCATCAATAATTTCAGACTATTACTAAATCAAAAACTAATACCAAGTTCAGTATGGACCTCTTTAGTTAAAAAAATTAGATCTTAATAGCGTACATTCACAAATATTTTAATTAAATAAGCATTTCCTTTTTTTATTATAACCAAATAAGGGTACTTAAATGTGTTTATAAACTTGAAAAGAAAAAAGAAATTAATGGATAATAATTTTTCAACTTCTATAAACTATTACAAAACCATTTTCATATATAAAGTTAAAAATGAAAAATTATGACATTTTTGTCTTCCATATATTTTGCATAGCGATAGTCAATTGGTAAACAAAGTCGTTTACGATTAACTGATGCCGGATTTAACTAATTTATGGCTTTTGGGGGTATAATTTAGCTAATTTTTAGTAAAACGATTTTTTTAAATTCCGTATCTTATGACTTTAATTTAATAATTATCTTTGAAATAGTTCCCAAAAACCTATATTTATATTTCAAGGGATTTTTACAAGTAATTTTTTCAAAGTTCAAAATTCACTAAATTTTTGGGGTTTTAGCCGCCGTGATTACATATTTCATTATAATTTATTTTTCCCACGTAAATATGCAGTTTTTTTCGTTTAGAGATTAAGTTTAGGCTTTTATCTTTAAAACACAATCAAAGTTTACACGTAAACTAATTAAATACTTAATGATAAGCGCTTTTTAATAAGCATAGTCCGTACAAGAGACGGCCATTTTTGCACGTAGCTATTTTGCACGTAGCTAATATATATATATATATATATATATATATATATATATATATATATATATATATATATATATATATATATATTAGCTACGTGCAAAAATGGCCGTCTCTTGTACGGACTATGCTTATTAAAAAGCGATTCATGGCAATTAAGCTAGGCTCCTGCGTTTCATTTCCGGAGTAATCTTCAGGCTAAAATGCATGGAGTTTGTTTTGCCGGGTGTTTTTATATACACGGCTAGCTAGTTAACCAATCAGAATCTTTGTTGTTCTCTTAGCCAATCGTTGAACTTCTCACGCGAGAGCCTCTGTGTAGCTTAATTGCCATAAATATATGTCCATAATTTACTACCTAGCTCTACTTACGTATCGAGCATTGTTGAAGTAAATACTGAAAATTGATACATAAAAAATATATCTCCTTATGAAATTTTATGTGATATTATGTGGATACATGAAATAGTAATATATATATATATAATACTAGAAAGACAAGTAACATTAATTCTGCGAACAGAAAAGTTATGCATCATCTTATGACTCATATTGAAGATTAAAATTAGAACCCCTATCCATTTTTTTTATAAAAATCTATTTAATAATTTTCATGTAAGGAAATTTCTCAAATTTTAAGTTTAAGGTCAAACGGTCTTAAGAAAAAAACGAAATTCATGTAACTAATTACTAAGGATATAATTTCACGCAAATCTTGAAATATCTAAATCTGTAAATGTGATGTTGTGTCCCCTAAAAACCTTTTTTAATCAGCCAAAAACACTTAAATGTATTAATTTAAACAAAAAATACCTACTGCTAAAAGAAATACATTGATATCTGAATTTTCACGAAGAAATCCCACCCTCTTTTTTAATCCGTTTGCATAAAACTTAACATAGTCCACATGTCTACCCTTACGCCTGGAAGCTGTGCTCCAAAATTAACAATGATAGGTCAAATAGTTTAGGAGTAACTCATATCCATACAAATATATTCACCAATACATATACTTAATTTATAAAGACACTTGAAGAATATCTGTTCCAATTCGAGAAAAATAAATTGTCCAAACATTTTATGAAATTCGTAAGTATTTGAATTATCAGAAAAAGGCTTCCACACTCTTTTGATCCCCTTTGCATAAAACTAAATTATGCTACATATATCCCACATTTGGACCCCTTGCCCCTAGAAACTGTGTTCCGAAATTTACAGTCATCGGTTAATTAGTTTAGGAGTGAATCTTGTACATTTAAATATATAAGCATACCTAACGTTATTTATATATATATATATATATATATATATATATATATATATATATATATATATATATGTGTGTGTGTGTGTGTGTTTGTGTAAAATAAAAATGAAATAAAGGATAAGCAAATCAACAACTAGTAAAAATATAAACTCAAAAACATATATTGAATAGTTCTACCAAAATATTTCAATTGTTAGGAAAATCATCAAATTTGTACAAAAAACGCAATTTGGAAAAAATATAGTCACGTGCAATAAACAGTAGAAAGAGAGAAAGAAAGAAAGAAATGTGAAAAAAGAAAAAGAAAGAAGAAAGAAATCAGTAGTTAGCTTTGGTTTAGCATGTACAAGCCGATCGGAACGCTGTAAGTTAATTAAATTGGGGAAGGAAGATTAGTAGTAATTTCAAATGAATGACAGCAGGGAATTACACTTTTATTCCTCACGCAGCTGCAACAAAAGCTCCGTGATCGGATCGGAAGACAAACAATCTTTTTAAATGTATTTTTTTATTACAAGCGTTTGTTATTTATCGGCTTGGAGATATTCACTACGTCGAGAGAGAGAGAGAGAGAGAGAGAGAGAGAGGGAGAGCAAATTACTACTTCATCGTAGTTACTTATCAAATAAGTCTTAACCATTCGTGGAGGGGGTAAGAGATCTTCGCCTGTATTGCTTTAAGGAAAATTCCCCTATGTAAGTTGCTTGACTACATAGTAAAATCACGTCTGTTAAAACTCGCTTCTCACGAAGGAGTGACGTCACGGATCCCTCTGTTTCCCACACAAAAGCCCGTGACGTCACAGAGCCTATCGTAGGTGCTCATTGAACCTTTGATCTGGGGTCTCGTCACGCGGTGATTTCCTGGGTATTTCCGACTGTGAGAACAGGCCCTATTCTGCACTCGACTGCCGGGTCCACCCCGCGCTAATTCGCGCAAGTCAAACCAACGATTTCTAACAGATACGTCCATTCCCATAGGAGCATTATCCAACATATATATATATTCTCTGGCGTCCATTTTAGTAGATTCTCTGCACGGACGGAGTTTTCCCTGTGTATTTATTATTTTTGACAAAGGGAAGTTTATTTTTTCCTAGTATATTAAATAAATGATCTTTAATAATCATCTGGACAACACACACAGAGCTAACACCATACTTGCTGTCATGTAAGATTTTTAGAAAAAATAAATAGTAAGTCGCATTTCGATTTCGATTGATTATTTTCGTTCTTTCCAGCTTACTTCCTATCCGGAACTTTGCATTGCTCTCAGCCTTTTTAAAAACATACTACTAATATATATATATATATATATATATATATATATATATATATATATATATATATATATATATATATATATATATATATATAACGATAACGCTAACAATGATATACAATCAATTAACCAACCTAATCCATATCATGAAAATACAGTAAATAGAAGTAAACCCGTGAATAGGAATATAAATGGCTCAGGAACAAGAGTAAGTCCTATGATACACACTTATATTGGGGCCACAGCAAATTTAATTAAATCCCGCATTTCTATGCATAATTACTCCTTCAATAACGATGTCGGTAACAACAAAACTTCACTGACCACTTTAGTTAAAAACTTAAGATCCAATAATATTCCACACAATATAAAATGGTCCATCCTAAAAAAATCAAACTCTTATAGCCCAGGATCTAGATCTTGTGGTCTATGCAATCAGAAGCTGTAATGATAGCAACTGCACCTAAACATTTAAATCTGATTAATTCTAGAAATGAATTAGTTTCCAAATGTCGACATAGAAGGAAATTCAAGTATGCACAGTGGAAATCACCGCCAATCCCACCGTAGCTGATTAAGTGAGTGCAGAGACCGGGGGTGTCCAGTTTTTGGAGATGTGTTCGTTAACTCCTTCTTGCCTAAGAGGTTTAGACTCTGAAGTTGTAAAAGTCTAAATATCTAAATTTTTAAACTCTAAATATCTTTACAACTTCTTAATTAGGAAAAATTAAACCTTAAATTAAACTTCCTAATTGGATGAAATTAAATCTTAAATTAAACTATTAAATTATTAAATTTTAATTACTTTAATAACTTCGTAATTTTTAACTTCATAAATTTTCTATATTATTTGATAGGGCTGGATTTGTGAAATACGTTTTTTATGCGTAAGCTAGACATTTAAGTAGCTACTTGGGGATGTGAGCGTGATTAGACGCTCTGACCTAAATTTGCACATCCCTTTCCCTTTGACCTTGACCTATGTTTTGACCCAGACAGGTAACATCCGGTATGGGTTGAATTGATTTGACATATCTGTCGATATAGGATGGCGTTTCTTTCTATGTTAACTTAGACATGTAACTTCCGCTCTGAGAACGTCGTTCGGATGAGTAGGCATCTAGCGCCTTTAGTATTTCTTTCTGAGCAGCGAGAAAAGGTTTTGTTTATTTGGCTCGCGGGAGAGTGAATACTTTCCAACTTTACTCATTGGAATTATCTTTGTAGGACCCGGGGGGGGGGAAGATGACCGTGTTTGTCGGCTCAATTCAATTTTAGTTTTATTCAAATCGGATTTAACGGATTTTCCATTTAACCAGCAAATTTTGATTTGTACTGCTCCGATTAAATCATTGGAACCCTAAATTTAGAACAGTATGATTTCTACACATAGTGAGTTTACTGAGCTTTTTATTTGATTTGGTTTATTTATCGTTGTAATAATTAACATAAACATTGGATGCATTTTTCACTGCATCGATTGCGGACGCATCTCACGACTTGATAACTTTTTCAATCTTTCAATTTTTTCAATTTTTCATTTTTGGACTGTCACTTATTACCTGGATCAATCTTCAGTCAACCTCCTGGATATCTTTCCTCAATATGTTTATAAATTGTATACTTGGATGGATTGTATAGATTTAAGAAAAAAGTATGTTTTAGGGTTGATATATTTGATGTTATATACTTTTATGTATTTTTGTATGTATTTTAATATATTTTCAAAGTGTAATTTTATTGCATGCAGTAATGTCACTGTGGCAATGGTCCTCTGAGGAGAAGAATTATCTTTGAAAACTCATGAGTTAAGGACGTTAAGATACTTTGCTTGAACTTTGAATTTTAATAAAATTTGATTGGCACCTTATTTTATTATTTCATTTTATATTATGATATATATATATATATATATATATATATATATATATATATATATATATATATACGAATAAATATCACTTTCGAAATAAACCTATATGCGGAACATGCAATCGTCAGTATGTGGGAAAACAATCCCTGCCGGTCACACGGTTCGAACTACGATACGAAACTCATGTTTGACTTAGTGGCTGAGTCGCGTGTCAATGCTCCAACACGTATCGTCTAGAGATGGGAAGTAAATTCACATCTGAATAGCAAACACGGCAGCTATCCAGCAAGCAGTCGAGAGAGAACTCAATAGGGTGAGCCCAGAGTTATGCGTTACGCAGAATGACGGCTTGTTGCCAACTTAACTTAAAGTGTTCTATCTTGCGAGAGCTTTAAATAATTATTTGTAAGTAAATGTTATTTTAAAATAAACCCATATACACAGGTGTTTCATGCAAAACACATTTTGTTGGGGGCTCATTTTTAAACTTTTTCTATCCTTTTTTCTGTTAATAATGAATTAAAATTTTCCTGATGAGAAACAGAGTAGGGGAATCGGCGAATTACTTTCTTCTGCGATACGCGCGTAGGAAATGATAATACCATTGAAGTTAGAAAAAACGAACATAAAAAATTTTAAAAAATAAAGTTTTAAACATATTTAAAAAAAATATTTTTCGTTTTTTGGTGGGACGAAGAGGAAATACGGGTATTCCCAGATATTGAAAGTGCAGAGATAAAGTTTGGTTGTGGTGTTTCACGACAGATGAAACAATTAGAAATCAGATTAAATGTATGGCTATAGATTGATTTTTCCTTGCACAATTGGAATGCACATATAATATATATATATATATATAGAGAGAGAGAGAGAGAGAGAGAGAGAGAGAGTAAAGGGAGAGAGAAAGAAAGAGAAAGAAAGACAGAGAGAGAGAGAGTGTGTGTGATTTCTATTGTTAGGAGCATTTTATGGATAATAGAAATTATCATGTTAGTATTTGAAAACATGAGCAGAGTGCAGAAGTGATTTTAAGTAAACATAATATTTATTGATATATTTGATATCCAATATTTTTAGATTAATCTGTTCTTCAAAGGTGATTTAAGAATTTTAATTGCAGTTTTGTTTTTGTTTTCTCATACTTTGCATGAGGTAGACTAAATTTCGTCCTTTTGTGCGATGTGCTGACCAGTTTCAAATAGGTTGGTATTCCGTTTCGTATAGTTTTTAATGCATGTGTTTATTTTACATAAACTTATCTTCATTTTAGTTCATTAAAATAAACATTTGATCGCTAATTTAATTTCTGTTCTTATTTTGGAACCGAATTTCCCGCTTTTTATATTCGCGACAGTCTCAAGGGGAATTTGTTTGATTGCTGAAATCGATAAAAGTCAATTTAAAAAAAAAAAAAATTTGTTTAATGTTTCCGTCCTGTTTTTTTTTTTTTCAAATAAATAATGACCATTTATTAGAGAACAATCCAGTTTTTATTCGGATTTTTCAGCAAATGTACAATGATTTAATAATAACCTTGTGGGAAAATGAGATGGAAAACATTCTACCAAGGGCAATAACATTAAAAGTCCTTCCAACCAATGTTCAATTTCATTATTGTTGTAATCGAATGTCCTACTTCCCATCTTTCCTGTATGGACTTACCATATGTAGAGTGGGCACGGATTGACAAGTGTCTTGCTTCTGACATCTATATAATAAAAGTGATCCTACGTGTGTCCGGCTCGCTTTTATGATCACGTATTCAAAGAAAAGAGCTTAATCTTAATAATAACTGATAATAATATAAAAGAAAGGAAAGAATAATTACATATGCAAATGTCATGTTTATAAGAGAAGGGGCTTACTCTTTATAATATATGATGATGATAAAAAGAAAAGAAATAATTTTTTACACTTTTAATATAGACATAAAAATAGAGAGACGGGGAGCTTAAGTTCTTGGTAGCAATTGTAGTGAGTGATTAAGAGAGAAAGAAGGAAGAAGGGGAGAGACGGGTTAATTTTGAGGTTGTAATGCCAGTAGTTTTGTCTTATTTTTGTTATCGATTAGGTTTCATTTGTTTCAAGTAGCGAATAGGAATTAAATTGCGAATCGATAGCGAGCGGACGAAGCCAGCTTGTTAGCAATGTTTTTCTAATATCTGCCTCTCCATTATTGTACTCTATATTGCAATGAATCCTTCTTTCTTTCTTTATACTAACACGACGGCCGTTCTTTCCACTCGATAACAACCTCGTTTATTGGACCCCCTTATCAAGGATAAAAACAAATATCTAGATCGTAAGCATAAAAACACCCCACATATCGAATGGATATAAAAAAGAACACAAACTTTTAGATAAAAATGTACAGGGTAAATTCCAAGACCCCCACCGGATGGTGGGGTGTTGGAATTTATGGCACTCACTCAGGAAATCGTAAATAAAATTCAGAATCTTTTCTGCAATCCAACTCTATTTGGTATAAATAATCTTCAGTCTATGCATGTCTTGTCCACCAAGTTCCAAGCGTTTCAAGGCAGACACTACACTACCACTCCAAAAAAGGAAGAGGTAATGCTTGAGAGTATGCTATCATTACCACAGAACATATACCACACTACTTCCTCCCTTAATTGAGCATTGGAAGATAACGAATTAGTCTGAAATAGTAAAGTAAACTGAATTGAGCACTAAAAGGCAGTGCAATTAATGGAATTAATAGTAGAGTTTCGGAGTCAGACAGACAGACTCAAAATCTCCATTAGTAATAGATGAAGCAGCGGCGTTTAGAACGACCGTATTCGTTATGAGGAAGATCCAATGTTCAACAGCCTTTGTTTTATCGTCGTTAAATGATATGCTTCTAATGTGTACCTGTGCGTTGACGAGTAGTGAGCACTACCTAGTGGCCATCAAGATGTTTTGGGCAGAGTGAAAAAGAAGGCAAATAGAGAGAGAGAGCAAGAGCCGAACAGTAAAATCAGATTATTTTATTTTACTGTTCTGAGAGAGAGAGAGAGAGAGAGAGAGAGAGAGAGAGAGAGAGGGAGGGAGAGAAGGACAGAGAAAAAACTAAGAGAGACGGGGGGGGGTTACAGAGAGAGAGAGAGAGAGAGAGAGAGAGAGAGAAAGAGAAAGAAAACTAAGAGAGACGGGGGGTTAGAGAGAGAGAGAGAGAGAGAGAGGGAGAGAAGGACAGAGAAAAAACTAAGAGAGACGGGGGGGTTAGAGAGAGAGAGAGAGAGAGAGAAAGAAAACTAAGAGAGACGGGGGGTTAGAGAGAGATAGAGAGAGAGAGAGAGAGAGAGAGAGGGAGAGAAGGACAGAGAAAAAACTAAGAGAGACGGGGGGGTTAGAGAGAGAGAGAGAGAGAGAGAGAAAAAACTAAGAGAGACGGGGGGTTAGAGAGAGAGAGAGAGAGAGAGAGAGAGAGAATAAGAAGACTAGAAGGTAAAAGGGGGAAAGAAAAGTAGAGAGAGAACGACCAGGAGAAAGAGTAAGAAGAGGGGCAGAGATAAACCACAAGACTTTCGTTTGTTATATGTTTTGTGAGGGATGAACGGTGGTTTCAACATGATAGCGCAACGCCCCAATATTTCAAATGCGGAGCACTTTGGTGATAGTCTCATCAGTATGAGGTGTGATCCTAAATGGGGAGCAGGCTCACCGGACAATAAAACCCCGCCAGATTTTTTAACTGCAGAGTTAGCTACAACATAATGGCTATCAAAACAATGGAAATACTATTCCTGCATGCATTATTTATTATACAGAGAAGAAAAATAGCTTACCTACCATCTCTGGATATTGTAGTTTCAGAATATATCCAATTATGGTAATCTATCTCCAAAACCCTTGTAGAGGTGTGTGACATATTTTCATTCTATGGACGTCCCGCGCGAACGCAGGCCCCACAATATTTTTGCACCGTATTTGGACAAAACAGATATTATACTTTTATACTAGTCTGAAGGCTAAGAAAGTTTATTTTTGTTCGAGTTTCACGTTCGTGACAACAACGTCATCAGATGACTTTTTTTTACAAAAGTAATTTTCTTTACATTTCATCTTCGGCAATCTTTAAAAAAAGTAGGCGGGTGATAACGTAGAAACGAATATAGAATTGACTTAGCCAATTATTATAGAGATTGGTATAGATATATGTCTGTCTTAAGGCTCGGCATAGGCTACACTATAGAATGCTAAGGACTCCCTGAAACCGTCTAACAAAGCCGGTTCAATATCGACTTGAAAGTATTTTCGTGAACCTTTCCAAGCTCAGACCACCACCTCTCCCCGGGGTCGACCCCGAACCGCATCTTATTTCTTTAAAGACGTTTTAATGTAAAGAATGGTAGCAGATTGTCTTTCGGTTAACGCAATAAGGCCGTCTCTAAGTGAGCGGCGACTCGACGGCGTGGGTCCGCCTAAAGAGAGTGTTGTGGGTCACGATGGGATGGGAACGCGGCGCCGGGCGTCTGAAGAAGGCGGTAAGGATTTGTAATTGAAAAGTTTTCCTCTCACCAACAGAAAATCACGTCACTTTCGTTTGTGTCTGACTTGATAAAAGGTACAGAAACGTTGCTTGCTGCTCTTCTCTTTCAGGAAGACCGATACCACTCGCTCAATACACGTCATCGCTCTCTTTATATATATATATATATATATATATATATATATACCCCTCTCCTCTCTCCCTCACCCTCTCCCTCTCTCTCCCACTCGGCCTAATACACGTCATCGCTCTCTTTATATATATATATATATATATATATATATATATATATACCTCTCTCCTCTCTCCCTCACCCTCTCCCTCTCTCTCCCACTCTCGGCCTAATACACGTCATCGCTCTCTTTATATATTTATATATATATATATATATATATATATATGTATATATCCCCCTCATCTCTCCCCCTCCCTCCCTCTCTCCCACTCACTCTAACTCTCTTTCACTCTCTTTCACTCTCTCTCTCTCTCTTTCTCTTTCCCTCACTTTCTGTTTTTGACACTTTTCGTTTGTTATATCTTTTCTCTCTATTCTTCCCCTTCTCACTCTCTCTTTCTCTCTTTGTCACATTTTTCTGTCTCTATTCCCTTTCTTTCTTTCTTTCTTTCTCTCTCTCTCTCTCTCTCTTTCTCTCTCTCTTTCTATCTCTTACTCCTTGCTCTCCTCCCTCTCGTTAGCTTCTCTCCCCCTCTCTCACACAATTGTATTTTCTCTAGCTCCACTCTTCACCCCTCTCTCGCTTGTCTTGTGTTCTCTCTCTGGCACCCTTCTAACTCTTTCTCCTAGTCGTTCTTTCTCTCTCTACTTTTCTTTACCCCTTTTACCTTCAGTCTTTTTATTCTCTCTCTCTTTCTTTCTCTCTTTCTCTCTATCTCTCTCTCTCTCTTAGTTGTTTTCTCTCTCTCTCTCTGTCTCTCTCTCTCTCTCTCTCTCTCTCTTTCTCTCTCTTTATCTTATTTTACTTTTCTGCTCTTGCTTTCCCTCTCTATTTGCCAACATCATGGTAGGGAGAGTTTACTTTAACAGCAACCTTGATGCTGTCAGCTAGATCTGTCACTCACCGAGCCATTCAGATATATGTTAATACTTTTACGCTAACGCTAATAAATAGATTAATTTCATTGTTTAACATGTTTGGAAATTGTCATTAGCTTCTTTAAGGGGCAGCCAGAGACGCAAACATACTTCCATTATGTTCACATGCAAATTGTGCATGTGAATACACAATTATATTGAAAGTAAACTTCCTAATATACTTCGTTTTTAGGGACAGACATGCACAGACAGAGAGGCGGTTCCCTTGATTATATATATATATATATATATATATATATATATATATATATATATATATATATATATATATATATATATATATGAAGAAGAATGGAAAGGAATTAGAGAAGCAAAAGCCAAATCAAAATTAAATTCAATTGCTCAGAACAAGGTATATTCCGCAAAAAAGGCAATTTATTCAAGTTAAATTTTCCTTAAGCCAGGCTTTTCAAAGATCAAAATCTTATCATCAGAGGAAGTCGCTGGGATAGATAAGTTGGCAAAGGCCAAGATTTAAAATTTGAAACAATAAAATAAAAGTTGTACCTGCTCTATCCTGGATATTGAGCTGTATACTCTTCACAATAGGTTTTACCTTTCCTAAAAGTTCGCTTTTAGTACACCACTTTATATATATATATATATATATAGTAATCCAGGTAGGGTAAAAATCCATAGGGTAGAAATCCAAAGGGAATCAAACCGGGTTTATAAAAGAGTGCTCAATAAAAATATAGAGCTGTATTGTGAATGCTTTTATTCAAACATGTACAAGGTCTGCTACACTGGCATGTCGATGTTATCGATCTACAGCTCTCAAGAGCTGAGGTCTCATCAGGCAGAAAATCGTTTTTTGATTCAACTGGTTGCTGAATTCCAGGGAGAATAAAGTCAAGCAAAAAAGAAGAGGAGAAAGAAATAAAAGTCATGTGACCGATTTTAAAATATGATTGCCGTTAGAAATTACTATTTTCTTATTTTTATCTTTTATATATTTTATATATATATATCCAACGCTGAGCTGGGGTAGAGAGGGGATTGGGCCGAGGAAAAGAAAAAGAAAAGAGAAAGGGAAAGAGATACAATTGCTGTCAGAAAAGTTTAATTTACAGCTGTTTATATTTTTATTTTGTATTTTTATCCAACGCTTAGTTAGGGGGGGGGGAAGAAAAAGAAAGAGAAAGGGGTTGAGGGGTGTTAGGGGTGGGTGTCTATAGCCATTTAGGATTTGTTGCGGGGATGGTTCTGAGTTAAATTCATATTAATTTTTATTCAGCGCTGGGCTGGATAAAGATGGGGGTCGGGGGAGGTTAAACAAGATCGAAAGAGAAGATGAAGGAAGGGGGGGAGGGGGGGTTTCAAATTTGTTGTGTCTGCTTCCTGTCAATGCAGACATATAACAATTACATGACACCCAGCTTACGGGGATATTTTAGTTTAAACCCATTGGTGGATTTATGGCCTTATTGTTGATAAATTATATTGTTATATTTTGATCAATTGGCATTTAATTTTGATTATTTTGATGGATAGTTACATGTATTTTAAATAATATTTATCAGTTAATTAATAAAACATAATGGTAATTGTCTTTATTTTTAGTAAGATTCATATATGGATTATTGGCAATAATATTAGTAGGTTAGTTCTAGGTACTAATGAGTTAAAATATATTGGGAGTTATTCTTGGTAAGGATCGTATATAAGTTTATGACATTGATATAGATGGATTATATTATTATATTTATTTTTAATTATTTTGGAGTATGAGTAAATGTATTTCGATTATAAATAATAGTTAGTGATGGATTAATAAAACATACTGGTAATTGCTTTTATTTTTAATGGAATTTATATATCGATTAATTTCAGTGGTATAAATAAATAAATTTTATTATTCGTTGTGATCCTATTATTAATGGTGGGGTTAACACCTGTTATAGTATTAGTGGTAAGGTGTTCTAGTTAAAATTGTTAACGCAAGTTATGGTCTATGAAGGGGGGGGGGATTAGAAATGATGGGGGCCAGTAATTTTGATTAAAGTGATCAGTATATAATTATTTAAATATTTAAAAATTGGTTTTGGTAATAAGTAGTTTTGTGAGCTGGATGTTGAGCGCACACACGCACTCGTGCACACATATAAATACATATATGCACATGTATACACAAACATTCATATATGCACCCAAACCCATACACATATACATGAACACACAGATACACATGTATGTGTACATATGTATACGTATACATACGCGCACACAGATGCACACATACACACATAAATAGTTATAAAATTTTATATCTTCATACATATGCCCACTCATATGTCCACAAGAATCACCTATATATATATATATATATAAACATTTTACTTTTTATGTTATAGTATTTATTCAAAGATTGGGGTGGTTGTACTGTGTTTGTAGTTGAGGGTTAAAGTTACTTGATTTGGAAGTGTTAATAAGTGTTAATTTTAGCGGGCTTGTTGGGTATTGGGTGTTTTTGTTTTAATGGTATTATTTAGGGGGGGTTGTACAAATTACTGAGGAGGTGTGATCTGTTATGCCTACAGTTGATCGATGTTTCCTGTTTTTTGTTTAAAAGTTTTCCTCTGTCAGTAAATTTAATTATTTCAAGTTTTTCGCCGAGGCATAAATAGCATGGTGAGTTTAATGAGCTACAGGTGCTAGTTTTTCTGATAATGTTCCAAATTACAATTGGTGATTTATTTTTATTAGTGAGTTCCCAGTGGTAATTTGAGAGTGATGTTCTGTTTTGGTAGCTTGGGTTGTTGAATGAACATTTATGGCCGGTGTATCTTTCTTTGAAAGTATTACCTGCCATACCTATGTAGTATTTTTTTATATCTGGAGTTTCCTTAGTTGAGATTGTTGCTTGGTAAATTGTTTTTGTTATTAAGCAATTTTGTTGCAAGGGGCATTCATTTTTATTTATGCAGTTACAGGACTTTACTTTAGTTGTTTTATTGTTATCTGATTCAGGGTTTAGGTTGCTGTTTAGGATTTTGTTATTGTGTTTTTTAATTATCATTTCTAAATTTTCGCTGCAACTGTAACTTAGTTTAAGTGTATTTTTGTTGAATATTTTATGTAAGATATTGTTTGGGGGGAAATATGTGTTTATGAGGTTTAGAAATTTTTTACCAAGTTTGGTTTTAACTGCTTGATTGAAGGGAGGTGTAAACCATATTATCTTCCTGTTTCTTGCTTTATTGTTTTTATTATTAGTCGTTGCAGGTTTATTAAATTTAATTTGTGTATTCTTGTATCCGCTGTTTTTTAGTGCTTTATTATAGAATTCTTTATGTTTGTTAAAGATTGTTTCATTTGATGAGTTATTGCTTATCCTATGTTGGATAGATTTAGGGATGTGTTTAATGATAGTTTTGGGGTGGTTGGAGAGGGGGTGTACATAGATTGGGTTAAAGTTTTCTTTATTATATGGTTCGTATGTTTCTTTGGTTAAGTTGAGAGTTACATCTAGGAAATTTACTATTTTAATGTTGGAAGTTATTTCAACTTTAAGGCATATCCTCCTCATCTCCCTAATAATAATCTTTTTAATATTTTCACACCTCTGCCCATTAGAGTTTCTGACTACTAAGAGTCCATCATCCCTATATAGGCCAATGTCTTCAATATCTATATCATTAGTTAGGTTGTAGAGGATGTATAAACCAACTAAGTCGGTGATTTCTGCAGAGTCGAAAGAGCCCATCGAAACATCAAAAGAGCCAGATTGGTTGCTCTTTGTCCATTGATCTTTTTTACTAATTAGCACTGTTTTCCTACATTTTCTTACAATGTTAATCTCTTCTTCAGAAATATCCGAGAGAAGAGTAGCAAACTCCATGACGCTTTCGAAGAGTTCATTAGAAATTGAGGGGTAGTAATTAATTATGTCAAATTGGATGAAGGAACAATTTATTTTATTTTTTAAAAAATAAAATAAATTGTTCCTTCATCCAATTTGACATAATTAATTACTACCCCTCAATTTCTAATGAACTCTTCGAAAGCGTCATGGAGTTTGCTACTCTTCTCTCGGATATTTCTGAAGAAGAGATTAACATTGTAAGAAAATGTAGGAAAACAGTGCTAATTAGTAAAAAAGATCAATGGACAAAGAGCAACCAATCTGGCTCTTTTGATGTTTCGATGGGCTCTTTCGACTCTGCAGAAATCACCGACTTAGTTGGTTTATACATCCTGTACAACCTAACTAATGATATAGATATTGAAGACATTGGCCTATATAGGGATGATGGACTCTTAGTAGTCAGAAACTCTAATGGGCAGAGGTGTGAAAATATTAAAAAGATTATTATTAGGGAGATGAGGAGGATATGCCTTAAAGTTGAAATAACTTCCAACATTAAAATAGTAAATTTCCTAGATGTAACTCTCAACTTAACCAAAGAAACATACGAACCATATAATAAAGAAAACTTTAACCCAATCTATGTACACCCCCTCTCCAACCACCCCAAAACTATCATTAAACACATCCCTAAATCTATCCAACATAGGATAAGCAATAACTCATCAAATGAAACAATCTTTAACAAACATAAAGAATTCTATAATAAAGCACTAAAAAACAGCGGATACAAGAATACACAAATTAAATTTAATAAACCTGCAACGACTAATAATAAAAACAATAAAGCAAGAAACAGGAAGATAATATGGTTTACACCTCCCTTCAATCAAGCAGTTAAAACCAAACTTGGTAAAAAATTTCTAAACCTCATAAACACATATTTCCCCCCAAACAATATCTTACATAAAATATTCAACAAAAATACACTTAAACTAAGTTACAGTTGCAGCGAAAATTTAGAAATGATAATTAAAAAACACAATAACAAAATCCTAAACAGCAACCTAAACCCTGAATCAGATAACAATAAAACAACTAAAGTAAAGTCCTGTAACTGCATAAATAAAAATGAATGCCCCTTGCAACAAAATTGCTTAATAACAAAAACAATTTACCAAGCAACAATCTCAACTAAGGAAACTCCAGATATAAAAAAATACTACATAGGTATGGCAGGTAATACTTTCAAAGAAAGATACACCGGCCATAAATGTTCATTCAACAACCCAAGCTACCAAAACAGAACATCACTCTCAAATTACCACTGGGAACTCACTAATAAAAATAAATCACCAATTGTAATTTGGAACATTATCAGAAAAACTAGCACCTGTAGCTCATTAAACTCACCATGCTATTTATGCCTCGGCGAAAAACTTGAAATAATTAAATTTACTGACAGAGGAAAACTTTTAAACAAAAAACAGGAAACATCGATCAACTGTAGGCATAACAGATCACACCTCCTCAGTAATTTGTACAACCCCCCCTAAATAATACCATTAAAACAAAAAAACCCAATACCCAACAAGCCCGCTAAAATTAACACTTATTAACACTTCCAAATCAAGTAACTTTAACCCTCAACTACAAACACAGTACAACCACCCCAATCTTTGAATAAATACTATAACATAAAAAGTAAAATTTTTATATATATATATATATATAGGTGATTCTTGTGGACATATGAGTGGGCATATGTATGAAGATATAAAATTTTATAACTATTTATGTGTGTATGTGTGCATCTGTGTGCGCGTATGTATACGTATACATATGTACACATACATGTGTATCTGTGTGTTCATGTATATGTGTATGGGTTTGGGTGCATATATGAATGTTTGTGTATACATGTGCATATATGTATTTATATGTGTGCACGAGTGCGTGTGTGCGCTCAACATCCAGCTCACAAAACTACTTATTACCAAAACCAATTTTTAAATATTTAAATAATTATATACTGATCACTTTAATCAAAATTACTGGCCCCCATCATTTCTAATCCCCCCCCCCTTCATAGACCATAACTTGCGTTAACAATTTTAACTAGAACACCTTACCACTAATACTATAACAGGTGTTAACCCCACCATTAATAATAGGATCACAACGAATAATAAAATTTATTTATTTATACCACTGAAATTAATCGATATATAAATTCCATTAAAAATAAAAGCAATTACCAGTATGTTTTATTAATCCATCACTAACTATTATTTATAATCGAAATACATTTACTCATACTCCAAAATAATTAAAAATAAATATAATAATATAATCCATCTATATCAATGTCATAAACTTATATACGATCCTTACCAAGAATAACTCCCAATATATTTTAACTCATTAGTACCTAGAACTAACCTACTAATATTATTGCCAATAATCCATATATGAATCTTACTAAAAATAAAGACAATTACCATTATGTTTTATTAATTAACTGATAAATATTATTTAAAATACATGTAACTATCCATCAAAATAATCAAAATTAAATGCCAATTGATCAAAATATAACAATATAATTTATCAACAATAAGGCCATAAATCCACCAATGGGTTTAAACTAAAATATCCCCGTAAGCTGGGTGTCATGTAATTGTTATATGTCTGCATTGACAGGAAGCAGAAAGAACAACAAATTTGAAACCCCCCCTCCCCCCTTCCTTCATCTTCTCTTTCGATCTTGTTTAACCTCCCCCGACCCCCATCTTTATCCAGCCCAGCGCTGAATAAAAATTAATATGAATTTAACTCAGAACCATCCCCGCAACAAATCCTAAATGGCTATAGACACCCACCCCTAACACCCCTCAACCCCTTTCTCTTTCTTTTTCTTCCACCCCCCCCCCCTAACTAAGCGTTGGATAAAAATACAAAATAAAAATATAAACAGCTGTAAATTAAACTTTTCTGACAGCAATTGTATCTCTTTCCCTTTCTCTTTTCTTTTTCTTTTCCTCGGCCCAATCCCCTCTCTACCCCAGCTCAGCGTTGGATATATATATATAAAATATATAAAAGATAAAAATAAGAAAATAGTAATTTCTAACGGCAATCATATTTTAAAATCGGTCACATGACTTTTATTTCTTTCTCCTCTTCTTTTTTGCTTGACTTCATTCTCCCTGGAATTCAGCAACCAGTTGAATCAAAAAACGATTTTCTGCCTGATGAGACCTCAGCTCTTGAGAGCTGTAGATCGATAACATCGACATGCCAGTGTAGCAGACCTTGTACATGTTTGAATAAAAGCATTCACTATATATATATATATATATATATATATATATATATATATATATATATTTATTTATTCTGGTACAGAAAAATTAGTACAACATTCGTACCGTCGGTTTCAAGCACGGAAGGTCTTACCCATCCGGCTCTCTTCAGCTTCTGTTGTCATCTGTTTTGGAAATGTGAGGTCACATGACACTCTTGTTGGGACGCGTTATTTGCTCAGTGTGTTGTGTGTGTTTGTTTAAATTTGAATTTAGTGTCATAAGACCGTTGAGATTTAAAACACGGGAGAAGAAAGAGAATTCAAGATTAAAGGGAATAAAAAAGGGGGGTAAAAAATAAAAAAATATATATATGAAAAAATATATATATATATATATATAAATAAATATAAAAAAAACATATATATATATAAAAACATTTTAATACTAAGAATAAAGGAATAAAAAAAATAAAAAAATAATAAAAAAAATATAATAAAAAAAATATAAAAAAATAATAAAAAAAAATAATAAAAAAATAATAAAAAAAATAATAAAAAAATAAAAAAAAAATAATAAAAAAAATAATAAAAAAAATAATAAAAAAAAAAAATAATAAAAAAAATAATAAAAAAATAATAAAAAAAATAATAAAAAAAATAATAAAAAAAATAATAAAAAAATAATAAAAAAAAAATAATAAAAAAAATAAAAAAAATAATAAAAAAAATATACCATTAAAACAAATTTAGACCAAGTAAACTTCCTAGATACCACACTGAACCTTAAAAACAATACACACAAACCTTTCCACAAACCCAATGAAACACTCCAATACATACACAAGGGATCCTGCCACCCCCCCACCATCTTTAAAAATTTAATCAATAATATTAGCCAAAGAATCTCAAACCTTTCATCCAGTCCCGAAATTTTCAACCAAGCAGCACCATATTACAACAAAGCGCTCCGCGACAGCGGGTTCAGAGAAGAAATCTCATACACCCCCAACCGAGACCAACCACGGGGGACCCGCAATAGAAGGAGATCGGTGATCTGGTTTTCCCCACCCTATTCGACCAATACCAAAACAAAGGTAGGCCAACTTTTCCTCAAGTTGCTCGACAAACACTTCCCACCCACAAATGAATTACACAAACTTTTTAACAGAAATTCTGTTAAGATCAGCTATTCCACTGCCCCTTCAATAAGAAAAATTATCTCTGCAGAACCCAAAACAATTACAAACGCAGGCTGCTCATGCCAAGACAAAAACAACTGCCCCCTGGAGGGAAATTGCAAAATCAATTCAATCATTTATGAAGCAACCGTCACAGACCAGAATACCAGTAATGCAGAAAAATATATTGGGATGACGAAGGGAAATTTCAAACAAAGGCTATATGCACACAGAAACTCCTTCAGATACAAAAACAAGGCTAATACGGCACTCGCGACCCGAATATGGCAGCTTAAAGAAGAAAACACACCCTTCACCATCAAATGGAAAATAATTGAGAGAAAACCATCCTTCTCTCCAGCCATAAACAGATGTCCTCTATGTGACGCTGAAAAATACCACATTTCAAAAGCCATCATCGATCCGAATACAGCCTGTTTAAATGTCCGCGATGAAATATTCAAGGGATGTGCACACAAGAGGCAAGCATTGCTTATAAACTGGTCTGACCGATTCACATAATGTCTAACTACCCCCCCTCTACTAATATAAACACAATAAAAACGAACAAACACCTCATCAACCTATATCCACTTAAACTTCAAGAGCAAAAACTCCGACCTTCACAAAAATACAAAAATATTTAATTTAATTATCAATCACTAGATTACTCAAAAAATTATATCCACATAAATTCCAAGAGCAAAAACTTCGACTTTCACCAAAATGCAAAAATATTTAATTTTTTATTTTTTTATTTTTTTATCTTTTATCAACCACCAGATTAATTTTCAAACCCACTTTAACAAACTCAAATATTTCATATTTCCATCTTAGTTACCTCCCTTAGATCCGAATCCCTTCATTAAAAATCACTCCAATCTAAAGATTCTTACACATCAACGATTTTTAGAACGCATACCTTCAAAAATATAACGGCTAATGATATAAATTCATAATTTGGCTCACGGGAATTTCAGAGAAACCCTTTCTTTATTTTTATTATTTTTGTTTTTAATCTTTAATTTTTTAATTTTTTAATTTTTATTTTTTTTATTATTATTATTTTTTTTATTATTTTTTTATTATTATTATATTTTTTTTATTATTATTATTTTTTTTATTATTATTATTTTTATTTATATATTTTATTTATATATTTTTATTCTTTCTTTTTTAACCCACTTTTTATACTCTTTTTCTCTTTTTCTTCTTTTTTTATTATTTTTTTATTATTTTTTTTATTATTTTTTTTATTATTTTTTTATTATTTTTTTTATTTTTTATTTTTTATTATTTTTTTTTTTTTTTTTTTTAATTATTTTTTTTATTATTTTTTTTTATTTTTTTTATTATTTTTTTTATTATTTTTTTATTATTTTTTTTAATTATTTTTTTATATTTTTTTATTATATTTTTTTAATTATTTTTTTATTTTTTTATTTTTTTATTTTTTTTATTTTTTTTATTTTTTTATTTTTTTATTTTTTTATTTTTTTTATTCCTTTATTCTTAGTATTAAAATGTTTTTATATATATATATGTTTTTTTTATATTTATTTATATATATATATATATATATTTTTTCATATATATTTTTTTTTATTTTTTACCCCCCTTTTTTATTCCCTTTAATCTTGAATTCTCTTTCTTCTCCCGTGTTTTAAATCTCAACGGTCTTATGACACTAAATTCAAATTTAAACAAACACACACAACACACTGAGCAAATAACGCGTCCCAACAAGAGTGTCATGTGACCTCACATTTCCAAAACAGATGACAACAGAAGCTGAAGAGAGCCGGATGGGTAAGACCTTCCGTGCTTGAAACCGACGGTACGAATGTTGTACTAATTTTTCTGTACCAGAATAAATAAATATTATGCTCTTAATTTTTAACTTTGATTCTTAATTAATCGAGCACTCTGCTGGGATTTTTCCTACCATTCTACAAAGAATTTATATATATATATATATATATATTTATATATATATATATATATATATATATATATATATATATATATATATATATTAGAGCAAAAACACTTCGTGTTATTACACGAAGTGTTTTTGCTATTTTTTATTTTTTCAATTTTTCGAATAGTTCATTTAGTCTTTCGGTCAAATTGCTGTATGTAAGTTCCGTGTGTTTCTTGTTCCATTTTCTTTCCTATTTTGCGAGTACTTTAAAAGCGAATGTCCATATCGATATGAAATTGCAATGATTAAAAATGTATTAAACCGTGCAAAGCTAATCTCTTCAACCAAAAAATATTCTCAAACGAATTAAAAACATTAAGCAAATCTTAATTAATAATTATTTTCCCATTTATATAGAAGACGAACAAATAAAATTAATGTTTAGAAACTTAGACAATACTAATAATAATCAGCTCAATAATTCCCACTACATAAATCTATTCTACTGTAACCAAATGCATCCGAATTTTAAATTGGATTAAAAAGCTCTTAAAAACATAATACATCGCTACATATCCCCATCAACTCTGCTAATAAAATAAGATTCATCATTTATTACAAAAAAATGACACTTCTCAGATCCAAAATACATTAGGAAGAACCAATGTAATATATCAGTTTTAATGCCCCATGGGAGAATGTATCTCCGACAATAATAATAAAACTAATTCTTACATCGGTTTCACAACTACAACACTTTCCCGAAGATTCACATTACATCTCTCTGACACTAGCTCCATTTGCCAACACCTAAAAGAACATGACTGCCTCTCCTTCTCAATATAGACACATACTGGTTACCGGGGTTTTACGAAGTCCTCCAGAAAGAAGCGCGCTCCTTTTTGCTGGAGCGAAGGAGAGGAGAACTCATTTTATATTCAGCGGGAGTGGAGCGGGGGTGGAGCGGGAGTGAAGCGGGAGTGGAGCGGGAGCAACTCGATTTGGGACTAAAGAGCGGTGGTTTTATCGCTCCGCGCTCCAAAATTATTATTTTTTTTTTTAAACATTAGTTTTTTATTCAGCAATAAAAAGGAAAAGAAAAGAAAATCTCAGAGTTTACTCTGAGTTATTGTTTTAAATTTTATCTTTGGTAAATGTATACGAGATACAGAGAGAGAGAGAGAGAGATGAAGAGGGGGAGGAATGGAGAGAGAGGAAGAGGGAGAGAGAGGGAGTAAGAACGAGAGAGTTACACATGAAAACAGAATATTTTTACATCGACATGTTACATTTTTGATGGGACAGTTTTCTTAAGGCAGGAGATACTTTGGCGACAAATGTTTTTAAATGCGCCAGTGTGTCTATAGATGTTATTTTCTTATTAATTTGAACTTTTTTGTATTTATGACAAAGATGTTTATTGCTGATTGAATAAATAAACCAATTTTTCTTTTAATTCGTGTTTTTAAATAAATAATTTTAGGTTCAATTACACTATAAGAGCTGTTCGATTTTCGCACCCATTTCGCTCGGTATTAACCCAAATGTTCGATAAAATCGATTTTGGGGGTGAAATGGTACATTTTGTCCTGAAAAAAATTCTAATTTATTTTTTAGCATATATCAAATTGAATTTTTATGCCAAATGTTTACCCGTCGTTTTTTCGGCGACATTTTGTTATTCTTAAATTCACGACGAGCATTTTATGTTTACTTTTAAATTCGTTAAAACTTGCTTTTGTAAATAGAAGGTCCAAAGTTTTTTTTTGTGTGTAAATGTTAAAGCAGTAAAAATATCTTTAGTCAAAGGAAAAATATATTTAGTCCAAGGAAAAAATATCTTTAATCCAAGGAAAAAACAATAAAAACCAACATGGCCGCCAGCGATTAAAACCTGGAAATAAAGTTAGATTCTCAACACTTTAAAAAGTAAATGAGAATTTGATTACAGGACCAAAGGTATAATTAAGACCAACAATCAGTTTTATCCAAAATTTGGGCGAATATCAAGCGAAATGAGCGAAAGAAAACAGCGGTCCCTATTCTACAATTAAACCTATGTTTAAACTTAATTAATTGAAGAAAATATCTTAAATTTTAATTTAAAAAAAGAAAATAATAAGACTTTCTGACTAATTAGTTGTCTTTTTAGAACCGAAAGTAGCATAGATATCTTTCTTTATCTTAAAAAAATCTATTATCGAATATCTAAAATTGTAAACAGTTTGTTTGTCACTTCTTCATTTTAGCAGTCACTCGGACTTTATTTGCTTTCCTCTTTTGAAGGCAGGGGCAGACAACCAAACGGAAGTAACAGAATTAGATGTGTTTATCCAAAATGGCAATAACAGCGAACAATGTATCGTATTGAATATGAAAATATTTAATTTAATAATGTAAAAATTTATAAAATAATAAGAATGTGTTTTTTTATTGTATGAATTAAAACTTTCTCAAAATAGTCAAGAGTGATTTTTAAAACAAAAAAAATATCATTATAATAAATAGTCAGTGATTTTTTTTATGAATTTCTCAAAATAGTCAACAGTTATTTTTAAAATGGAAATTTATCATTGAAATGAATAGTGATTTTTTTTATTGTATGAATTAAAATTTTATCAAAATAGTCAACAGTGATCTTTTAAAACGAAAATTAATAATTTAAAACGAAAATCAAACAAACAGTCAACATTGTATTTTTTTATATATGATGTTGCTCTCAATTTCATCCATTTGGGGAAAAAATTCAGCCTGGCACTTCCGGTTGACTGGGTTGAATGAATGGAACTCTTCAATTACGATTTCTGATCACAGTAAGTGACTGCTAAGATGCAGAAGTGCCGTTTGTTGTGGTTAGACATTTCAAATATACACGTTTTCACCTTTTTCATTCAAATTTTTAATTTTAATAAATGTGTTTGCCCGACCTAGGAAAACTTGCTCCAGTTAATTTTTCGGTGGAGGAAAATTTGACCCGATATTTTTTCAACTCCCAAGATCTAGGCCAGATATTTAGTATGAAATTTTAAGACATTAAATGGATTTGTGATTTTTTTATTGACAATTTATTGATATTTTTTGACCAACTTATGAAACATATTTGTTTTATTCAATCTTTAAAAAAATACTTCATTGGGTTTTTTTCGCTCCAAATTGTACTATTGAAAAGAAAATGGATAAATCGATTTGTTTGAAAGTACTCGCGTGTTTCTCTGTTGTAAATAATAATATACATTATACAATATAGTTACGTTCGTAAAACAAACAAATATTAAACAACAGTACGACGATTAATGTTGCCCTGGCTGTCTCTCCTCTCCCAGAGAAATGTTTTCTTTAAAAAGAAAATAATCACTAATAATGTTTAAAAGTAAAACTTTATTTGCTTAAACCAAATCTAAATTCCCTTCCAAAATAAATAGAAAAAATATCGGGTCAAATTTTCCTTTGCTGTCAAAATAAGCTGTTAATGTAATGAAAATTAAAACTGTTTTAAAATATTTCATGGATTTTTCTATTTCTATTTTATACCTCAGGAAACGAACATTTACGTATAATCCTATACTTTGTCCGACATGTTCTCCTACAACTCTCAAAATATGAGCGAGATTTTATCAAATATTATTGTTGTAGTTGCAAGGTTGAACAATAATTAGTGAGGAATACAATGAAGACGCAAACAACAAGGAGAATGCAATAATAAGTGTATTAAAGAAAAGGTATAGTTACAGTATGTACAAATGAAGGTGTCGAGTCAGAGAGTCTTGGTGGGAGGACATGTACGCTCTTCGGCGTCACTTCCGGTGGCATTTAGGTAACACACACTAAGGCCACCATAGGCTTGCCATTTATAGTGTAACGTTATTCGTATATGCAAATGAGTGGTTGCCACCACAACAATTATCTTACGGTCTTACACTTAAAATGACATCCCAACCCATATTGACGAGATCCTTTGACGGCCACCCCTATTCTTCGACCACTCATTGGCAGAATAGAACATTTATGAAAAAAGGTACATTTTCATTATGGAGCGCTGAAAAAGAGCCGCTCTTTTTTTTATAGGAGTTGGAGCAGGAGCGGCTCATTTTTAAAAAAAGGGAGCGTGAGAAAAGCGAGCTCTAATTTTGGGCATTGCCGCAAGAGCGGGAGCAGCTCCAAAATTGGTGGAGCGCGTAAAACCCTGCTGGTTAACGATACTAAAATAATACATCATGATACCAGCACCAAAAGATTAAACATTCCTGAAGCTCTCTACATAAAAACTAAACATCACACAATCAATAATGTTAATTACGAAACTAGTCATAATATTTTAAAGTGTCTAGCATAGTAATAAACGTTTCCAAATTCTTAGCCATTAAGCAATTATACGTTTGAATCTTGAACGCGCTCAGAACGTGATCAAATTCTTAACGGTGAAGCAATCAAACTTTTGAATCTTGCACGCTCTTAGAACGTAATCACGCTCTCACGTGACATCTCAATATTATAGACGCTCATTTTAAGTTGTAAATTATTGGCCATTATAAGATATATTTTTTAAGAAACCAAAATTAACACCGCCTGAAGATGATTTGACGAATCAAATCGAAAGTACTCGCAAAAAGGAAAGAAAATGGAACAAGAAACAAATGGAACTTACATACAGTAATTTGACCGAAACACTAAATGGACCATTCGGAAACTTGGGGGAAAAAAAAAAGTCTTATCAAGCAAAAACACTGTTTCGGATTTTTTTAGATTAGGGTAGATAATTTGCAGAATTTGGTATAATCGGATTACTGTACTCAACTTGGGTGTTTTTATCACAACGTTTCGGCCGATGTAACATCCGACCTTCTTCAGGTGTACTTTGTCAAACTCGTGAATCTTTCTGTCGAACACGGGAATCTGGACGGAATTTCGAACGGAACACTTTATTAAATCCACGGAGGTAGCATGCTCTCGTTCCATCTGCGTGATACGAAGAATTGCGAATTACTGATGACGTCTTCCCAGTCAAGGCAGATGGAACGAGAGCATACAAGGTGTATTCGATAAAAAAAACCATCTTTATTTTTCTTTTCTTGAGCCAGGCTTTTCAAAGATAAAAATCTTATCATCAGAGCAAGTACATAGATGGATAAGTTGGCAGGAGAATAACCAAAATTCAAAATTTAAAAAAATTAAGAAACAATATAAAGTAATGGAAAATAAAAAAGTGTGTGCATGAAAACGTTATCAAAATATAGAGTTTGTCCAGTTAGGTAAATGTCCGTTGACAAAGTGTCCGGTGACGAAAGATTTCAAGATAGAAAAAGAGATTTCTTGGAGACTGCGTTAGAGATGGTCAGAATGTAGTAAATCCAACAGAATGATGTTCAGTTCAACCGTAGATAAAAACAAAAGCGCTTGTTTGGATGTAAGTGGGAGAATTAGGGTCATTTAAAAAATACTTCCGTAAACCGCGAATGAAAATAAATTCTATGGAATTGAGTTTAAAATATTGTAGATATTTCAAGTAGGTCGAATTACTGGTGAGAGGTGTTAGTTACTCCGATCGAACCTACTTTTACGTACATAAAACAATTTTATGTACGTAAAGATTAATCAATATATGAACAATAATAATTGATGACACGTCCGATTAAGGGCAACTGAGTACAGTAACCGCTTAGGAAGAGGATAAATACAAAAAAAACACAATAACAAAGCTGCGTGTATATATATATATATATATATATATATATATATATATATATATATAGAGAGAGAGAGAGAGAGAGAGAGAGAGAGAGAGAAGAAAAAAGAGTGATAAATATGCGACGATTGTCAAAATTTATTTCGAATTTCAATTGTTCAATGCAAGGTGTATTCAGTAATAAACTAGTGTTTATTATTCTTTCCTTAAGCCAAGGCTTTTCAAAGATCGAGATCTTATCATCAGAGGAGAAATACAGATAGATAAGTTGGCTTTCGAAAAAAACAAAGTTCAAATATTTGAAAAATATATGAAAAATATTATTTAAAAAATGCAGTGAAAGAGAAGTTCCGTAAAAAAGAAATGTGGTTTGTCCGGGGGGTAAATTTCCGTTGTAAAAATGTCCAATGAATTGTAGAAAGCGAAAAAAAACCTCTATCTCGTATATTGAGCTAAACCTCTTCACTATAGGTTCCATCTACTAAAAGTTTTACTTTGGTTTATATTTGATCCTATATATATATATATATATATATATATATATATATATATATATATATATATATAGAGAGAGAGAGAGAGAGAGAGAGAGAGAGTGAGAGAGAGAGAGATGAATAACATAATAAAATGAGAAATTAATCAGATTTTATTAAAGTTCAAAAACAAGGAGTGATACTGCGTCCTTAACTCATGAGTTTTCAAAGAAAATTTTCTCCTCAGAGAACCATTACCGCAATGGCATTACTGTAGGTAATAACAATTAAGCTTTGAAACTATATAAAAATATACATAAAACATCAATATATCGGCCAAAAACGCACTTTTTTGTTACAATTTTACAGTTCATCCAAATCATAAAATTTTAAACAATTTCAAGAAAAATGTCAAAGAAGTTGATTCAAAACCATCCAGGTAGTGATTGGTAATCCAAGATGAACATGAAAAAGTTATCCAGGCGGGAAATTTGCTTTCGATCGATGTAATATATGACAGTGAAGAGTCTATTCAGGGTGAATGCAAATTAATAATAAAAGCATAGAAAAAGCAAAATCACACAAAAAGTACTTTCAGACCCATATGGGTCCATCTTCAGGGGAATGGGGATAATCAGTTACATACCATGTGTTGGTATTATAGATGGTTATAATTGATAATTCCCGCCAAAACCATCTATAATACAAACACATGGTCTGTACCTGATTATCCTCATTCCCCTGAAGATGGACCCGGATGGGTCTGAAAGAACTTGGGACACAAATAAAAACTATGGCAGATTAATCGACCACTCCCCACGAAACTAAGATTTTGATTCGGAGTATTGAAAGGATCTACCAAAGGATATCCAGACATAAGTTGTCTGTTATACTAAAAATACAAATATATATATATATATATATATATATATATATATATATATATATATATATATGGAAAATGAAAAACGAAAGCCAAAAACTATATGATGTATGTATTCATCAACGTTTTATCTTTATTGTAGAATTCCTCAGGATGGAGAAAACATTTTTTAAAAATCGCACAGTTATTAATTTTGATTTGTCTGAACTTGTCCGAGTTTCGGCATGGCTGTGGATCACAAAAGCAAAATAAATGAAAACTGCGATTTAGCCTGGTCCGTTATCAGCAGCAGTCTGTACAGTTCAACGAAAAATAGAGTAGATTATACATATATATATATATATATATATATATATATATATATATATATATATATATATATATATATATATATATATATATATGAAAATTAATGATCAGTATAAAAATTAGATATGATACAATATTTATTAAATCATCAATTAATTCAACCAAGGACTATATAAAAAAATTTTTAAAAGGACTATATAAAAATGTTTTTTTTTTACATAGTCCTTGATTGAATTAATTGGTTATTTGATAAACGTTGTATTTTATCTAATTTTCAACGGTATCAGTTATCTTTTTATACTACTGCTCTATTATGTATATGATAGGATTTAATTTAAATATATGATGTTTATCTTTATTATTTCGCCATTTTATATATATATATATATATATATATATATATATATATATATATATATATGTGTGCGTGTGTGTGTGTGTGTGAGTGTGAGTGTGGGTGTGTGTGTAATCAGTCAACTGTAAGCCATAAGCGCACACATGTAAGAAAATAATAGACACTGAGAATGAATACACATATAAACATGCAACTTACAATTTCGTACCGAGTTTATGAGACGATTTTAGAAGAGAAGTTAATCTCAATTTCTTTATTGGTTTTTACTTATGTGTTATATTTTGTAGGAAATTTTCGAGAACAATTCCCTTCTTCAAGCCTTCAATGAACTGTGAACAAAGGTCTTGAACACGGCAAACTTACACTTATACACATAAATATACATCTAAACATGAAGCAAACATGGACACGATACTCTCTCCCTCGCTCTCGCTCCCTCTCTCCACATATATATATATATATATATATATATATATATATATATATATATATATATATATATATATATATATATATATGTACGCATTGCTCTTTATTATAGAGTGAAGGATGGACAAAATTAGGTAGTTGAATAATCAATCTTATTTTTCTTTTGTTATAAGTCTTTTATTTTTGTTTTATTCTTAGCTCGTCTTCCTTTTTATCAATCAAGATATCGAACTGCCCCATCCTCAAATATATATTCGAATGCGTCCATCATTCAAGAGCCACTCTCGGCACAGAAAAAAAATGCACATATCACCTGCTCTCTGTTAAATATAACATCATTGGATGTTTCAATATTAAAGATTGAACGCATACGAAATGGAATAATCCCTTTTCCAAATCCGTCAAAATGTAATCGGTATTTTTTTTTAATATTGGTTTCATGATTAGTTTTAGCTGCGTCATCACAACTCTATTAAACACTTTGTCTGTCGATGGTTCGGCCATCATTTTGAAATCGTATTAATATCGTAAAACGCACAGATCGAATGGACGCATCTCACTTTATATGCGCCTAAATATCTCTATAAGAGGCTGTGTCTGATAGTCTCTACTTATTTCCCTCCCCACGAGGACAGTTAGACACAATTTAAGTTTTTAATGCGGAGGAGATCCAACTCCCTCAAAGTGGATCTGGATTAGGAAAAAAATAAAAATAGCCCCCGCTTGCAAAGATTTCCATATTCACTGTCCGATAACAGTGAAGATAAAGTTTAATATCAGAACAAATACAAAACTTTGCTATTAGGAAAACTGATGTCTGAAAGTCACTGACGCTTATGTTTGAAATAGTATTTTCGTCTGTCTGCCTCGTTTATGTTTGAAATAGCATTTTCGTCTGTCTGCCACGCTTATGTTTGAAATAGCATTTTCGTCTGTCTGCCCCGCTTATGTTTGAAATAACATATTCGTCTGCCTGCTTCGCTTATGTTGTAAATAACATTTTTGCCTGTCTGCCCCGCTTACGTTTAAAATAACATTTTCGCCTGTCTGCCTCGCTTACGTTTGTAATAACATTTACGCCTGTCTGCCCCGTTTATTGTTGAAATAACATTTTCGTCTATTAGCCCGCTTATGTTTGAAATAACATTTTCGTCTGTCTGCCCCACTTACGTTTAAAATAACATTTTCGTCTGTCTGCCCTACTTACGTTAAAATAACATTTTCGTCTGTCTGCCCCACTTACGTTTAAAATAACATTTTCGTCTGTCTGCCCTACTTACGTTTAAAATAACATTTTCGTCTGGCTACCCCACTTACGTTAAAATAACATTTTCGTCTGTCTGCCTGCTTACGTTTAAAATAAAATTTTCGTCTGTGTGCCCCATTTAGGGTTGAAATAACACTTTCATCTGTCTGCCCCGATTACGTTTAAAAAAACATTTTCGTCTGTCTGCTCCGATTACGTCTAAAATAAAATTTTCGTCTGTCTGCCCCGATTAGGTTTGAAATAATATTTTTGTCTGTCTGTCTGACACGCTTAAGTTTTTAATAACATTTTCGTCTGTTTGCTCCGCTTACGTTAAAAATTACATTTTCATCTGTCTGCACCGCTTATATTTGAAAAAAACATTTTTGTCTGTCTGTCCCGCTTATTTTATAATACCATTTTCGTCTGTGTGCCCCACTTACGTTTAAAAAAACATTTTCGTCTGTCTGCCCCACTTACGTTTTAAATTTCATTTTCGTCTATCTGCCCCGCGTATGGTAGAAAAAACATTTTCGTCTGTCTGCCCCACTTACGTTTTAAATTTACTTTTCGTCTATCTGCCCCGCGTATGGTAGAAAAAACATTTTGGTCTGTCTACCCCGCTTATGGTTGATATAACATTTTCGTCTGTCTGCCCCGCGTACGTTTAAAATAAAATTTTCGTCTGTCTGCCCCACTTACGTTTAAAATAACATTTTCTGTCTGTCTGCCCCGTTTATGGTTGAAATCACATTTTCGTCTGTCTGCCCTGCTTACGTTTAAAATAACATTTTCGCCTGTCTGCCCTGCTTACGTTTAAAATAACATTTTCGTCTGTCTGCCCCGCTTACGTTTGAAATAACATTTTCGTCTGTCTGCCCCGCTTACGTTTGAAATACATTTTCGCCTGTCTGCCCCGCTTACGTTTTTTAATAACATTTTCGCCTGTCTGCCCCGCTAATGTTTGAAATAACATTTTCGTCTATTAGCCCGCTTATGTTTGAAATAACATTTTCGTCTGTCTGCCCCACTAACGTTTAAAATAACATTTTCGTCTGTCTGCCCTACTTACGTTTAAAATAACATTTTCGCCTGTCTGTCCTGCTTCCGTTTGAAATAACATTTTCGCCTGTCTGCCCCGTTTATGGTTGAAATAAAATTTTCGTCTGTCTGCCCCGCTTACGTTTAAAATAACATTTTCGCCTGTCTGCCCCGCTTACGTTTTTTAATAACATTTTCGCCTGTCTGCCCCGCTTATGTTTGAAATAACATTTTCGTCTATTAGCCCGCTTATGTTTGAAATAACATTTTCGTCTGTCTGCCCCACTTACGTTTAAAATAACATTATCGTCTGTCTGCCCTACTTACGTTTAAAATAACATTAACTTCTGTCTGCCCCGCTTATGTTTAAAATAACATTTTCGTCTGTCTGCTCCGATTAAGTTTGAAATAATATTTTTGTTTCTCTGCCCCGCTTACGTTTAAAATAACATTATCTTATGTCTGCCCCAATTACGTTTTATATATCATTTTCGTCTGTCTGCCCCGCTTACGTTTAAAATAACATTTTCGTCTTTCTACCCCATTTATGGTTGAAATAAAATGTTCGTCTGTCTGCTCCACTTACGTATAAAATAAATTTTTCGTCTGTCTGTCCCGATTACGTTTAAAACAACAATTTCGTCTGTCTGCCTCATTTATGGTTGAAATAACATTTTCGTCTGTCTGCCTCATTTATGGTTGAAATAACATTTTCGTCTGTCTGCCCCGATTACGTTTAAAATAACATTTTCGTCTGTCTTCCCGGTTTATGGTTGAAATAACATTTTCGTCTGTCTGCACCGCTTACGTTTAAAAAAACATTTTCTTCTGTCTGCCCCGATTACGTTTAAAATAACATTGTCGTCTGTCTGCTCCGATTAAGTTTGAAATCATATTTTTGTTTGTCTGCCCCGCTTATGTTTGAAAAAACATTTTTGTCTGTCTGTCCCGCTTATGGTTATAATATCATTTTCGTCGGTCTGCACCACTTACGTTTAAAATAAAATTTTCGTCTGTCTGCCCCGATTACGTTTAAAATAACATTTTCGGTGTCCTGCCCCGCTGATGTGTCAATAACATTTCCGTCTGTCTGCCCCGCTTCCGTTTGAAATAACATTTCGCCCGTCTGCCCGCCTTACGTTGGAAATAACATTTTCCTCTGTCGGCCTCGCTTACATTTGAAATAACATTTCCGTCGATCTGCTCCGCTTACGTTGGAAATAACCTTTTCGTCTATCTCTCCCGCTTACGTTTGAAATAACATTTTCCTCTGTCCGTCCCGCTTACGTTTGAAATAGCATTTTCGTCTGTCTGCTCCGCTTATGTTTAAAATAACATTTTCGTCTGTCTGCCCGCCTTACGTTGGAAATAACCATTTTGTCTGTCGTCCCCGCTTATGTTTGAAATAGCATTTTCGTCTGTCTACGCCGCTTTGCTTTGAAATAGCATGTTCGTCTGTCTGCGCCTCTTTTGTTTGAAATAGCATTTTCGTCTGTCTGCCCCGCTTACGTTTGAAATAGCATTTTCGTCTGTCTGCGCTGCTTTTGTTTGAAATAACATTTTCTTCTGTTTGCTTCGCTTATGTTTGAAATAACATTTTTGTCTGTCTGCTCCGCGTATATTGGAAATAATATTTTCTTCTGTCTAACTCGCTTATGTTTAAAATAACATTCTCGTCAATCCGTTACACTTGGATTTTCCTTACATAAAAAAGCGACTTTGTGTCTAACTGTTTTCTCGTTGGGAGGAACACTTAAGTTTTCAATATATCTTTTGAGGATTTTCGTCGCTCTGTCCCGCTAAAGTTTCAATTAGTGTTTTTGTTGGAGCACCATGCTGACGTTTTAAATAGCAATTTTGTCGATCTGTAGCATTTTTGGTTGATGGTCAGGCTAAAATTTAAAATAGCATCCTCGTCAAGTTTGAATTTTCGTCCGTCTGTCCCGCTTAAATTTGAAATAGCATTTGGTTGGAGTGTCATATTGATGTTTTCAATAGTATTTTCGCTGATCATTCACACTTAAGTTTGAAGAAAAAAATTCTGTGAATGTGTCGTGCTTAATTTTGAAATAACCTTTTAGGTAGATGGTCACGGTAAAATTTGAAATATCATGTCCATCGATCTGTCACGCTTAAGTATGAAATATTATTTTGGTTGATATATTACGCTTAAATTTGGAATATTATTTTCGTTTGCCGTCAGGTTAAAATTCAAAATAGCATTCTCGTCTCTCTGTCCACTTATTAAAAGCATTTTCGTTAGAATGTAACGCTAATGTTTTAAATAGTATTTCTGTAGATCTGTCACGATTAAGTTTAAATGGAACGATTGTAGATCTGTCGAGTTCAAGTTTGAAATTTCATTTTCCTTTCACTGTCAGGCTAAAATTGAAAATAGTATTCTCGCTGATCTGCCCTCCTTAAGCTTGAAATAAAATTTTACTTGAAGGGCCATAGTAAAGTTTTTAATATTATTTTCGTCAACCGGTTACCCTTAAGTTTAGAAAAACATTTTTGTGGTCTCCCACGCTCAAATTTTAAATAGAATGATTTTGGAATGCCCCACTTAAGTTAGAGATAGCATTTTCGTTTGAATGTCACGCTAAAATTTTAAATAGCATTTTTGTCAATCTGTCACGTTTAAGTTTCAAACAACATTTTCGTTGGCTTGTCACGCTTAAGTTTTTAATGTCATTTTCAGCGCTAAACGCGTAAATTAAATAGACGCATCTCAAGAATGGTATTTCTCGTGTTTTTAACATTTATACAAACATTTATTCTTTAATTCGTATTTCAGTTATTTTTTTATATATTTTTTTATTTTTTACAAATTGGAGAAATTCGAATGACTTTTTGGTCAATGACACTTTTATTTTCAAACCATTTTTTAAAACTCGTTTTATGAAAAGAATGCATTTATTTCATTCAACTTATCTTATCATCATATTTTTTTCGTTTCGTCCATTTCCCGTTTCATTTTTTTTACCATTTTTCGCAGTTTATATTTTATTTCGTTTCGTTGATTATTTTCCCATATTTTTATGTTCTGTTTTTTACGCTATGACTTTTTGAATATTTAATCTTTAATGCTTATATATAAAACAAAGTATCTGTCACCAATTTCTGTTTGCTCGTCCTGTTTGTGTAAGGCAAACTCCGAAACTTATTAACCGATCATCATGAATTTCGAAACATAACTGTAGGCTAAGATAAGAAATGTGGGCTATATTTATTTTATAGTTTCAGACAAAGGGGCAAATGGGAACTGAAACACCTTCGTAAATATTCAGATATCTACTTGACACCAATTAATAAATATTCCCAAAGTAATTTTTAGTATTTTTAAGATTGTTAGGGAGCATAATATGTGAACAGTCCCCACCAGCTTTTGAGAATTCAAATATTTCCGATTTTGATTCATAGTTATTAGACACCAATTAAGAAAGATTCATTGAGTTTCAATTTCTTTTTCGGGTCTGCTTAGCTTAAGCCTCACATTTTTTACATTTTCCTAGAATAAAAATAATATAAGGGATTTTGATTAAAAGTGGAACAAATATTCTAGACATGAGATTTAGTAAAATATAAATGTTAATCTCAAATAAAAGGAACTTAAAAGTCGGGACAAATCGTTCTGTTCGGTAAATTAATTTTATTATAAGAAAGCAGAATACACATCCTGGGACGGGTATCCTGCTAGCATATGAACATGCGTTATGTCTTTCTTTCAATATCTATATGTATAAATAACTATTCCTTTGCGCGTGACACTAAATTCACATGACTAGTCTGGGCCGCTTTTTTCTGAAAGGTTAAGAGTACAGGTTTTACAGTTTGTTATGCTGCTGTTTCCGACTGGTAGTACAAGAACCCTAACTCTTTAGCGTAAAGAGCGGCTACTCTATCAATACTTGTATAATATCGGTATAACTATAGTGCTATTTCGCGCCTTGAAAGTGGACATAATGCATTCAGTATATCTTCAAAACTCCGATGCAAATTCTGACCCTCTTCAGGTGCCCTTTGTCCAACTCGGGAATGTTGATATTGAACTCGAAAACATGTGCGGAATCTCGAATGGAACTCACGACATAATCCACAAGGGTAGCCTACTCCCGATACGGTAGCCATGACCGGGGATTAATTCTTAAGTGATTTGTATTTATATTGTTAGTATTGCCCTTATTATCTGGACTAGTGTTCTCATCTTAGATATTATGGTCACACTGTTTTGGCAGATGCTACCTCTGATATTCTTCAGATGCGTCTTATCGAACTCGGGAATCTTTACGAACTCAGGAAGCTGTAAAGAACTTTGAAGGACACCGTTTTTTAATCCACGAGGGTAACTTTCTCCTGTTACGTTAGCCATAATCGTGGAGGTGTTTAAAATAATTCGTAATTAATACTTAGCGCTTATATCCGTCGCGCCAGGGGGCATTACTAAGTAACAATCAGTTCTGAACCTTCGCTTCCATTACGATGAAATAATCGAAGAACTCTCTGGAAAAAAAGAGGAGTTGATTATAACAGCATGTGTTTCCTGTGATCGCCTTCAACTCCTTACGTAACATGTGTAAAAGTTATTTTCTGTTGAAATTGTCATTAAATCATGAAGTGATGTAACCTGTGATTTAATACTTAAATTGTTTATTAAGAGTTTTATTGGATAATTTAAATATTAACTAGTGAGCTTCCTTTTTGCTTTTGGAAATTGATTCCAGTCAAATACATATGAGTACTTTTAGATTATTCCATTCCTGTCTTTCTTTCTTCTTCTTCTTCTTCTTCTTCTTCTTATTCTTCTTCTTCTTCTTCTTATTCTTCTTCTTCTTCTTATCTCTCTCTTTTTAAATATATATCTATATATACATTGTAAAATGCACGATATGTCATAAAAATGAAATTCCGTAATAGACAAAATGTGTAGAAAAAGACAAATGGAAAGCAGATTTAAATACAGAAGAAAAACAAGAAACGAGAGATTTGACCGGTTTCGTTCGTCTTGAGAAAAAGCCACTTTTTCTCAAGATGTTCGTTGATACGAACGAAACCGGTCACATCTCTCGTTTCTGGTTTTTCTCCTGTATTTAAATCTTATATCTTGTTTGTCTTTCACACACACACACACGCACCCCCCCACACACACACACACACACACACACACACATATACATAAATATATAATTAAAACTTTAAGTTAAGGAAACAAAATGATTCAAAATATTCACCAGGAGATCAATCAATACAGAAGTTAGTTTTTAACAATTTACATCTCTTGAATTTCCCCTGATATATTTAAATACTGCGGATAAAAATAAGCTAAATGATTCACAAGTTATACCAAGCAGAGCTTTCATATTATAATTCAGTACATTATAAACGTTATGGCATCATTAATTTAAATGTTAAATATTATAATCAAGTTCCAAAAAATAAACACTTAACAAGGTTTGTCCATATGTACGCGCATTTAAAAAACAAATGTATTATTACTATTACAGCAGAATACAGCTTGAAAACCTGATTTTCTAATGGTAGTAGTAATGAATTAGTATTTTTCAAACGCGTGTACATATGGGTAAATATGGTTCAGTGTTTATTTTGTGGAATTCCATTGTATTTAAAATCTTCATTAATTATGTAATGAATTTGATAACCCACCGAATTATTATTATATACAAGCTGACTTTGCCGGCTCGTTATCGCTTCGCAAATGTCGCTACTTAAAATACTTGAAACCTCAATTAAAAATAATAAACATTTCACTCATAACCTTGCTGTACATGAAAGATTGTTCATCTATTCATATCGATACATAAGCATTAACATTATGGTAAGTTGGATACAAATCTATATTTTTAATGTGTGACCGTAAAGAAATGAAAATAAAGAAGAAACAATTTGCTTATTCAATTGTTATTCAGAAATAGATCGCTACTTGTCGAAAATCAAGTTGTACCTTTAAAGAAAAGAACATTTAGAACACAAAACCTATATTGTCGAAGAAATAAAACACTATTTCAAACAGAACTATGTGTTATATTAAAATAAAAGCAAGCATTGAATTTTCATAATTCAATGCTTGTTGTCATAATAAATAATAGTTAATTAATAAAATGTCGTATTTCAAAACTGATATGAAAAATAATCAATTTTGCGATTGATATCGCATATACATAAACAGTATATAAAAATGATGCCGCGTCTATTGAGTAAAGTGTGATTAACTTGAAATGGGTCGGTTTGGTTTTAGTGTGACATATAGGACAAATAATCGCATTTATTTATTTAGATATACATGGCGGCCAAGAAGAATTTTAACATGACGTAGACAATGGCGATTTATTTGCAAAAAGACAGCAAAAATCAAAAAGAACTTATTCATGAAAAATAATATCGTATAAATGGTTTCCATTTTACGCTTTACAAATTCGTGCCCTTTCGAAACATGACAGATTGCAGGATCACTCGACTACGATTTAATTCCACGACTTCATTTCCGATGTTGTTCCTCAATTCCTGTAGGGTTTCATGTTTGTTGATGTAAACTTTTTCTTTGAGATACCCACACAAGAAAAAGTCAGAGCCAGTCAAGTCTAGGTTACGTCAAGGCCAATTG
>OY744541.1:35026904-35049404 GCA_963556195.1 Sepiola atlantica | reverse complement strand
TTACGTGTATATGTTTTTGCTATTCATATGATTCACTCATAAACTAGGTAACAAATCATTATGAATTTTGGAACACAACTGCTAGGCATAAGGGTGAGTAAGGTGTGCTATATTTAGTTTAATTTAGTTTCATGTAAATGGGAAACTGTGTGTGTAATGGTGTGTAAAGTGGGTGTAAAATTTGTATTAAGACAATATAGTATATGTATATATTGAGTTTGCCTGAAGGCAATTGAGATTCATTCCTAAACTAATTAACAGATCATCATGAGTTTATGAACACAGCTGCTGAGCGTAAGGGGTCATAATGTCGGCTATATTTAGTTTAAATTAGTTTTTTGCACAAGGGATTAAGAAAAGGTAAAAGCTCTTCGTAAAAATTCAGATATCTCCGATACTTGTGATATTTTAACAATATGTATTGGACTTTTTTTATAACTTGAACTCATATTGCAAATGTTTTTAAACTTTTATTTCAAGGCAAAAGTTATAAACATGATTAAATTTGAAATTATTTGCGATCATTAATTTATCTCCACACAGGCGACGCCCGGTGAATACCGCTGGTAAATAATAAAAGCCGATGCCTTAGTTTCGGAAATTTTCTCTTTGGAATATCTTCTTCCAATTAACATTAATCAGCGGAATATCGCCACAATTCAAATGTGATTGAAAAATAAGAAAAAAATTTTAAAAAATGATAAAATCGTCCCAAATGTGTTTACAACTTCAGAGACTATCTAACAACTTCTTTTTGTAAACAGAAAAATGTGTTGCATCGATATTTTTTTTATAAACATTGCATGTATTTCATCGGATGTGTTCTGTTGTTGGTATCTATTTACGTTTTATTTGCAAGACAATAGCACAGTACAACAATCAATATACACTGGAAGTGTGTTACGTTGTTTACTATTTTCCGGTTACACCGTATTAAATGCAACAACGTCTTTTATAGACAGAAAAGCGCGTTCGTCAGACGTGGTCGATGTGCATACACACTCTTGTTTCAGAATGCACTTTTTCTTCCTCACGCCAGGCAGATACGAACCCTTTTATGGCGACGATACAGTAAGCCAATGTTATGTTCTACCTCTGGATTCGGGTTCTTGCTCATCACGACATCCACAAGTATTTATTTTTATTTTTACATGTGTGCGTTGTCGGAGGTATGCACTTTCTAGTGTGCTTTTCTGTTATACATTTACTTATTATAATTCTGCATAATGTACGTCCCACGCACACGAACTTTTATCGTGAGCAACGCAAAGTTGTATGTGTTTTTGTGTTCCCATGTACAATCTTTATTGGAATTCAGCATTCACTTTCCCAGTCAAAGAACAACACCAGTGCGGATTTCATGAGGTATTTCACAAAATAGAATAAAAATATACGTATCGGAAGAATTTATCATTTGGGTATTAATCTTTTATCTGGCAGTCACTTCAACCGAATTGGAAACTCGTCTAAAAAAATCAATTGTAAAGAGATTGCCACGGGTGATCAAAAAAGCGGAATAGTACATAAGAAGTATAACCTACATAGTAACGAGATTGATTCATTTATTTGTTTTACTCTTATCAAGGCCTAAAGGAAACTCGAGGATAAGGGTTAATAAGTTTGTCAGGTGGATGGTGAGACAACACCTTGATGATTGGTAACGATGGTGGAAGTTAGTCATTATTTGATTATTCAAAAGGATGGCTAAACAAGTATTTGTTTACATTGAATTGAAAGCAACAATGTAGTACTCATCTGGGTAGCAGCACCGCGGTATTGTGTTCAACAGACGAGTAGTCATAAGAAAGAAACTTTGTTCATGGAAGTTTCGTTTAGTTTTAGGCAGGGAGAAAGAGAGAGTGAGAAAGAGTGAGAGAGAGAGAAAGAGAGAGAGAGAGAAATAGAGCGAGAGGGAGAGGGAAAAGGAAATTATTGATAGTTGTTAAAGCTAGACACGTTTTTGTTGTGACTGTTTTACAGGACGGGACCATAGATGTGAGCTCAGTCGAAATACCGATAGAGCAGAAAAAGACTAGCAACATCTCTTCTGTCAGAAAGAGGTAGTAGGAGGGGGAAATGACATCGTCCACTGGTTTTCGAAGTCGGTTTTGTACTCTGTCAAGGCAAGAAAGGAGGCTTCGAGCAGCACCTCCCCAGATGTGGCAACAGTACCCCCCCCCATCTTAGGACCTATTTGGCTCTTATGCAGGTAGATGATTGCGTCAGGAGTAAGATACCTTCTGGAGTGGAAATGCAGGTCAGGGGGGTGACTAAACATCGTGTTTGGAATGCGACTGTGCTTGTTTTTATAATTTCAAGGAAAATTAAAATATAAACATTTTATTGGTTGTATTTTGAGGTATGCAGATTTGAGGAAAGTGTTAAAAACTATTTTCACAATTACGTCATTGATCGGACAAAACGACAGACTTGCAATCGAAATGAACGGACGTTCCCTCTTTTGATAATTTCAAGGTTGAGACGGAAATTAAAGTAAAAACAATGATGTGACTGGAAGTTTATTCTGTTGCTCCTTCCAGCTGGGGTTGGGGAGTGTATTGCATCTGTAAGACAGGATTGTATCCTGACATCTTACTACAATGAATTTTAAGCTGTAAAAAAAACTTTCTTGTTTCTATGCTTTGTTTTTGCTGGAACATATTTCGCATTTTGGAACGAGAAAAGATCGGGGCATACCGCAACACTACAACCATCTTTACGGCGAGATGTTACTACCCACTGAACCAAATTACTTATAACATGTCAACGGAATGCGACTGCTGTTTTCTGTCGACGAGAAGATTACGGATTATCGGTTATGAGATCCCTACGCAATGTTACAGCTAGAAGCCAGCGGAGGAAGGAATGAATTGAAGAACTTTGAACAGGAACAAGTGAATGAGACAAGGATATTACAATGACATTTTTTCGCCTATGTCATTGCCATTACAATTTCTTTTGTTTAAATTGTTAGGTGAAAGTACAGAATAGTTAATCAACCCTCCATTTTAAGAATGGGTTTCTAAATTATAACGTTATTATTTCAGCCAGGTCCGTAAACTTCATAAGTACTTACTTATGTTCTAATAAGTGATATTTCCCTGGGCAGAGCTTATATGCGAAGACTTTCCAACTGTGGAACACATTACAGCGGGACTGATTCCCTGCTGATTACAACTTGGTCGTCTTACAATCCAGATCAATAAATTCTTGTCATGGACAGCTTCATAAGCAATAAAGCGTAGGGCATACAATTAATCAATGTTAGTACTCCAATAGTGCTCCTCATCTTCCTCGAGTGACTCTTAGCTTTGGTAAGTTGTGACACTAATAGAAAAGTAAGAAGATCTGTTATAGGTAAAAATGACAAAAGTGAACCCCTTTCTATTAACTATTTATATTAACACAAAAAATAGTCTATTTGTTAAATTAAGTATTGAAGGAATAAAAAAGAAAATATGTTCTCTCTAGATGTAAATAAGTGATTGCTACCGACACTTTCTTATGTATGATACTCGTATCCAACAACATCGTTTTTAATACAGAATTCGAGGATAAGATACACCCCTACCGGAACTTCCTTCCACAGTAAACTCATCTTCAATAACACCGTTGTCAATACTAATCTCTAATTCTAAAAAAAACTACTTCAGACAACGAATCAAAACAAATTTATTATTGTAAATCTTTAAAATACCAATACACATTGTGACATTATTTTTTTAAAATAAAAATAATTAATTTCTGAATAAGTTCTGGAAAGTCAATTTAAATCAGTTAATACCATTTTAGTGATACTTTTGAAGATCTGATAATTTTATATGTTCGCATATTTCACCGGAAGTTGAATGACGTCACATTATTTAGAAAATATCAATGAAGGAATAACAACAGCGTCCGTTTTAAATGTAGGTAATAATAATTGCAATTATGTTTTAAATGATTTGTCAGAAATAAGAAGAAATAACGCTATTTATTGAGAAATATTAAAACAAATGAAAGAAAATCGAAATACTTTTTAAAAATAATTTCTACATTTTAGTGCATTTTCGTCTAATATTGTAGGCAGGAATCTAAGAGTTAATTGTTGTGACCTGTGAAAGCTGATAATAAATAAGATGGTATATTTACAAGAGTGTGTATTAACAGAAGTACAGAAAGACTGCTCCGAATCTACTCCGTCCTTCGTCGTAGGCTCATCTATACATAGTGTCTGGTGATACCAGATCAGGCTGCCCTGTGGCTCCCTGAGACGAAATTCACCTACATTGACGTTTTTTTTGTTTTTCTTCTTTTTTTTTTGTTTTTTTGTAAAACTTAATTATGTTCTACAAAACCAAAAACAAAAACAGCCCCTCTCCCTTTCTCCCTCCCCTTTTTTATTTTATTTTTAGAACTTGAAGCATAAATCTTTTACTATAATGACCAGATTCGGCATTAAATAACCCAAAAAGGGTTGATATGCCGTAAAACAAAACTACCAAACCAAAAACGATGATTAAACATTTGAAGATATAAAGAACTTGAAGCATAAAAACTTTTACTATAATGACCAGATTCGGCATTAAATAACCCAAAAAGGGTTGATATGCCGTAAAACAAAACTACCAAACCAAAAACCATGATTAAACATTTGAAGATATAAAGAACTTGAAGCATAAAAACTTTTACTATAATGACCAGATTCGGCATTAAATAACCCAAAAAGGGTTGATATGCCGTAAAACAAAACTACCAAACCTATACATAGTGTCTACAAGAGTCCGTATAGTCACGAAATGAGGTAGATCACCATCACACCATAACACACACTTTTAACCCATTAGCACGTCCTCTAGAGTATTTTTCTCGACAGTATATAAATATTGTTTCCTCATCTGGTTCATGCGTCTTTTGTGGGTAAACGTGGGCCCTTTTATCATGTAAATAATGTTCCCAATCTGTTTATCAACCATCCCTGTTTCCGAGTAGGATTTTTTTTTTGAACATTCGAAAGTAAACTGTTTCTTCAACTTTGACGCGACCATTTCGTAATATATTTTTACGTTATGGTTTCGTATGGGTTGGCAATAATCCATTAAACGCTGTTTAAATCATCCTTGCAAATATTTCTTCTGCTGGCATCATTGAAGATAAAACATTGTGATTTAGGGTCATCCCATACCCTGGCAAAAATTGTCGAATGCCCATTTCGGTAGGTATACCCCTTGCTTTCTTAAGCGTTCTTTTGAACATATCCACGAACCGTTCTGCCTGACCATTGCTTCTCGCATGATACGGCGCGATCATGATAAGCTCCACTACAAATGTTTGACAGAATAGATTAAATTTACTAGACGTGAATTGCGTACCGTTGTCTGATATAATGCAGTCAGCAATCTTGAACCGAGCGAACAATTCATGTAAAACAACTAATGGCTAATTACCTAGTCGGTCTATTTACATTTACATATTTTCAGCCATTTTGAGAAACTGTCAACCACTATTAGATAATAGAAACCATCCAGTAGGCTAAAAAATATTTATGTACGTTTAAAACAACGGTTGGCCAGTTTTCGGCCAGGATCTGGACTTCATATGAGGTGCCTTCGTTGACAAATCACAGCCATTGCATTGCTTGACCGCAATTCTAATGTCTCTGCCCATACTTGTCCACTACATATAACTTCTCACGAGACATTTAATACTCGAAATGTCTGGGTGGCCGACATGGAATTCATTTTGTATTCTTATTTGTAATGCTGCAGGAATGACCAGTCGATAGCCATACACAACTACTCTTCACAGATTCCAAGATTTGTCAGTGTTTTTCTTTTACTTTTATGTTTTTTTAATCGTCGGCTAACGTCTTTTATTTTATTTTTTTTTAGTTTTACCGGAAGCCCCTAATATGTTACATAATGTATTTTTTATTTCTACCTCAGTTTGTAGGGAGGCAAGGAATTTGTCTTCAAAGGGTTGAGCATATTTTCGGATAAGTCTAGGTAATCCGTCAGCATGACTAACTGAATTCTATAATTGTAATTGAAGAGAACCGTGCCCCATCTCTGCAGATTGTTTGCAGTATGCGTTGGTAATCCTTTTTTTACCCATAAAGCGTTTTAAGTTGCTTATGGTCGGTTTTCAACGCAAAATGTCTACCATAAACAAAACGATGAAATTTGGTGGCTGTAAAAATAATACGCTATGCTTCATTCTTGATTAGTGAATAACTTTTTGCTGCAGGTAGTAACGTACGAGACGCGAGACGATAGGTTTTCGCAATCTGTCTTGTGTGTAATATGCAAGCTCTAATGCCGTACGAGCTAGCATCCGTAGCCACAATGATTTTGAGATCTGGATTTTTGTGTGTCAAATATAATTCTGATGTTATGATATGTTTTATTTTCTCAAATGCCTCCTTGCATTTTGTTGTCCAGACCTATTTTGTAATAGCTTATTAATAGGAGCTCGCAGATCGTGCATGTTTGGAAGAAACACATTATAATTATTTGATTGGCCAATAAAACTTTGTAGTGACGATACGTTTTCTGAAGCCAGCATAATTTTATCGGTCTGGTCCTCTACGATCTCTATCTATTAGTTGACCAATATATTTCATTTTTTCTCTTCAATGTTAATCCATAATCCTGGATCCTCTTAAATACTTCGTGTGCATGTGATTGATATAGCTCAGTGCTTCTACTGATAACTAGAATGCTATCTAGTCCGCTAAGCAATATGTCAATTACTTGTTGAACAATTACTGGTGCAAGTTTAACCCCAAATGATTGACCTGAGATTACCTTATGAGGGTTGAAAGGTCGTTAAAACCCAACAAACAAACAAACATTAACCCCAAATGGTAATCGTCCAGATTTGTAAAAACGGCTATAGGTATTTATACAAAGTAGCTTTGAGCTCTGCTCGTCCACAGGTATTTGTAAATAAGCATCACTTAAATCAACTTTTGAAGAACATTATTCCGTTGAGATAAGCGAATATCTCTTCTGAACTAGGCAGACTATAGTGATAATACTTTAGTGCATGGTTCAATCCTGTGGAGAAATCTGCACAAACCTTTTTTACATAGACTGTAGGTAAAGCCCAATTGCTGTACTCTACTTTCGATAATGCCCCATTTTTTCGAGTCTATTTAATTCCTCGTCTGATTGAATGACGCGAATGGAACATGTATTTTCCTTTTGAAAACTGGTTGCATATTTGGTTTTAATTCAAAATTATCTGTCATTTGTTTAAATATTCCCAGTTCACAAGATAACACCTCTGAAAAAGTGTCTTTTAATTATTTATTTAGTCTCTCTGCTTCGACATTTAAAGTTTCAATATTTTGACAAAAAGAGTTTGGGGGCATATTTTATAATTGACATTTTACCATCCAGTCCGTGCCAGGAGATTGTTTGAGTGTTATCATTACGGACATTCCAAATTTCAATGTTCTTCCTTCATGTAACGTTATAGATCACCTTCAAATTTGATTTATTCACCAGTGACACGTTTAACTATTGTGCTCGTTGTCATCAAAGTTGTTTTTCCACGTTTGAAAATTTATTACAATGGTTTGCAAAGAAATACCCGTTTTACCTAATTTGTGGGTGCTTAATTCAAATTTGAAATCCGTTTTTACTCATCAATTCTAGTTTTTTTTAGATATGCATAGTGTTAATTTTGTGCATATACGGTACATAAAGGCATATATGCATTCAGGGTTAATTCTAATATTGTGAGACTTATGGCTTATTTTTTAGTTATTATGTACTAAATGTAAGTGATAGCATTACATTATATATATAGTAATATATCAAGACGGATTTTGGCAGATAAGGCAGCAGTAGTGCTCTGGCATTCATTGGAAGAGGTTGTCTCGCAGGCGGCGCAGGAGGTTGGTGTCCCTCAACTATTGTGTTAAACATCTTTTCGGTAGCTAAATATTAGTATTACATTTTCCAATGCACATTTTATTGCCTTGCATATGATTTAGTTTTACTTTGTTATATTTTCAGATTCTCCAATGGCTTCAAGCATGTCAATACATCGAGGATGCCTCAACAAGGCCAATTCGTTCTGCTACGTGTGTGGGGACTTCACAACAGGTGCACAGCGTCGAACCATCAATTCCTAATCAGAACCGCCTACTTTCACTATTTTGACTGTAAAATTGGTGATTAGAACAAGTCTTGGGCTACACACATCTGTTGTAAACCCTGCTACAATGGACTAACTGCATGGTTTAATGGCAAGAAAGCGGCTTTCAACTTTGCAGTCCCGATGGTTTGGAGAAAGCCACGAAGCCACGCAGATGATTTTTATTTTTGTCTAACTAATATAACTGGTTTCAATGCATCTTCTATAAAAAAAGATCAAATATCCCAACCTTCAATCTGCTATGAGACCCGTTCCCCATTCAGATGATCTTCCTGTACCCACATCTCCAGTAAATAAGGATCTTCTTTCCTCATCAGATGAAGAAATGCCTTCAAGGGAGGATTCTGCCGAGTTAATATCTTTGGAAGATATTGAGTCTACATATTCAGGAACAAGTGGCAACGAGCCACACTGGATTAGGCAAGAAGACCTGAATGACTTTGCTCGTGATTTGTATCTGTCAAAACAGCAGTCAGAGCTCTTGGCTTCTCGGCTTAAACAGTGAAACCTAGTCCAGGAAGATATAAGGATCACCAGTTTCAGGAATCGGAACACAGACCTTGATTCCGTTTTCGACATGGAAAATAAGTTGTGCAACTGCACAAACATACCTGGCTTGTTCACGCCCCTTGGTTTACCACATAATCTTTCAGACTGACGTCTTTTCATAGACTCTTCCAAGCAAAGTCTCAAATATGTGCTTCTGCACAACGGGAATAAATATCCCAGCATTCCAATTGCACAATCTGTCCATCTAAAGAAGTCCTATGACAATATGGAGCTTCTTTTAGAAGCTATTAAGTAGAACGAGTACCAGTAGAGTCTGTGTGGGGACCTTAAGGTTATTGGTCGTCTTATGGGTATGCAAGCGGGCTTCACAAAGTACTGTTGTTTTCTCTGTCTATGGGATAGTCGAGCAGTAGCCCAGCATTACAAGCAGAAAGAACGAGGTCTATAAGCACTTTTGTTTCTGGTGAACACAGCGTCAAGGAGAATCCTCTGTTGGACATGAATAAGGTGCTTCTTCCTCCTCTTCACATCAAGCTTGGTTTAATGAAGAATTTCGTGACGGCGTTGGACAAAAATGGTGCTGCCTTCCAACACTTGTCTACTGTGTTCCCAGGTCTTAGTGCTGTTAAGCTCAAAGAGGACATTTTTGTCGGACCTTAGATCCGAGAAGTACTGAAGGATACTGATTTTGAGGAGCTTCTTAACTTAAAGGTACTGAGAGCATGGGAAGCATCCAAGTCAGTCTGTAGTGGTAACACACGCGTATCAAGCCTGTATTCAGAAGTCTTACGAGGATATGGGGTGCCGAATATCACTCAAGATTCATTTTCTCCATTCTCATCTCAATTTCTGGAGCAGTGAGTGATGAGCATAGAGAAAGATTCCGCCAAGACATTACGAAGATGGAGAGCAACTACCAAGGCAAATAGAACCCCGGCATGATAGTAGACTTCTACTGGATGCTCTTGCGTGACATCCCGGAGGCAAAATACACCAGATCTTCTACGAAAACACACCTTTGACTGTCTGCGGTACTATGAATTGTGTAATTGTGTCATCCAAGTATATTTATTCAATCAGTGTTCTTTATCTATCCTGTTTTATCTGTTATAAGCTGCTGCAACTCTTGAAATATGTACATTTAATCTCTGTTTACACTAAAATGAGACTATTTAAAAGCCTGAAAACTAGAGGTGATAGAGCAAAACTATTTATACATTTGAATTCAGTACACCCAAATTAGCAAAAACAATCTATCCCAATTCTTGCCTCAGACCATTTTTTTTGTAAACCAGTGTTATTAAGAGACTGGAGCCGGTATCAAGTAATATCTTTATATTTTATTCAATAGTTTTACCTCTACAAATTTCATATTTTCAATTTCGCAACTTTTAGCAATTTCAACAAAGTTTTTTAAATTTTATTTTATTTATAATTCTGCAGTGTGTACCTTTGTGTTCCATGCGATCGCAATTTAGATAATTTTCATTCTATATGTACCCATCCAGAACCAAAACACGGTTTAAGAAAGAAATTATTTTGAGGGAGAGGTGATCAAATTTAGTTCGTGAATTCATTTTCGTCATGTTACGTATATTTCTAAAATGTGACGCTCCGCTTTGCTCAATGTCTTTTGAATCTTGGCGAATACTAATAAAAAGTTGGCAGCCTTCTGCGATGTGTTGAGCGTTAAATGAAGTGTATGCTCTAATTTGACTTCAGCATCTATATTTGATACACAACCCTGTGTGAGAACATAAAAATGTTAGCGCCCAACTCTGATAATTTGAAATCGCTGTGATGTTTGTTAACTACGCTAGGAAAGTAGTGTACTCTTCGTATTCGTCCCTTGCGAGGTTGATACATTTCCACCTTTCGTGAAAATGAGATGTTTTAGGGTTAAACAATTTAGTTAATAATTGTATCGCTTTAACAAATGTAACGTTTCTGTTTTTGTGGCAATATACGTATCTTATATGTTCAACCGTACCCATCTTTTTAATAGCAACTGAACCTTTTGAAAACCGGTTCACTTCGCATATTCTGTATTATAAAGATATTCGTATTGTCTAAAATACGAAGCAAACGTAATTAAGTTTTCAGGAGTGTAAGTTAGCATATCGATTGTGCCTCAATTAGCGTTTTGTGAAAATGCACTTTTCTCTTCAGCGGTTTGAGCTCTATTCAATAAGTCGTATATTTTTTTCTGTTTTATTGGGTATGAAGAAACATTTCCTCTTATCTTTTTATTTTCTCTAATTTCTTATTCTTGAACTTTCCCTTCTTTTAACACGGTCGTAACTTTTCTCGCTGGAAAATTACTTTTTAACTTCTTAGCAAGAGGAAAAAAGTAAGCTTGTTCCAGCTTATTTACGTGTTCCTGATAAAGCAATAAAAAAAACGAATAAAAATCGACAAACCTGTTGTTGTCTGTTTCTTTGGTCGAAGGATTTAGATTTTAAAACATCGTGTTGGGAAATGCCTTGAAATCTTTTTAATCCACCTCAAGAACGAAAACAATTTTTGATCCTATTTTCTGACATTGGAGATTTGAATTTTTGTTTCGCTCCAAAGTGACAATCTTTGTGCAGCTTGATTGGTAGCATAGCTAGGTTTGCCATGATGCGTCCACTTCGTCAGCAAAATTGGCTGGTCGTGTTTCTGTAGTGGTGTGGCAGTCGAAGTTTCCATCTTCATCTCTTGGTTGTTGCCACTACGCACAGCATGAAAGATATAAAACTATACATACAGTGTTAATCAATGTCTGATGTCCCTTGCTGTCTCATTCCCTTTATTCGAATAGTTCTTGGAAATACACTTTGCTCATGGAAGTTTCGTTTCAGAAAAAAGTTGAAACCTGCTTCGCGGTTTAAATTATATTTCTATGGTTCGATTTGATTTCCTTGACTTGAACAATTTCGTTTCGTTTATTCTCAGTTTTGTATTGTTTTTTCTTACTGATATTAAGTCAATTATGTACCCGATATAAAATCGTCTGCTCATTTACAGTGATATATCTGTATTTAACCCTTTCCAATGAATATTTTTAAAAAAATAGTCTTTCTCTTCAGTAAATTACTTTTGTAAAATATTTCTTATTGTTGTGAAGTTGTTCCACAGTAAATAATAAATAAAGGAAGTCAAGTCGAGCGTTGGTTTAACAAGTGTATTAACAAAGTAAGAAAGTGACTAGCTCTTGGCTAGACAGTTACAAGACTGTGCTTTGTCTTCTCTGTGTCTCTGGTGACTCGCACTATTTATAGTGACAACTGGTGCAGTTTCTCCTGTGTAAGAACGGCCGGTGTAACACTTATTTTTTGGAAATAAATTATTTTTCGAAACATTATTTCTCTACTCGGACTTAGGGCTAGTGTTAAACATGTTTTTACTGCCCTGAAAAGCAAGAATGCCCTGGAATTAAGGGACAATTTTACGTTAAATTTATATACGAAATTGTTTCCCCACTCTAAATTCTGAAATAATAAAATAAAATAATCGCTTAAAAGAAATGGAATCTCATTTTATTGATGGGTAAGTGTTCAGCAGAAAGTTTTAATCTACAAATGTATCAAAAATAAACAGCTTGGTCTTATTTTATTAAGGTAAATGAAATAAGGTAACGCTATACAAAATAAAAATAACCTAAACGGAATTAATCCAGTCAAAAAAGTTCACGAATACAATTACCTTGACCTATTTGGATTGTTTGACCTGCTGTGTTCATCTTGGATGTTATTTACACAACGTTTCGGCCGATGTAACCTTCTACCTTCTGCAGGTCCGTCTTGTTGAACTCTGGAGTTTTTATATCGAACTCGGAAATATGTATAGAATTTCGAACCGAAATTTTTATTTAATCTATTAGGGTAGATTGTTCTTTATCCGTCAGCCATGGCCGGATATAAGTCTTACATAATTAGTAATTGTTTTCTTAACATCGTAATACAAATTATCAATCCTTAGCTAAAAAATCCGAAACATTGTACCATTTCTATTCGTACGATAACCCAAAGGACAGATTGTCGGACATAACCTCATATTGATATACTTGGTCGCATCTAGAATGAAACGTATGAAAAGGAAGAACGGAAAATATCGTGACGATGATTTCAATTCATATGATAAGTAGCGCCTCATTTCCCTTGAAAACAAAAATCAACAGGTAAAAAAAAAAAATTAAAAAAACATCCGTGAGAAAAAAATGGACAAACACGCACGCGTTTAGGAACGGTGGAATTCGCGTTCTGTTATTGTCTGGGGAAAATAGGGAGAGAAAATCCCTACCCGCAGACAATTGATATTATTTATTGCTCATGTGAAATGATCAGCAATTAAACTGTGTCAAAGTGTTTAACATCGAATGTTAAACGAAAGAAGAAAAAAATCCCAAGAATAAAACGAGCTAGTACCGGAATGACAACATCAAAATAAATACGTACTCAAATTTTGTTTCAATTCAATTCAGTGAATTTAGCAAAAAAATAAACAAGCATGATACAGTTGCCACGTAGAGAAAGTGTGGTAGATATTTACACAGAAGAGGATACAGTAGCCCAACACCTGTCCAATTTCGCCTCGAATTGCTGCGTACTTGGCGCATTTAATACATCTCCCGGAAGTCCATTCCAAGCTCCAGGGATCCTGATTGACAAAGCAGCCCCCCTCTAGTCGAATGAACACCAGTGGTGAAACAATTTAGGTTGATACCCGCGTATACTTCTTTCTTGTGCAGGAGTGAATAATAGCTTCTGAGAGAGATCGTGATGTCATTGAGGCGATTGTACGTTAAAATGAGGTTACAGTGTAATCGTCGGCGCTCCAAGGAGAAAAGGTTAAGTTTCTTGAGTCGACTTTCGTAGGGCAGATACAATAGTCTCTGCACCATTTGAGTAGCTAGTCTTTGAACTCTCTCCAAGTGCCGGATATCACGTGTTAGATATGGAACAGAAGCCTGCACACCATACTCGAACAGTGGTTTGACGGGATAAATATTTCAAGAGGTTCGGAATTTTAGACATGAGGAATGATACTTTGTATTATTTTGACAATACAGAATAATGTTCTCATGTTTGATGAAATGAGAACAATAGTCCGAATAATTCGAATAATACAAATCCTAAATGTTGTTACTTATAAAATATTTCAGGAGTACGTGATTTCGCTAACCAAGATTGTAGCGGCTTGTGGATTTGGCTATGCTACTTCCATTTCTATTGAATCTACTGCAAACAGAAAATGTTAATTTTAATAATTTACCTACCGCATTTCCTAAATCACAACCTATCAAAACAACCAAGCCTAGAATTCCAGATTGAGCAAATCTCATCCCACATATTCCATTCGCTAACCTTATTTCGCGTATTGCATACTCATTCATCCGCCTGAAGATGACCAACGTCGGTCGAAAACGTTCGCAAAAATATGGCGATTTTTTATACATGCACGACAATACCAAATCGGTCGTGCGACGAATCGAAATAACGAATCAAAAAATAAATAAACAGAAGCTGTTTACCCAAATATGCACAAGAGAAGAAATGCTGCCTAATTACACAAATATATATATATATATATATATATATATATATATATATATATATATATATATATATAAGCTCTCTTTCTTGGGTAGAGCTTATTTGTAAGGATATCGCCAACTGCCACTAGCTTTAAGGCATAGCTCATCGGGTAAAAAACGAATTCGAGCTCCCGGCACTTGACAATGTTTACATTGTACATATTACTTACATTCAGCCAGTGTCGTATGATAGCGTAAGGGTAAAGGCGCCGACCGTCAACTCGACGGTTCAGTTCCAATTCAGACTTGAGGCACTTGTTGCTCTAGCCGCACTGAAGAGCTGTGATACATCTAAACAGTCTGTATGTTGTTGGCTATATACATTTTTTTTATTTATCTTTCTTCCCACAAGGTAAGATGTGACACAAGGTCGGGAAAGTGGATTTGAAAAGCCAGAGCCAGAGAAGGTGAGCACTCTGGCCTACAAAAAATGCCTGGGCAGCCCCGTCGGCATTCCCCGGTAGGGGCGTCTCAGGCAGTAAGCAATAAACTTACTCCTCCCCAAAGAGGGGAAGCAAAGCCTGGGAGGGTGGATCTCCTAGAACTCCACAGGACAAACCCATAAGTAAGGAAATTGACAACATCTTTGAAGCACGCATTGCAATGTATTAAAGTGAAATATTTTTGTAAAATCAACAATCGTGCAATTTAAATGAAAAATTTAGTTATTTAATTTTTTTTTCAAGATTTTGTTGTAGAATTATTTTTCTTCTTTTCTTCCTCCTCATTTTGATGCTATTAACCCCGAGGAGTCGAATCACGATAGGAGGAGAAAAAGCGTCAAGTTCTTAAAGACGTTAGCATAAGTGTAGTCTTCGCGATGTTATGAGCAGATTGGCGCTTTTTTTAAGTAAGGAAATTGACAACATCTTTGAAGCACACATTAGAATGTATTAAAGTGAAATATTTTTTAAATCAACAATCGTGCAATTTAAATGAAAAATTCATTTATTTAATTCATATATATATATATATATATATATATACACTTATATATATATATACACTTATATATATATATATATATATATATATATATATATATATATATACATGCGCTCTCACTTTTGTGTGTGTGCGTTTGTGTATGTTTACTGAGCCAGGGAAAAACGTAGAAAATTTGAAACTATTTATAGCGATTCCTTGTACTAGTTTGACCGACCCAAAAAGACAATGGCTTTCTTTTTTTTTAAATAAGGATTTTGTTTTCTATCGAAGGTTGAATGAGAGAATATTTACGGTTGAAACAAGTTTTACCTGCGTCCTTGATTTTCTATAAGGTGCTCTGTTCGTCGACTCGACGACCCACCGGTTAGTCTGTCACGGTTATAGTTCAAATCACATTTTCACCAGCCTGTTACGTTTAAGTTTAAAATAGCATTTTAGTTTGACTTTCAGACTTAAATTTAAAATAGTATTTGCGTCTTTCTGTAACGTTTCAGTTAAAAAAATATCCTTTTGGTTTGACTATCAGGCTTAAATTCAAACTATCATTTTCGTCTCTGTCACGCTTATATTTTAAAGACTGTGTGTTTTCGACTGTAACGCTTACTATCACGATTCTCTTTAAAATAGCATTTTCGTTGGTCTGTCAAGCTTAAATTTGAAATAAAATTGTCTTTGTCTGTCACGATGAAGTTTACACTTACATTTCCTTTTAATGTTACGTTTTTCTTTGCAATAACATTTTCGTTTGTCTGTCACGATTAAGTTTACAATTACATTTTCTTTTAATGTCACGTTTTTCTTTGCAATAACATTTTCGTTTGTCTGTCACGATGAAGTTTACAATTACATTTTCTTTTAATGTCACGTTTTTCTTTGAAATAACATTTTCCTTTGTCTGTCACGATGAAGTTTGCAATTACATTTACTTTTAATGTCACGTTTTTCATTGCAATAACATTTTCGTTTGTCCGTCACGATCAAGTTAACAATTACATTTTTTTAATGTCGCGTTTTTCTTTGAAATTATATTTTCGTTTGTTTGTGAAACTTAAGCTTGAAATAATATTTTCGTTGGTCTCTCACGCCTAAGTTTAAAACAAGATTTTTTAATGGTACGCTTACGTTTGATATAGCATTTTTCGGTCTATCAGGCTTAACTTTTTAAATACGATTTTCGTTGGTCTGTCACGCTTAATTTTGAAATAAAACTTTCATCGCTAATCGCGCAGATTGAGTGGACGCATCTTTTAAGTAACCGTTGTTGTTTTTTCTTGTTTGTTCCTGTTTTGGTTTTTTACGTGAAATATTTTCAGGAGAAAAATACATTAAAAAAAGAAAGAAAACGAAACGATGAGGGAAACAATGAAACTGAACAAAACGGTAGAAACGCCTAAACCTGATAGAAAAAATGTCAAATAAATACAGACGAGAATTTGTTGAAAAAAAGTAAAGGAAGGAAAGACTACAAGAAAACCATAAATAAGCAGAGATGATACATACAAAATCAAATGCTTCAAGGTAGCTGTTGCTGATGTTTTCTATGATGACGGTAGTCGGTCAAATATATACATATACCAACATAAAGAAACATATTTCCCTTGCGAATTACACATATATATTTAAATAAATGATGTACTTACACACGGGAGATAGAATAGACTACATAGCACTGATGAGTATATGACACTAATTATTATAGAAACTAATTTTACTCGTGTAAATTGTACATTATTAGAAATTATTAAAATATGGCACGCCTGAGAACCTTCAAAAAATAAACTCGAAATCTCGATGTTCTTTTTGGACCGCCTGAAAAAGCCCAATAGTAGCGCATGGCTTAAAGCAAAAACGTTTTTCATTATTGGTCGTCAACTAGTGGTTCAGAAAAAACAGGAAGAATTGGAACATTATTTCAAATTTTATGAAGCATAATATTAAAAAAACTGACGAGCAACAAGACATATTATTACTTTTTGTTTACTAAGAATCACCACTTATCAAGGTCCGGGGGCCACCCGAGGATAATGGTTAAAGAGATCGTCAGTGGGACGAGTATCGTCTCCACGAGAGGACCGATAACAATGGGTGGGGTGGGGTGGGTAGAAGATTACTTAAGTGGAATTGATTATCCAAAAGGACGGCTCAACAAATGTTTGTCAACAGTAGACTTGAAGTTGGTTGGGAAGCAGATTCGTGGTCCCTTTCTCCACACATGGAAGGTTCTAGTAAATAAACTGTGTTCATGGAAGTTTCGTTGTTTTTTTTTAAGAGAGAGAGGGAGGGAGAGAGAGAGAGAGAGAGTAGAAAGTTCTTTGTTGCGGTTATAGCTAGAGGTGTTCTTGCGGTGAATGTTTTACAGTAGTGTAACAGGAATCAGAGCTGAGTCGACCACCTGCCATGAACATAACGATACAGTAGAGAGAGGAGCTAATGATATCTTATATATCTTATATATCTATGTATAATAGTGGTATTTTTAAAATCTTGCTCGCCAATAACAACGCATATTTCCACCAAAACGTAAACGGCTACTGTGAAACGAACCAGATTAATAGGATCAACGTGAGTTGGGAGTTAGGCAGCAAGATATTTGTTCACATTACATTTAAATTTCTACATATTGGTATGGTCGAGGAAACAGGGAGCAGAAGATATTCAAAAGGACAAGCGGTCCGAAGAAAGAAGCTATTAGAGTAAGGACTCTTCTGTAATCTCTCTCTCTCTCTCTCTCTCTCTCTCTATATATATATATATATATATATATATATATATATATATATATATATATATATATATATATATAAATATATATATATATAGGTTGTTATTGTTTTTACGAACTCTTTATAGTCACTGGAGCTATGTGACCTTGGACCACATGATCACAGAAGTAATTATAAGGGAGGGGAAATGTCTCTCCCTCTCTCTCTCTCTCTCCCTCCTCTCTCTCTCTCTCTCTCTATATATATATATATACAGGGTGGGCCAAAATAAGGGTCCTATCTTTAAATTTGAATAACTTGAATTTGAATAACTTCCACAAAATAAAAGTTAAACTCACCAAACTTTATGTGTGTGTAGACTGACCCTTCCGAGATTTTTTGAAATAAACAAAACAAATTTTAGCCGAAAAACACTTCTTAAAACTTACAAAAACTAAAGTATTGTTTTTTACACTGTTTTGAGTTTTTTAAGCAAAAATAATGTTTTCTAAATGAGGGTACGTTCCTTAGGGCTAATACGGCTCATGCTTGCTTCGGAAGGGGTCCTTTACTTATTCTAAAAAAAATTTAAAAAAATCAATAAATAAAAAAGTTATGAATTTTTTAAAATAGGACCCTTATTTTTGCCCACCCTGTATATATATATATATATATATATATATATATATATATATATATATATATATATATATATATATATATATCTTCTTATATAACCCAGATTACAACCCATGACGTGTAACAGCTGTGTTTCAAAGTTAATAATTATCGGTTAATTAATTTAGCAGTGAATCTTGTGCATACCCATATCTAAGCATATACACAAACCTAACTTTATATGAATAAAGATATGTACTTGTTGAAGTACCTGTTTACGTCGTTACTTTCAAAGGTTCTGAACTTTAAAGGAACATTTCTGAAAATCACCAAGTCATTAGGGACAGGTTTTGAATTTCTCTAAGGTAAAGAGTTGGAGAAAAGATTCTCTGTGAATGGGTTATAAACAGACTGAATAGTTAGTAGAATAATTAGTTCAATGGCAGTAAAAACTACGGACGATCTTTCAATTTGATTATCGCTTTAAAGCCCAAATCACAAATCCAAGTGATTAAAACTATAATAGTCTAATCCAGGGTCGGGCAACCTTTTCAGAGTGAGGGTCAGATGGGACTTTTGGAAGGAGATCGCGGGCTGGAGTGAAAAACGAAATCTCATAATTACTATATTTTGTTTACATGAATAAATTGTACAAAAATTGCATTGACCACTCAACAAATCTGATATTGTTTCTCAAGAGACTTCTGTATGTGATGTTATAAAAGGAGCCGACGAAGAGCCATTTTGGAACCATAAAAAATAATGACAGAGGAAGTATCAAATTGATCCAGCATTCGTTTTGACACACCTCAAATAAGTTCTCTGTTTCATGCCCTTTCCTCGTCTCTCGTTTCCTCTTTGCCTCTCTCTTTCTCTTTTTCTATTATATAAATATACATGCATTATCGCTCGCTGATATTCACACATTTTTATCCCACTGTAAATCTTAATTGAAACCAAGGTTTACGTCTATGTCACAAAATGATATGAGTTTTACTTGGAGGTCCGCGGGCCGGATTGCAATAATAAAGCATAGCAGGGTGGCGGGCCGGGCGCTAAGCCTTTGCGGGCCGGATGTGGTCCGCGGGCCGGATTTGCCGGCCCCTGGTCTAAACTATAAATCTAAACAATACAAACGTTAAATTCATCCGTAGTAAATCTATCGTCCGACATCACTGGCTTTCCGTTGATCCTCGAACCATTTGGCCTCGAGAGAAAAGATGGCAAACGGCTCTAGGGCCTAACGGTGTTTCCCTTTGCAAATGGCAACTCGCTTATGCTTTGTCTGGAGCGATTCCCATAATATATATATATATATATGTATATATATATATTTATATATATATATATATATATATATATATATATATATATATATATATATATATATATATATGTATATATATATATATAACATATTAACAAATATGAAACATCTATTCGACAAAAATCCCACTTCGCACTACTAGAAGGACACTTCAACTTACCTGGCCATACCATAAACAACATTAGATACCTCCTGATTTACTCTAATTCCCCCTCAACAAAAATTCATGACTTATATTATTATTTCTTTAATTCATTAACATTCACATATCTTTACTTCCTACGCTATATGTTCGTCAGATGTTTCCTATTAGATTGTCCACAATATATGCGGATATTGTGCCCATCCCTCGTGGGGAGGCATGTAATACAACATTATAAGCATACTCAACAAAACCTACTACATAAATCCCTCTAATAGTTCATTCTTACAGATTGACAACACTCTACATTAACTGCTAGTCTACATTACATAATAATCGCAGCAAATATTAATTTTCTAAGACGGGATGTACCTTTTTATTTACTTATAATCTATGGGATCAGTTTCACATGTACATTTAACGTAAAATGAGCCTCATGCCCTGGCCAATCTACATTAGAGCTGTTAACCAAAAATAATCTTTGCCATGAGACATAAATTCTGTCCGTTTTTAGGGAGAGGGGGACTTTTTCAAATCAAATAGTTGTGATTTTATGACCTTACCAGTCCGACTTAATGTTAGTGGTAAAACAAATCAATGAACAGTGATAAAAATTTGGAAGGGCCCGGATGTAAATATCATTTTACATGAAATTCATATACTAAACTGATCCCTTACTCTGAATTACAGAATAATTATTTGGGGTAGAGTTTTTTTTTCTCTGTCTGTCAAATTTATCAGGGTGTTAACACGTAATCGCCTAAAAAGGTATAGTCTCATTTTAGAGGGGGACTTATTTAGTTGCATTTGTCTATAATTACGTGTGATGCTATTTACTTGTCTACTAACAAGAGCAGAGTTAGACATAAGGTCGGTTTTTAATGTGAAGAATCCAGCTCTCTAAAAGAGGGCACTCTGGATTTGGACTAAAATAAAAATTGCATTTGTCTAAATGACCGATGACAGAAAAGATAAAGTGTAGTATCAGAACAGATACTACACTTTGAATTATTTATTTGCTAAAAAATATAACATAATATATTTTACCAAGTTTGGCCCAAGGGTGTTGTTTCTGTTAAAAAATTGCGTACAAGAGAAATTCTCCCAAATAACTGAAATAAAAGGAAGGATTCTGTTATTTATTTGAGAACATGTTTCTTTTTTTTTTTAATTATAATTAAACTCAAAATGTGTCCAATAAGTAAAATTTGTATTTTGTTTGCTTTATTTCTGCATTTTTCTCTATAATTGAGATATCATTCTTTGTTAAATAATACGTACAATATTGTTAAGTTTTTTAACAAAACCGTAAATAAAAACAAACATGTATTTCTTGATGTTTAGTAAACTAAAAGTTTTAAAAATTTATTTTCGAATAAATTTCTTTAAAAATTAATTTACGATTAAATAGTTGTTTATTTTAATTAAAAATAAATATTGATTAATTAATTATTAATAACATTTCTTTTACTTATCCAGAAAAACTATTTTCCATAAGATGGCCGAAAAATATGAATACATTGTTTTTCAATAATGAACGTATTCAGTGTTAGATATTTAATACATATCCTAAAAAGTTATACAAAAATATCTGGTAAAAAAATAACCTCAGGTTTCAGGAAAAAAAATATCGGGTGGGTCAAATTCATTAGGGTAGAATTATTTCCTAGCGGCAGATTCGTCAAAAGACACTGCTAAGATCACTATAAATCTATAAAATTGTATCATGCGAAAGTAAATTTACCAATATGTATTGTTTTTTTAACTTATCCGTTTTTTTTTTAGATTTAATTCAATCGAAATATAAAACTAAATAAAACTGAGCTGTTTTATTTTCTTAACATAACTTTGGTATATTCATTTAACCTCATGAATCGACGTTGTTCTTTTTAAGAAAAAGTTTACGATAAGAAAAGCTCCAAATATCTGAAAATTTCTATAGAAACGATCTTTAATCGACGCCATTTAATGAACTCTTTCGATAGGTAGGACTATAGTTGCGCATGTGATTACTTTTATACTTTTGCTGTATTCTTCTATGTGCTTTCGTTATTAGAATCGGAATCGGAATCGCTAATTGTATCGAAACAAAGAATTGAAAACAGAATCGGAAATTTCTAGTCTCAGTGTTTTCAATAGACACTCTTATGGAAATATGTGATCGATTCTCCGCTTCTTTTGTCCCAGCTCATTTGACTGGTTGATCTAGTGCTCTCCAGCACTTCGCTTTTTTGATACCTCGTTGTCATACAGCTTCCTTTTCCAGTAGCTTCTTTCCAAGAACTGCAGGTTTGTGGAACTCTCTTCCTGTTTTCCTCCTACCAATAATCTTGGTCTTTTCAAGACTAAGGTCAATAGGCATCTCCTGTCTTTGCGGTAATCATATTTGTTCGTGTTAGCTCTTCACATCAAGTGGCAACATGCCTTGTCCGGAGCGATTTCCATAAAAACAAATTGTATATATAATTGCCATAAATATATTTTCATAACTTACTATATATATATATATATATATATATATATATATATA
>OY744541.1:34986904-35019404 GCA_963556195.1 Sepiola atlantica | reverse complement strand
TTAAATATATATAGAGAGATTTTATTATTTAAAGTTTTATTTCATTAGTTTTTTTTTTTAATTTTAACCCAGTTTTTAATTTTATTTGTAATCTAAATTTATTTTTATTCTTATGTTACTATTAATTCGTATTCTTTATAAACTTCCCATAAATGGAACATTATTTTCTTCTTTTTGTTGCCTTAATACTCGCATGCTTAGATCTCACTCATCGCTCTCACTTCTTGGGGAGAGTCAGCACACTCAGAGCGGACATTGTATTATATGTTTTCTCTTTCTTTTTTTCCCAACACTTTCTTTCTGTCTTTCGTTCTTTTTTCATCTTTTTCTTCTTTTCCTTTCTCGGACACATTACAACGAGACTGTTTCCATGCAGACTACAACATGGTTGTCTTCAAATCCAATATTCACAGATACTAGGCATACACCTTTTGCTATGAGTAACAAACTATGTTCATTCCATTCATCATTTTCAATCCTCTTATAATATTCTTCATCATTCAACAGATGATACGTCTATCCTATAAACCATTATTCTCGAGTTGATTTTAGCCTTGATAAGTAGTGACTCGTTAGTGAATAATAAAAAATATGTCTTTCTTTTTTTATTTCTATCATTTTCTCAGGTGTATTTTTTTCAAAGTATATTTCTATAATAACAGGGAACCTGGTGTTACCCGGGAATGAATTATTGGCTAGTATACTCTTGTTCGCAACCTTTTTTTTCTTTTCTTACTTCTTTTCTGTCTGTCTAGGTTTTTATATTTCACTTCTTTTTTTTCTTTTTGGAACTCGTTACCACGGGACTGCTTCCTTGTAGACAACAATATGATTGTCATCAAATCCAATGTAAACAATTACTCATAAATAATCAAATTTTATTCATTCCACTAATGATTTTCGATCGTCTCATAACATTCTTCATAATTCATCCGTCAATCCATCCGTCACATTAATCCTTATCCTCGGGTGATTTTCGCCTTGATATGTAATGACGTATTATTAAGAAATATATCTATTTATTTTTTAAGGTGCTTGTTTCGTTTCACAATAGCATGAACATATTTAAAGAAATGGATGAACTTTGTTATGTACTTACGTGTTAGCTGAATATAAGAGTGTACAGAAAAAAATTACGCAATTTCATTGAGTATTTATTAAATTATTAGAAAAAAAAACGATCTTACGTATCGGTAGACATTATTTTACTCAGGTAAAGGCAAGGGAGATAACTGAGATTCTTTTTTCTCGGAAAAACTCAAAGTTTAACAAAAATGGCGACGATAGATAAAATCGCTTTTAAAAATGTTTTAATTCAATAAATATTGGATAATTTTGCGTAATTCTTTGTGTACAGTCTTCTTTTCAGCTACCACGTAAGTACATAACAAAATGTATACGTTTCTTTAGCTATTTTTTTATGAAAGGCCGAAGATCTCACTGTGAAACGAAAGAAAATCCCTTTTTTTCTTTTTTTATTAAAATGTATTTATGTCTAATTATATCTTTTTAGTAGCTAGTATCCCTGTGTTATCCGGGAATAGTGTATGGGCCCGTATACTCTTTTCCCTAATGCTTTTCCTTTCTTTTTCCCCAAAATTTTCTTCTTTTCTTTCTTACTTTATTTTATTTGTTCCTTGTTTCTATCTTTTCCTTTATCTTCTTCTCCTTCTTCTTCTTCTTCTTCTTTCTAGAACACATTACAACGGGGCTGCTTCCATGTAGTCTACAAATATGGTCGTCTTCAAATCCAATGTAAACAAATACTAGCCATGAACCTTCTTCAGCAATATCAAATTTTGTTAATTCTACTCCTTTGGCCTTTTGGCTAAGATCAAAGTGTAGTATCTGTTCCGATGGATACTGCACCCAATAGACTGGTATTGTCTTGGCCTTCGGGGCTCGATTTACGCCTGTCTATGGGTCTGTCCTGTGCAGTTCTAGGAGGTCCACCCTCCCAGGCTTTGCCTCCCCTCTTTGAGGAGGAGTAAGTTTATTGCTTACTTCCTGAAGCGCTCCTACCGGGGAATGCCGACGGGGCTGCCCAGGCAATTTTTAATGGCCAGAGTTTTCACCTTCTCGGGCGCTGGCTTTTCAAGTCCCATTTTCCCGACCTTGGGTCACATCTTACCTTGTGGGAGTAAGATAAAACTGGCCTTGTGCCTAACCTCCTGGAGAGGAGGTAAATAAATACTCATCATTTTCAATCATCTCATAATATTCTTAATCATTCAACTGACAATTATTCCATCCCATTAACCTTTATCCTCGAGTTTCCTTTGGCCTTGATAAATAGTGACTCATTCGTAAAAATGTGTCTTTCGTTTTTATTTCATTCTTTTTTTGGTTCAAGTGTATTTCTGTCTAATTATATTTTACTAGCAGGCAATCCGGTGTTACCCGGAAATGAATTACTGGCGACTGCATTCTTCTACTCAGCTCTTTTTACTTTCTTCTATTTTCCCAATTCTTTTTCTTTCTTTCTTTCTTTCTGTCTTTCCTTCTTTCTTTCTGTCTTCTTCAGTATTATTGTCCCCTTTTCTCTTCTAATTATTCTTTTATTTTTTAAGCCGCTTGCATTTCTCCATAACAAAGACGAACACCTTCTCCCAATACATTACTCGATATATTTACGACCAACAGCTAACCCCATCCTCTTCCCCTCTCTCTCTCTCTCTCTCTCTCTCTATCTATCTATCTATCTATCTCTCCCTCCATTTTCCTTTTATTTCTTTTGACACTCTGACGTTTACATATGGATTTGAAACATTCGAAAGAAGTACAGAACAGCCATTGTGTAATACCGTAAGGTTTTCAAAGAAAAGAATAGAATCACTTAATCCGGGGATATAAAAAAAAAGTATAAAATAAAAAAAATACACCCAGTCTTAAATCAAATAAAAAATGGGGCCTTAGAGTTTTCAAGCAGTTCTCTAAGCGAAGGAAAGGTAATCTTCTAAACGCTAGCACCCAGGGCTATCATAAACGTGCCTTCGTGTAATTAGACTTAACACATTCGCGATACAAGATGTGTAATGGTTACTGAAACCTTTCATATGTCTCTCTCTATATAAAGTTAGGTGTGTGTATAGATTTATATAATGTTTCTATGTACAGAATAATCTCCTAAACTAATGAACTGATCATTATAAACTTTTGAATATATATTCTAAGCAACACGGTGAGTAACATGGGCACATAATTCTTTTTTGTAAATTGTAACATTTAGGAGGTGCATGTATATACAGTTAGGTATGTGTATATATTTATACATTTCTATGTACAGAATAATCTCCTAAACTAATGAACTGATCATTATAAACTTTTGAATATATATTCTAGGCAACACGATGAGTAACATGGGCACATAATTTTTTTTGTTAATTGTAACATTTAAGGGGTGTATGTATATAAAGTTAGGTATGTGTATATGTTAATATATTTCTATGTATAGGATTTACTCCTAAACTAATCAGCTTATGATTATACATTTTAGAACACAACACGTGTAGGTTGGTAATATGGGCTATATTTAGTTACATTTATTTCATGCAGAGGGGCAACGTGGGGGTGGACACCCTTCATAAATATTCAGATACCGCCAATTGTTATGAAACTTTTGCAATAGGTATTCGGCATAAATTAATAAATATTCCCCAAATTTCAGCTTCTTTAGAGTATTTTAAAGGTTTTAGGGGCACAATATTGCTACAGCTTCTGATTTGAAAATTCGAATATTTTAGATTTGCGTTAAATTAGATCAAGAGTATTGGACGGAGGATTTCAACGTCTAGGCACGAGCCCCGTGAGTCAGCCTGGTTGTTCCAACGCATCTCCCTGGCTATCGTTCGTGGCAACGCTATGTCAGTAACGGCGACGTCACTTCCGTTCTAATCGTCATCTGTGTACTCTCTCTTTCTTTCTCTCCCCCTCTCTATCTACCTATGTCTGTATCTGTCTCTTTGCTTCTCTTTCTTTCTCTCCCCTCTCTATCTACCTATGTCTGTATCTGTCTCTTTGCTTCTCTTTCTTTCTCTCCCCCTCTCTATCTACCTATGTCTGTATCTGTCTCTTAGCTTCTCTTTCTTTCTCTCCCCCTCTCTATCTAGCTATGTCTGTATTTGTCTCTTTGCTTCTCTTTCTCTTTTACCTGACAGTTACTACAAATTACTACATAGTATCATTGTTTTCTTTCCAAATAAATCGACACTAAATGAGTAAGATTTCTCTGAATTTCAATTTCTTCTTAAAACCTATTAAGTTTAAGCCTTAAATTTGAGATATATTCTAGAATCAAAATCATGTAATGGATTTTGTTTATAAAAATTGAATATAGATTGTATACATAAGGTTTAGTATCATTATATCTTGGTTTTAATCTTTGTAAGGGGAAATAAAAGTGATGCAAAACTTTATTTTCGGATAATTAAATTTTACTCGTTCTGGGACGGCTGTTCTCTTAGTTTTGCCTGTACAGTTTAATTACGCAATGTTAACAATGCGTATTAAATAGCAAATTATGAATTTTAGCATGCGTTATTCTGCTTTGTTGCTATTGGTGATACAGAGTGACCCCCCCCCCCCCCCGAGCATAGGGTCCCCCCCCAGCACAGGGTGACCCTCCCACCACCAAAAAAATAAATAAATGCTACTCATGGAATCATTAACAAAATTCACAATACTCTCTGCAATCCAACCATATTTGGTACCAATAAACTCCAGTCTATGCCTAACTTGACCACCAAGTTTCAGTCATAAATATTCAACAGTCTTTATTTTATGTTTCGGAATTGTTTAGATGAGGGTTGACAATTTGTAGAATTCGGAATATTCTGGCCCGTGGCGCAGTGGACATAGTACTAAGTACTATTCAGTTCTAAGTGACAGTCATCTGAAGGTTGAAGGTTCAACCCTCTGTGCGGGCGATACGAAGAATTGCGAATTACTGAAGACTTCTTCCCAGATGGAACGAGAGCATGCTACCCCCGTGGATTTAATAAAGGGTTCCGTTCGAAATTTCGTCCAGATTCCCGAGTTCGACAGAGAGATTCCCAAGTTCGACAAAGTACACCTGAAGAAGGCCGGAGGTTACATCAGCCGAAACGTTGTGATAAAAATACCCAAGATGACAACAATATTCCAATTTCTACACAGTCTTTATTTTATTGACATTCAATGATAAACACCCCTTTTAAAATTTTCAAGGGTCCAAATCAGTTTGAGTAACATTTGACCTATTATAACAGTCGTATAATAACAGCCACAAAATTATAGGGTCCACCCCCCCCCCATCAAATGCCATCGATAAAATTGTTAATAAAATACAAAATCTTTTCTGCAATTTAACCATATTTTGTACACAAAAACTTTAGTCTAGGTTTGACTTTTCCACCAAGTTTTAGTCCAACATTCTTTATTCTGTTGCCATTCAATGATATACTGGGACATCTTAGAACGAGTTGTGATCATGAATAGGCTTCACATTCAGCTGACCTTGACACCCCAGATTTTAAATAAAATGTCCATCAACACAATCCCCAGACTATTTCTGAAATGAAGAGGGGCATCACAGCTAAACGCAGGGCAGTGTCTAGAAAGCGTGTCTCAAAAGTTATTGACAATTTTGCACGGCGAGAAAACAAAGACTGTTGGATATTCATCACTGAATCTTGGTGGGCAAATAAGGCATCGACTGAAGTTTATTTGTACCAAGTATATTTAGCTTTCAGTAAGGATGTGAATTGGATTAACAATTCCATGATTGACATTTTTATTGGGGAGTCAGGGGGAACCTGTATATTCATGTGCTCATGGGGCACACCATAAAGGTTGCTAACATTTCTGATAAAAACGAATTTTATTGGACCAAAAAGAACTCGAATCCAGTGCGCCGAGTTGGTCTATTCGTAAACGCCACCTTTCGTCCACGCACTAATGTGACATCAAACGTATGAACGTTCACCCCTATATATATGCAAAATTAAATAAATAATAATAATAACTTCAATAAATCGCCTTCATTATTAACTGGAAAGAGCGTCCGTTATATAATTTGTTCAGGTTTTAAAAATGGGGAACAAATACAATTAGATAATCTAGGGCAAACCGAAACAAGTGCGCATTGTCATCGACTGTTCGTTTTGTTAAAGAGTTCTTTTTTGTTTCTTTATTGAAAGAGTTGACTTTATTTTGGTTGCTCGTCTATAATCATACGGTTGCTTGATTCTCCTTCTCTCTCTTTCTCTCCTCTTCCCTCCTCTCTTTCGTTCTATGTCACTTTTCCCTGACTGTGTTTCCCTGACTCTCTTTCTCTCTGTCTGTCTGCCTGTCTGTCTGTCTGTCTGTCTCTCTCTCTATTTCTATCTCTCTCTCTCCCTCTCTCTCTCTGTATATATATATATATATATATATATATATATATATATATATATATATATATATATATATATATATAATTTTATGTATCTACAAAAAATGTTTTAAGGAGATATAATATATAAGTACACCTCCTAATTGAAACAGAGTACGTTCTCATCTTGTGCCCCAATTAGTAGGATTTTTCCAATTAAAAGTATGAAGTGTGGTATCAAAATTGTGTCCCAATTGCAAATTGTTCCAATTCGTAGGTTTGGTTTACCTATATATATATATATATATATATATATATATATATATATATATATATATAATATTTATAAATAAATATTTATATTTATTACCTACAGACATCGATGGTTCATGCTTACGGTTGCCGGGCGCGAACTCCGATCGCAAATCGTCACTGATTCGCAGTCATGAGCGTTGCCCGTTGGCTACCACAAATTAGCTTGGAATTAAACTTTGTAAATACCAAGTCGGCGGGTATTAACAACGAGCAGCGAATAGTGATCTACAACAACAAACTGGGTTGGATCTCGCAATGAAGCTAGTAGTACTGCTTGTTATTAAACTCTCTCAGGGTGCCCGGCCTTAGTAAAGGGGGATTTTAATAATATTTATAAATAAATATTAATTATTTATTACCTACAGACATAAATGTTTTATGCTTACGCAATCTTCATTTAATTTCCGACTGTCGGCGGGTGCGGACTCCGATCACATTCGATAGTACTCAACTATATATATATATATATATATATATATATATATATATATATATATATATATATATATATATATATATTACTACTCTATACTAGCGGGACCCGTGTAAATTACACGATATGATGTTTTCAATACAAATTAGCTTGTTCCTAACCTATACATGTCTGAATAAAATATAAGATTTGACTTGTATTTTTATTTAAAAAAATTAAGAATGCATTAAACAATTTACAAAACTTCTTTATGTACAATATTTCTTATGAAGGTAGTTCTTCTTCACTGGCAATGAGTAGAATTATTCCGAGGAAAAATGTTCACGCTTATACTGTTCTATAGACCTTGCTCTTAACAAGGCTATATAAAGTTGCCCATGAGTAAAGCAAGGTTGTAGTAAGTAGATCCCATCCTTATCAAAAGTCTGTCCTTGAGCTTTGTTAATAGTCATTCATGAGTAGAATACAAAGATTCGGAAGGTCGTTGCTTTTGATGTAAGCGTGACACACAAACTAACACACGCGCGATCGTATTAATATGTGACTTCTCGGTCGTCCGCTCCATACCCCCCCCCCACTTCGATGTAGAAAAAAAAGGTTGGTTGGGATCGAACTATACACCAGTTGGGCCGACGTCAAAAACTGACGTCAAAATCCTACGTAGCTAACTTGAAAATATTACGAAAATTAAATGATTTGAATGCTTTTCCAAATCTAGGTGCGATACTTATGCGCATAGATTTTGATACAAGCTTGACACACGAAAACACGCGCTATCGCATATATATATATATATATATATATATATATATATATATATATATATATATATATATCCCTAAAGCGAAGCAGCGGTCGACCCACATTTCGCCTTCCACTGTTGAGCTCGCCGTACATCAGTTGCTTTGGTATTCTATCGTCTTCCATACGTAAGACATGTCCTGCCCAACGCAGTTGTGATTGAAGATGAATTTGACATCTACAAATATTGCTTATCGTGATTATGAACAGCTTGCTTCTTGACGGAAGGAATGGCGATCTGACTGCCAGAGGGGCATCAGGCGGTTCTCTGTAACTGCCATTGATCAACAGCGCGAAAGACGCGAAAGAACCAAAACATCTACAATTATCCCAGCCGATTTTTCTCAAGATCTTCCTTCTTGCATCCATTGGGGGCTGGTTTGCAAATCTCTCGCAGGACTCAAATGCCATTTACGATTGAGTAAATGTAAGCATGCTACATCCATCGAAGACTAAACAAATTTTAAGTTGTTAAGACCTCATACGTGATATATATATGATATATATATATGTATATATATATATATATATATATATATATATATATATATATATATATATATATCCATACTATTAAATTTCTTTCTGTTTAAAATGGAATTATTTAAAAATTCAAATCATGTTTAATTAATTACTGTTTATCCGCTTCCTACTGCAGCTAAGTTGGATAATTAAGTTAGCTTATGCGATGGGGGGGGGGGGCTAGATCTCAGTAGGAAGTATGCTGGAAAAGTACAAAAATAACCGAGAACGGACCCGTTAGCATTCGCGTGTAAGGGCGCCTTAGGCGATCGGCAATAAACAAACCACCCTTTCTGAAGGAGGAGGTTATGCCTTGGAGAGTGCACCTCGTTTCATGTTTCTTTTCCCTATAGTTCGCTAACGTACAAATAAAATAAAAAAGTAATGAATGGTTCTTTCTCGGGCCAGGTAATTACAGGAGGGGCCATGTGAAGTTTGCCAACATCCATAAGTGAAAGTGGTTCTATGGAACCGACTGGGTTCGAAGTTGACACATCCAGCTTGCCAGTCAATGTGGATATCCACTTCACTACTGTTATGTCATTTAGAATTCTCTCTTAATTTCGACAATAAAGATACACCTCTCTTCTTTTTCTTCTACTTTTCTTATTCCTTTTGATCTTTTTCTTCTTTTTCTTCTTTCTTTTCATCCTTTTCTTCTTTTTTTGCTTTCTTTTCATCTTTTGCTTCTTTTTCTTCTTTCTTTTCGTCTTTTTCTTCTACTTTTCTTCTTCCTTTTCATCTTTAGCTTCTTTTTCTTCTTTCTTTTCTTCTTTTTCTTCTACTTTTCTTCTTTCTTTTCGTCTTTTTATTCTTGTTCTTCTACTTTTCTTCTTTCTTTTCATCTTTTGCTTCTTCTTTTTCTATTACTTTTCTTTTCTGTTTTCTTTTCTTCTTCCATTTCATCTTTTATTTTCATTTTCTTCTTCTTTTTCGTCTTTTTCTTCTTCTTTTTCTTCTCCTTTTCTTCTTCCTTTTCGTCTATTTTTTTCTTTTCTTCTACTTTTCTTCTTTCTTTTTGGTTTTTCTTCTTTTGTTCTTTCTTTTCGTCTATTTCTTCTTTTTTCTTCTACATTTCTTCTTACTTTTCATCTTTTTCTTTTTTATTTTCGAAGAAGAAGAAGAAGAAGAAGAAGAAGAAGAAAAAGACGTAAACGTCTGTTTCTTCTTCTTCTTTTTCTTTTTCTTTTCTTCTTCCTTTTCGTCTTTTTTCTTTTCTTTTTCCTTTTCCTCTTTTTCTTTTCTTTTTCATTTTCGTCTTTTAATTCTTCTTTTTCTTTTACTTTTCTTCTTCCTTTTCGTCTTTTTTTTTCTTCTTCGTTTTCGTCTTTTCCTTCTTCTAAGAAGCATAAATCTAACTGAATAAGCCACAGCATGGTACGACTTTTCTGACCGGCTTATGTTGTTGGCAGTATTTTCCCTGTGTCTTTCTATACTCAGCTACTTATAAGAGGAACCAAGAGAAACTACTTATAAGCGGGACCACGTGACAATTTCCACGTGAGATTCGAACTTGGCAAACACAGGTGATCAGTTCACGCGGATATCCACGTCAGTACAAAAATTAACTTCTCCTCCTCCTCCTCCTCCTCCTCCTCCTTCTTCTTCTTCTTCTTCTTTTTCGACTTCTTTTTCTCTATTTCTTTTTAAAACCGTAAATTGGTATGAATCAACATAGTGGTGATTTTTTTGACCGACTCGATTTTGGTGCTGGCATTTGGTTTCTCCAATTCGTTTCAAAATCAGGGGAGACAAGACAACGTGAAAGTTGCCAACATCTATAAGTGAAAGTGGTTCTATGGAACCGACCGGATTCGAACTTGGCACACCTAGGTCCTTAGTTCGCGTCTTTGTCTACTGCATCACCAGCAGCTCTTCTTTTTGCATTACAAAATGTACAAAACGTTTTCATGTGCTGTTGTTGGTATTCGTTTAATCGATTTTTCTTGAATCAGATACTCATAAGACGGACCACATAAAGGTTGCCAACATCCATAAATGAAAGTGATCCAATTGAAGCAAAACAGGATTGATACTTAACCGCTGTCATTTCGCTCTTCTTCTGCATTAACTACCTGTGCCCAAATGATTGTCGATGCCAAAAAAAAGTCGGGGGTCGCAGGAACTTTTTCAAAGATTCAGCAAAAATAAACTGCAATAAAATCTACCGTATTGAAAAACAATGTTTTACAAAAAAAGTTTTTAAAATACGTTTTTTCGTGATTAGAATAGATTCCACCAAAATAAATGTTATATCATTTGAAAGATAATTGAACGAAGGAATATATAAAAAGAAGGAACAGAAATAATCGATTAAATAAAATCGACAGGAGTTTTATTAAATTTAATTTCGAATTAAAGTACAAATATTTCCCGTTTTAGGCTTTTTTGTTAATTATGAGCTTATATATGTTGGAATGTGATATAAAAACGTTTTAGTCATCTATATTTCTTATGAATTTTTTAAATATTTTAAAATTAAAAAAAACAGTTAAATTGATATAAAAACGTTTCAGTCATCTATATTTCTTATGAATTTTTTAAATATTTTAAAATTTTAAAAAAACAGTTAAATTGATATAAAAACGTTTCAGTCATCTATATTTCTTATGAATTTTTTAAATATTTTAAAATTAAAAAAAAACAGTTAAATTGATATAAAAACGTTTCAGTCATCTATATTTCTTATGAATTTTTTAAATATTTTAAAATTAAAAAAAAACAGTTAAATTGATATAAAAACGTTTCAGTCATCTATATTTCTTATGAATTTTTTAAATATTTTAAAATTAAAAAAAAACAGTTAAATTGATATAAAAACGTTTTAGTCATCTATATTTCTTATGAATTTTTTAAATATTTTAAAATTTAAAAAAAACAGTTAAATTGATATAAAAACGTTTCAGTCATCTATATTTCTTATGAATTTTTTAAATATTTTAAAATTTAAAAAAAACAGTTAAATTGATATAAAAACGTTTTAGTCATCTATATTTCTTATGAATTTTTTAAATATTTTAAAATTAAAAAAAAACAGTTAAATTGATATAAAAACGTTTCAGTCATCTATATTTCTTATGAATTTTTTAAATATTTTAAAATTAAAAAAAAACAGTTAAATTGATATAAAAACGTTTCAGTCATCTATATTTCTTATGAATTTTTTAAATATTTTAAAATTAAAAAAAAACAGTTAAATTGATATAAAAACGTTTTAGTCATCTATATTTCTTATGAATTTTTTAAATATTTTAAAATTTAAAAAAAACAGTTAAATTGATATAAAAACGTTTCAGTCATCTATATTTCTTATGAATTTTTTAAATATTTTAAAATTAAAAAAAAAACAGTTAAATTGATATAAAAACGTTTCAGTCATCTATATTTCTTATGAATTTTTTAAATATTTTAAAATTAAAAAAAAACAGTTAAATTGATATAAAAACGTTTCAGTCATCTATATTTCTTATAATTTTTTTAAATATTTTAAAATTAAAAAAAAACAGTTAAATTGATATAAAAACGTTTCAGTCATCTATATTTCTTATGAATTTTTTAAATATTTTAAAATTTAAAAAAAACAGTTAAATTGATATAAAAACGTTTCAGTCATCTATATTTCTTATGAATTTTTTAAATATTTTAAAATTAAAAAAAACTGTTAACTTGATATAAATCAGTGTAACGGAAAGGCATATTTATTTAATCAAAGAGTAATATCATATTTTTTTTAATTTAGCTAAAACTATCAAGATTTCAATTGATATTTCTATATGAAAATATATTTAAAATACTTGTTTCAATAAAAATTGTAAGCAGTTTTTTTTACGGAAGCTACGCACGGATATAATCCGCTAGTTTCGTTTGTTTCTTTTTAGTAGCGACTGCTGCTGATAGTATACATTTTTCACGCTTTTGGCCCACCATAATTGAGTTAAGAAAATAATCATGGCTTATCGCTAACCCTAACCATGACAAGGTAAATACGACTTCAAAAATATTAAAACAAGATAGAATGTACGTTGTGTGACATAAATCTGATTTTTCCTTTTACAGATAACTTTGGGAACGGTTCTTAAAATAAAAGTTTAAAAAGAAAATGAAAAATATATTTTAGCATTTTTAATTTACGTTATATAAACGAATGACAACTGTCCGTTTTTTATTTGCTGTTTATTAGGCATACTTAAAATTAAAGAATGAACAAGGCTGTATAAGCTGTCATACAGAGAAAATCAACCAATCCATGAATATTTTACAATATTCATTGAGAATGTGCATTTCATTTCGTCCGTCACACTAAAGTTTAAAATAGGATTTTCTTTCGTCTGTCACACGTAACTTTGAAATTGCATTTTCTTTGGTCTGTCAGGATTAAGTTTGGAATAACATTTTCTTTGGTCTGTCATGCTTAAGTTTGAAGTAACATTATCTTTTATTGTCACGCTTAAGTTAGAAATAACATGTTCTTTAGTCTGTCCCGCTTAAAGTTTAAATTGAATTTTCTTTGGTCTGCCACGCTTACGTTTTAAATAACATTTTATTTTCTCTGTCACGCTTAAGTTTGAAATAACATTATTTCTAGTCTGTCACTCTAAAGTTTGAAATTTGATTTTCTTTGCTCTGTCACACTTAAGTTTGAAATAATATTGTCTTTAGTCTGTCACGCTAAAGTTTGAAATAGCGTTTTCTTTGGTCTGTCACGATTAAATTTTAAATAACAATTTCTTTGTTCTGTCACGATTAAGTTTGAAATAGCATTTTCTTTTGTCTGTCAGGATTAAGTTTGTAAATAGTGATTTATTTGGTCTGTCAGAATTAAGTTTGAAATTGTATTTTCTTTTGTCTGTCAGGATTAAGTTTGAAATAGCATTTTTTTGTCTGTCAGAATTAAGTTTGAAATAGCATTTTCTTTTGTCTGTCAGGATTAAGTTTGAAATAGCATTTTCTTTTGTCTGTCAGAATTAAGTTTGAAATAGCATTTTCTTTTGTCTGTCAGAATTAAGTTTGAAATTGCATTTTCTTTTGTCTGTCAGGATTAAGTTTGATATAGCATTTTCTTTTGTCTGTCAGAATTAAGTTTGAAATTGCATTTTCTTTTGTCTGTCAGAATTAAGTTTGAAATTGCATTTTCTTTTGTCTGTCAGAATTAAGTTTGATATAGCATTTTCTTTTGTCTGTCAGGATTAAGTTTGAAATTGCATTTTCTTTTGTCTGTCAGAATTAAGTTTGAAATTGCATTTTCTTTTGTCTGTCAGAATTAAGTTTGATATGGCATTTTCTTTTGTCTGTCAGAATTAAGTTTGAAATTGCATTTTCTTTTGTCTGTCAGAATTAAGTTTGAAATAGCATTTTCTTTTGTCTGTCAGAATTAAGTTTGAAATTGCATTTTCTTTTGTCTGTCAGAATTAAGTTTGAAATTGCATTTTCTTTTGTCTGTCAGAATTAAGTTTGATATAGCATTTTTTTTTGTCTGTCAGAATTAAGTTTGAAATAGCATTTTCTTTTGTCTGTCAGAATTAAGTTTGATATAGCATTTTCTTTTGTCTGTCAGAATTAAGTTTGAAATAGCATTTTCTTTTGTCTGTCAGAATTAAGTTTGAAATAGCATTTTCTTTTGTCTGTCAGAATTAAGTTTGAAATAGCATTTTCTTTTGTCTGTCAGAATTAAGTTTGAAATAGCATTTTCTTTTGTCTGTCAGAATTAAGTTTGAAATAGCATTTTCTTTTGTCTGTCAGGATTAAGTTTGAAATAGCATTTTCTTTTGTCTGTCAGAATTAAGTTTGAAATAGCATTTTCTTTTGTCTGTCAGAATTAAGTTTTAAATAGCATTTTCTTTTGTCTGTCAGGATTAAGTTTGAAATAGCATTTTCTTTTGTCTGTCAGAATTAAGTTTGAAATAGCATTTTCTTTTGTCTGTCAGGATTAAGTTTGAAATAGCATTTTCTTTTGTCTGTCAGGATTAAGTTTGAAATAGCATTTTCTTTTGTCTGTCAGGATTAAGTTTGAAATAGCATTTTCTTTTGTCTGTCAGGATTAAGTTTGAAATAGAATTTTCTTTTGTCTGTCAGGATTAAGTTTGAAATAGCATTTTCTTTTGTCTGTCAGGATTAAGTTTGAAATAGCATTTTCTTTTGTCTGTCAGAATTAAGTTTGAAATAGCATTTTCTTTTGTCTGTCAGAATTAAGTTTGAAATAGCATTTTACTTTTGTCTGTCGGAATTAAGTTTGAAATAGCATTTTCTTTTGTCTGTCAGAATTAAGTTTGTAAATAGTGATTTATTTGGTCTGTCAGAATTAAGTTTGAAATTGCATTTTCTTTTGTCTGTCAGAATTAAGTTTGATATAGCATTTTCTTTTGTCTGTCAGGATTAAGTTTGAAATTGCATTTTCTTTTGTCTGTCAGGATTAAGTTTGAAATAGCATTTTCTTTTGTCTGTCAGAATTAAGTTTGAAATAGCATTTTCTTTTGTCTGTCAGGATTAAGTTTGAAATAGCATTTTCTTTTGTCTGTCAGGATTAAGTTTGAAATAGCATTTTCTTTTGTCTGTCAGGATTAAGTTTGAAATAGCATTTTCTTTTGTCTGTCAGGATTAAGTTTGAAATAGAATTTTCTTTTGTCTGTCAGGATTAAGTTTGAAATAGCATTTACTTTTGTCTGTCAGGATTAAGTTTGAAATAGCATTTTACTTTTGTCTGTCGGAATTAAGTTTGAAATAGCATTTTCTTTTGTCTGTCAGAATTAAGTTTGAAATTGCATTTTCTTTTGTCTGTCAGAATTAAGTTTGAAATTGCATTTTCTTTTGTCTGTCAGGATTAAGTTTGTAAATAGTGATTTCTTTGGTCTGACAGAATTAAGTTTGAAATAGCATTTTACTTTTGTCTGTCAGAATTAAGTTTGAAATTGCATTTTCTTTTGTCTGTCGGAATTAAGTTTGAAATAGCATTGTCTGTCAGGATTAAGTTAGTAAATAGTGATTTATTTGGTCTGTCAGAATTAAGTTCGAAATTGCATTTTCATCGCTAAACGCGCAGAGTGAATGGACGACATTTACGAATATCAGTTCTCGTTTTGTTTACCGCACTACCACCATCCCCCCCACCCCCGGATTAAGTCATTCTTATTTTTCCTTTGAAAACCTGGCGGTATGACACAATGGTTACTCTGTACGTTTTTCGAATGTTTCAAATCCAAATGTAAATGTCAGAGTGTCAAAAACTAGAGAGAAAAAAACAAAAGTGGACAGAGGAGGAGGTGAGATAGAAGAATGGGAGAAGAAGGAGGAGTAGAAGGAGGAGGAGGTTAATATCGAGTAATGTATTGGGAGAAAGTGACCATCTTTGCTGCAGGAAAATACGCGCGGATTAAGGTATGAAAAACTAATTATTGGAGAGGGAGGTCAAAGAGGTTGTACTTTAAGTACAAAGAATAACAGATAAAAAAGAAAGAAAGAAAGAAAAAAAAGAAAGAAAAATAGAAAAAAGAAAGAACGCCTCGGGAAATGAAAGATAAAGGAAAGAAGGAGAGAATGATAAAAGAATGTAAGAAAGAAAGAACGATATAGTATGTCTGTCTGAAACGGTGGTGTTATGAGTGGATCGGAGGACGGGGCGGTGTACATGGCCATCTATATTAGAGAGGGAGCATCACATCACATTTAAACTATCTTTCTTTATCGTAATATTCCTCAGTACTCGGACTTATACTTGACTCTTTCGTAAATACAATCAACGAGTTGACACCTGGCATCACCAGACTTCTGCACGCCACGAGTCTAAATGTAACGGGATTCATCATAAACAATATATTTCGATTTCCAAATAATAAACAATATATTTCGATTTCCAAATAATAAACAATATATTTCGATTTACAAATAATAAACAATATATTTCGATTTACAAATAATAAACAATATATTTCGATTTCCAAATAATAAACAATACATTTCGATTTCCAAATAATAAACAATATATTTCGATTTCCAAATAATAAACAATATATTTCGATTTACAAATAATAAACAATATATTTCGATTTACAAATAATAAACAATATATTTCAATTTCCAAATAATAAACAACATATTTCGATTTCCAAATAATAAACAATATATTTCGATTTCCAAATAATAAACAATATATTTCGATTTCAAAATAATAAACAATATATTTCGATTTCCAAATAATGAACAATATATTTCGATTTCCAAATAATACACAGTATATTTCGATTTCCAAATAATAAACAATATATTTCGATTTCCAAATAATAAGCAATATATTTCGATTTCCAAATAATAAACAATATATTTCGATTTCCAAATAATAAACAATATATTTCGATTTCCAAATAATGAACAATATATTTCGATTTCCAAATAATGAACAGTATATTTCGATTTCTAAATAATAAACAGTATATTTCGATTTCTAAATAATAAACAGTATATTTCGATTTCCAAATAATAAACAATATATTTCGATTTCCAAATAATAAACAATATATTTCGATTTCCAAATAATAAGCAATATATTTCGATTTCCAAATAATAAACAATATATTTCGATTTCCAAACAATAAACAATATATTTCGATTTCCAAATAATAAACAATATATTTCGATTTCCAAATAATAAACAATATATTTCGATTTCCAAATAATGAACAGTATATTTCGATTTCCAAATAATAAACAGTATATTTCGATTTCCAAATAATAAACAATATATTTCGATTTCCAAATAATAAACAATATATTTCGATTTCCAAATAATAAGCAATATATTTCGATTTCCAAATAATAAACAATATATTTCGATTTCCAAACAATAAACAATATATTTCGATTTCCAAATAATAAACAATATATTTCGATTTCCAAATAATAAACAATATATTTCGATTTCCAAATAATAAACAATATATTTCGATTTCCAAATAATGAACAGTATATTTCGATTTCTAAATAATGAACAGTATATTTCGATTTCTAAATAATAAACAGTATATTTCGATTTCCAAATAATAAGCAATATATTTCGATTTCCAAATAATAAACAATATATTTCGATTTCCAAATAATAAACAATATATTTCGATTTCCAAATAATAAACAATATATTTCGATTTCCAAACAATAAACTACTTATGTTTCGAAATATTTTGATAAGAATTTGTAATTTGTATCATTTGTTCTACTGTGCTCATCTTGGATGTTATTCTTACAACGTTTCGGCCGATGTAACTTCTGAACTTTATCAGGAGCGTCTTGTCGAACTCGGGAATCTGTACGGAATTTCGAATTGAGCCTTTTATTTAATTCACGTGTATAGAATGTTCTCATTACATCAGCGACGAGCAGGTAGAATATGACTTAATTAATTCAAAATGATGTTCTTAGAAAAGGATTATTAAGAATAATGAAAAAAGGTATAATGTACGGAAATTATAAGAAGAAGAATAAAGAAAGGGAATATTAAGAAGAAGAAGAAGAAGAAGAAGAAGAAGAAGAAGAAGAAGAAGAAGAAGAAGAAGAAGAAGAGGGAAAGAACAAAGGTAGGAAATATGAAGAAGAAGAAAGAAAGAATAAAGGAAAGAAATATGAAGAAGAAGAAAGAAAGAAAGAATAAAGGAAGGAAATATGAAGAAGAAAGAAGAAAGGAAGGAAATATGAAAAAGAAGAAAGAAAGAAAGAATAAAGGAAGGACATATGAAGAAGAAGAAAGAAAGAAAAAGGATTTTGAAGAATGATGAAAAGAAGAATAATGTACGGAAATTATGAGAAGAAGAATGAATGAAGGAAATATGAAGAAGAAGAAGAAGAAGAAAGAAAGAATAAAGGAAGGAAATATGAAGAAGAAGAAGAAGAAGAAAAAGAAGAAGAAGAAAGAAAAGGGATTATTAAGGATAAAGGAAAGAATTAATGAAAGAAATAAAAGAATATGAAGAAAAACACAAGAAATAATTTTAAAAGAATTTGAAGACAAAAAATAATAAAAGTAACAGACAAGAAGAAAACAGAAAAAAAGAAGAAGAAGAAGAAGAAGAAGAAAGCTCATGATTATTTGTCAGGAAGTGTTTTATAATGCCTTCCCGTGTTTCGTGGTAAACAATGCTTTCTTATCAAAAACACGTCCACTCTTTATTGGGGTCAGGGCGCAAGGAAATATGACAATCAATTTGTTTTGTTATTTTATGAATTCATTATAAACTTCTTTTTCTACCGGAAGTTCGAAAGTTAACCTCAACAACAACAAAGGCTATGTGTGCTTATCCACACACACACACCCAAACACACACACACACACACATATATATATATATATATATATATATATATATATATATATATATATATATATATATATATATATATAAACTGGAAATCTTACAAGCATAAACATTGATTCTGTAACCCTTCGCTTTGTCTAATGATCATTGCCCACTGACAGAAAGCAATCTTACACCTATAATTTATTGGTCGGTTTTCTGTAAGTCCAACAAACCTAAAATTCTTAATCAAAGGTGCAAATTATGTTAAGAATTAAAAGATACGAGTACAGTAAATATAATCAGTGAAGCGAGTTAATTTTCGAATGTCGACACAGAAATAAATTTAAAATAGCATACGGTACGTATACCAGACATTTTCTCCGCCAAATGAGACTTATATTGTATTAAAATAAATTACAGCTGAAGGTCAAAATATAGTAAACATATGGACAAGTATTTTTAGTTTCTTTTTTTTTCTTTTTATTTTTCTTCAGTGTATGTTCTCAAAAGTCAAGGGACTTTTTCCTCGGGCTAACACTTGAATTCTAAATGAGATACAAAGCTACCTGAGCGTTTAAGCAAGATTTTCCTCTATCTGTTAAATGTTGAGTTAGTAAAGCAGTGAAGAATAATAATTTTCCTTTCCTCAATTAACTACTTAAGTATGTTATAGTTTATCGTTTTGGTGTTGTCTTTTCGTGGTTTGACCGGATTCCAGGTCAAGAATTAGTATGGTCTAGTGGGGTACCCAGTTTAGTGCTGTTACTTCGGCTAACATCACGAGGAGAAGGTGGACCAATCCTTGTATGAGCCAGTGCATGCCAATTCTACGAAGCTCTTATTTGTGCTTCGGATACTATGTTATTTTTAATTTTGGTCAGTGTTTACTTGTAGGATAAACTATCCACATATCAGGTTGTCCTGACAAACCCTTAGACAATCGAGGATAGGGTCTAGTAGGCATTCAACTTCTCTTTTTGTTTCATTTTACTTCAGTCGAAGTTCTCAGAAAGTAGGGTACCCTTTCCTGGGGCTAACACTTGATCTCTATATCAGATACATAAGTATTCCAATATTCGATTAAAGTTCTCATTTTCTTATCAAACGTTGAGTTAGTAAAGAATCGAATAACATTAATTTCCCTCTCCCCAATTGACCAGTTAAATATGTTATAGTATATCTTTTTGGTGGTCTCTTGGTCTTGCACGATTCCAGGACAAGAATGCATCTAGTCTGGTGGAGTATCTAGCAAGGTGCTGTTATTTGAGGTTACATTATTTGAAAAAGATGCACCATTCCTCGTATTAGCCAATATGGGTAGCCATGCAGAGGGGATCTTATTCGGACTTCAGATACTGTTATTTTGGATATTTGGCCATGGTTTACTGGTAGGAAGCAGTATCCTCGTGCCAGGATGTGCTGACACACTCCTGTACACAGAGACCTTAGACACTCAAGGACAGTTTCAAGTAGGCATTCAAGTTCTACCCCGTTTTTTCCTATTTTACATCACTGTAAGTTCTCAGAAATCAAGGGGCCTTTTTCATGGGGCTAACACTTGATTTCTATATGAGATAGACAGATATTCGTCTGTTCCATTATAGTTTTCCTTTATTTGTCAAAGGTTTAGTTAATAAAGAAGTGAAGAAAATTGATTTTTCTCTCACTAATTGACCAGTTAACTATTTTATAACATACATTTCATGTGGTATATTGGTCTTACCGGATTCCAGGAGAAAATTCATCTGGTCTGGTGGATTATCCAGCAAGGTGCTGTTACTTGAGGTAATATTATTTGAAAAAGGTGCACCATTCCTTGTATGAGCCAGTGTAGCCATACCGAGGAGATCTTATTTGTGTTTTTAATACTATGTTATTTTGAATATTTGGTCAAGGTTTACTTGTAGACTGAAGTATCCTCATGTCAGGTTGTCCTGACAAACCCCTGTACAGAGAGACCGTAGACACTTACTTTTCTGCCACCCATCTTGTATTTAAGAACCTTCTGATCAACAGTTGCAAGATAATATCCCTTCTTTCATCCAGCCACGAGATTTTCCAGCCACGAGATTTTCAAGCAAGCCGACCCATATTACAACAAAGCCTTCCTCGAAAGCGGTTATAGCGAAGAAATATCTTACATGCCCACTCAATCTACTAGACAACACAGCCAAAAGTAAAGACTTTTCCCACTTCCTCACTACGTGTCATTTCGAACTTCCACCCATGATTCAACTTTCTGTACACGTATCTAATTATACTTTTAAGTCTAATAAGATTTTTCATTTCTTTACGTTATTTTAAACCTGTGAGTAATTTTAAAGCTAGCCATATTTCTAACACACACGTCTCTAACAGTGTTACAACACTGCTTCAAAAGAACTAAAAACCTTAGAAAAAATATCACACGAAACCAAGGGAAGTAAAACTATCAGAATGAATTAGAAAAATCACATAATCTGCACCACCCCCTCAATAAAAAAGCAGTAAAACTAGCATCGATGGTTGCCACAAAAACTAAGTATGAAGTGTTTTTTTTATGGGGTAAAGATGCACTGCACTCGAATGATGATACTGAGCGACTCTATGTAAAAAGGAAAGAAGCGGGAAAAGGACTGGTAAGTATGGAAGTTTGGGTAGATGATACAAAAAGGGTCTCAAAACGAAATCAATTATGAACGAACATTAAATCATTTGAGTGGTTGGTATAATGGATACCGAATCGGACTATGGAATCTACTGGGGAGGAATTAAAATCCTGTCGGATTTACTTACTGATACCGCCAGTAAATGTATGAACTCGAAATCAGACCCCCCCCCCCTCCGAGCTATCAGTAAATAGCAACGTGTGTTCAATTAATTGTCAACAATGAATCGTTTCCGAGGGATAATGTCCCAGCATAAAATACCCCCCCCCCCCTAAAAATAGGTTGATATGGCAAGAAGACAATCAAAACTAAGCAAAACAAAACTATTTCCCCCGGTGTGTCCTCCTCCCGCTACAAGGTTCATTCGACCACTCCCTTTTCTAAATCACGATCAACAAGATTTGGGGAGGTAAGGTGGAAACAAAGCACCTGTGCCCATTTCCACTGCCAACGTTCTAACCCCTTATGCTAACCCTGACCCTTTACCCGGATCGATTTTCAGTCGCGATGTCTTGCCCACTCAAGCCTGCTTCGTTAATACATGCACCTGGGTGCCCACCCATGCTGTCAAAATGACAAAGGAAAACGTGGGCTCTGAACAAAAACAGATAGAGTATCTTTATTGTGAAATGTAGAAATATATCACATGTACATAACACGCACATAGAAACACAAACACATACATACATGCATCTATCTATCTCTCTCTCTCTCTATATATATATATATCTATATATCTATATATATATCTATATATATATATATATATATATATATATATATATATATATATATATATATATATATATATATACCATAATGATCTATTACAGAAAATAAAATAAAAATATTTGCTTAGTTGTTATTTGATTCCCTAATAAATGCCTATTTATTTTATTGTAATTACACAACAAAAAATATTATTTATTTATTTATTCCTATATAATGTTATTGTAAGCTACCATATCGCAGAATGGTTCCTGATGGTAGTGTTTAGATAGTATTATTATTATTGTTATACGTGATATCATTTGATATGCAAATTACCATATACCACTGTAGTATTAAGGGTAATATATTATTATTATTATGTTGTTATTATTATTATTTGTTTATGTATATATTAGTGAAATTAAAGCTGAATTATTTCTACATTTTATTTTTGGGGAAGTGGTCGTTTGATCAGTACCACTGGAAAGCCATGAATAGTATAACTGTCCTGTTTTTAAATCTCCGAAACAGTTACATGGTAAACAGCTGATGATCCCCGTTTTAATATTTCACGCTTAAGTTAAGGTCCCCTGTTTTTGTTTCACTGTTAGATATTTGAATCTCTTTTTTTATTTGTGGATTTTCCAGTGGTAAATCAGCTTATGCAAGTGCTAAATCTACGATATTTTGGATTGAGTTAGTATCCCTGGGAATTTAAACTGCATTTTCTTTCTTTGTTTAAAATGACTCAAAGCGTGTGTGTGTGTGTATTATTTAATTAATACCCATACAATAGTATATGGTAATATACTATATTGTGTATAGATTTTCAGTATTTACTTCAACAATTCTCAATACGTGAGTAAAGCTTATTAGTAAAGTATGAAAATATATTTATGGCATTTAAGCTACAAAGTGGCGTTTGAGTTTCATCCTCGCGGGAAACGTACGACTATATGTGGACAAAGAATTATAATGTCTCGGTATAAAAACTGTTGTAATTCTCATGCCGTGCTAAATCCTAATACGAATATTTCAAGTAGGACATAGTAATAGTTAAACATATAAATCACTAAATTCATATAAGAATAGAACTCTGTTAATTTCAGTGATCCAGTAAAGAGTCGCTCAGATTCACTGATTTCCGGAAATTTCAGAATAATAAATTCTTCAGAGGAGGAGATAGTAGATAAATTTTATAGAAATATTCGTGCATTTTTTCCTCTTACCAAGAATTAATTAATCTGACATTTCCGGAAATGGGTATTTTTTGTTAGTGTATATATATATATATATATATATATATATATATATATATATATATATATATATTAGTACAGAAAAATAGTACAACATTCGTACCGTCGGTTTCAAGCAATGAAGGACTTAGCCATCCGGCTATCTTAAGCTTCTGTTGTTATCTGTTTCGGAAATGTGAAGTCAGATGTCACTCTCGTTTGAACGAGTTATTTGCTTAGAGTGTTGTGTATGTTTGTTTAAATTTAATGTAAGTAAGGTTTAATAAGGTTTGAAAAAAAGGGGAAGGGTGAAAAGTAACAGTTGAGATTTAAACCGGAGAAGATTTAAAGAGATATAAAAATGAAAAAAATATTTCTATATAAATCCCGTAAGCCAATATATTCGAGTATCGTATTTTTGGGCGTTACTGTTTATGGGTTTTTACTTTAATTCTCAATTAATCGAGCACTCTGCTGGGATTTTTCCTGCTATATTACAAAGAAGTATATATATATATATATATATATATATATATATATATATATATATATATATATATATATATATAAAGTGGTGTACTAAAAGCGAACTTTTAGGAAAAGTAAAACCTATTGTGAAGAGTATACAGCTCAATATCCAGGATAGAGCAGGTAGAATGCCTGCATCCACGAGTGTACTTCTTGTTGGACATTTTACCCTTTGGATTTTCTATTTTCGCCGCACCTGAAGTTGTGGCTTCTTGGAATTTAACTTTGAATCCTCTCTCACAACCTTTCGGGCCTTTTAACGACCTACCTATCTACATCTCATTCTCTCCGCTGGACTTTTCGACACCGGACTTTTTAGCAATCGGACATTTGCTTGCATTCGGGCAGAATTTTGCCCTGTGTTTCTTCCCCTACAACTTTTATTTTATTTTTTCAAATTTTAAATCTTTGCCTTTGCCAACTTATCTAATCCAGCGACTTCCTCTGATGATAAGATTTTGATCTTTGAAAAGCCTGGCTTAAGGAAAATTTAACTTGAATAAATTGCCTTTTTTGCGGAATATACCTTGCTCTGAGCAATTGAATTGAATTATGATTTGGCTTTTGCTTCTCTAATTCCTTTCCATTCTTCTTCTTCATATATATATATATATATATATATATATATATATATATATATATATATATATATATATATAATAGAAGAATACTTGTCCAAGGTAATATTAATTCCTCGAATAGAACAGCTTTGCATTATTTTATGTCCCCGTACAATAATAAAATCAGTATATAATTATACTAAACCTTATGTCTAGACTCCTTATTCCAAGGTTGATCAAAATCCATAACATTATTTTGATCCTTTAAAATGTCTAAAATTAAAGGCTTATGCTAAAAGGGTCTTAATTAATAAATTGATAGGGAATCTTACTTAATTGGTGTCTAATGAATATGGATCTAATTCAATGCAAATCTGAAAAAAATAAATATACAAATGGGCGGTATTGCTCATATAATGACACTAAAAACATTTAAAATACTCAAAAAAAGCTGAATTAGGAAAATATTTATGAATTTGTATCTAATACCGATTGTGAATATTTCACAAAAATCATAGATATCTGAATTTTTATGAGCAGATCACACCATCTTTTTACCCCGTTTGCATAGAGACTAAATTGAACTAAATATAGCCCATATTACTCACCCTCTATGATAGGTGAAAGGGGTTCAAATGTAGGCTATGTTTTGTTTTATTTGGTAATATGCAGGGGACATAGAAGTTATGCAAAACCGTTTCGTTCGGAGTATTAATAAATTGAAATATATTTTCGATAAATAATCGGTGATGATAAACAGACTGAATGTTTTATATATTTAGTGAGGATGTTTTACCAAGAAGAAAATGCAAAATGATAAGCGTTTTGTAAGCATTTTGGCGAAAATAATGGGAAATGAAATGGACGTAATGAAATGAACGAAAGGAAATTAACGTAATGGAAATTAACGAAAGGAAATGAATGTAATAAAATGAACGTGAGGAAATAAACGCTAGGAAATAGAACTACAGGAAATGAACGATAGGAAATGAACGTAAGGAATTAAATAAAAAAAAGAATGCACTGTAATGAACGAAAGGAAATGAACGTAAGGAAATGAATGTAATAAAATGACCGTGAGGAAATAAACGCAAGGAAATAGTACTACAGGAAATGAACGATAGGAAATGAACGTAAGAAATTAAATGAAAAAAAGAATGTAATGAAATGAACGAAAGGAAATGAACGTAAGGAGATGAACGTACGAAAATTAAAATGAGAAATTAAACGAAATAAAATGAACGTAACAAAATGAACGAAATGGAAATGAACGAAAGGAAATTAACGTAACGAAAAGAGCGGGATAGAAATGAACGAAAGAAAATGAACGAAAGAAAATTTACGTAAGGAAATGAAGATGACAAAATGAATAAAACTAAATGAACAAGAGGAAATGAAGGTGATGAAATAAACGAAAGATAATTAACGTAAAGAAATAAACGAAAAATAATTTAGTTGAGGAAATAAACGAAAGGAAATGAAGGTGCGTAAATTAACAAAAGAAAATGAACGTAACGAAATGAACGATATGGGAATGAAGGTGAAAAAATAACGTAAAGGAATGAACAAAAAAAAGGTGAGGAAATAATCGAAACAAAATAGACGAAAAAAATGAACGAAAGGAAACGAACGTAAGGAAATATACATAAGGCAATGTACGTAAGGAAATGAATAAGAGGTAATGAAGATGACAAAATGAATGAAACTAAATGAATAAGAGGAAATGAAGGTGGGGAAATAAACAAAATAATATGAACGTAAGGTAGTGAATGAAAAGAAAATAATGTAAGGAAATAACCGTATAAAATGTAAGAAAATGACCGTATAAAATGGAAGTAAAAAAATGACCGTATAAAATATAAGTAAGGAAATGACCGTATAAAATATAAGTAAGAAAATTACCGTATAAAATGTAAGTTAGAAACTTACCGTATAAAATATAAGTAAGAAAATTACCGTATGAAATATAAGTAAGAAAATTAACGTATAAAATGTAAGTAAGAAAATGAATGTATAAAATGTAAGAAAATGACCGTATAAAATGAAAGTGAGAAAATGACCGTATAAAATGTAAGTGAGAAAATGACCGTATAAAATATAAGTAAGAAAATGACCGTATAAAATGTAAGAAAATGAACGTATAAAATGTTAGTAAGGAAATGACCGTATGAAATGTAAATAAAAGAATGACCGTATAAAATGTAAGTACAAAAATTAACGTATAAAATGTAAGTAATATAATGACCGTATAAAATGTAAGTAAGAAAATGACCGTATAAAATGCAAGAAAATGATCGTATAAAATGTAAGTAAGAAAATGACCGTATAAAATGTAAGTAAGAAAATGAAAGTATAAAATGTAAGTAAGAAAATGACCGTATAAAATGTAAGTAAGAAAATGAACGTATAAAATGTAAGTAAGAAAATGACCGTATAAAATGTAAGTAAGAAAATGAAAGTATAAAATGAACGTAAGAAAATGTACGTAAGAAAATGAACGAAAGGAAAAGTAACGAAAGGTAATGAACACACACAATAATACTTGTTTGAGTCTGTTTTACTAAAAAAAAAAAATGAATGACATATACTCTTAATACAATAGTAAACAAAATAAATTTCATCGATGTTGAAAAAAGACAGTAAACAATTTAGAAGTCGGAAAGGTTTGGTCGTCTTCGAAAACGAGTCGCCTTCTCGACTTATTCGAATAAGAAGATTCGGAATCGAAACGGACAACACAAGTCTTTTCAGTAGTTTGGAAACGGAAAACACAATTTAAAAGAAAATGATTTTCGGAGCTACTATTTATTTACTTACCTTTGACTGCTGCATCATTAAATCGCTTATCAAACTATGAGAATACAGGGGATTATTAGCCAATGAAAACATTGAAATATGATCTAATATCGGTGAATCTCGAAACAGTCTCTTATTAAATTAAGTTCTGATGTTCATGAGTTATAGTCGAAGGAAATCTAAGTGTGAGAGTTATAAATCTCCCCTCCTGTAAATATAGATAATTCAAAATATAATATCGAACAAGATAAAATATCATTATTAAAATCGATCAGAAAATACATTTTTTATTTTAAGAACACGGAGAAATGTTTACTTAATTGAAGCGCGAAACAAAATTAACTATCTACCATGCATTGAAAAGCTATAAATCAAGGAAACAGTAGTATAAAGTGATTCTACCTTACATATAAGCTATCAGATGACTGTTTGATGCATACATTGTAAAAAAAACATATTATGTATAAATGTGTTTAAGTTTTCGTATTTATTTCAACAGTGACCAATAAATGAGTAGAGCTTTGTAAACTGAGAAACTCTTTCTAGGAGAGAAACAAAGGTATAGCTTGCTTACCTTATTTATATAATACATTATATATATATGAATATGGAATAGTGGAATACTTATGTATTGCTAGAAGTTGGGAAATGTTTCTACAGATGGTGTTTCTTGTAGATTGCCTATATAAATTGTTTTAGTGGTTTGCATTGTATTATTAATACCGAATATGTATATATATATATATATATATATATATATATATATATATATATATATATATATATATTGCTATTTTCTCTTTATATATAAATAATTAAAAGCCCCCCCTCTCTCTCTCTCTCTCTATCTCTCTCTCTCTCTCTCTCTATATATATATATATATATATATATATATATATGTATATATATATATATATATATATAATTATAAATATTTGTTTTTATATACATACGTATACGTTTGATCCTTACGCGAATCGTCAGTGTAGAGAAGAATTATTCACACCGGTCGCCGGAGTCGAACTCCGTACACGAGTTATATGTCAAACTCAATTCAAACGTCTTAGCCAACACGACCCTCTTCAAAAACTCGGTAAATCAGTGAGAGATTACTCTTTTTTAAAGGCAGCTGTCGTAAATTGTGCTACTATTGAAAAGAACATAGCATTGAAGCCACAGTGACGGCTGTGTTTATAGAACTCGCTATAGAACTAAGTGTATATTTGGGGGCGACAAATAATAATAAATATTTGTTTTTGTCTACATGCGTATAGGTTTCGTCCTTACGGGAATCATCAGTGTAGAGAAGAATTATTCACATTAGTCGCCGGACTCGAATATATATATATATATATATATATATATATATATATATATATATATATATATATATATATATATATATATATATATATATATATATATATATATATATATATATATATATATATATATATATATATATATATATATATAGTACCGTCTAAAATTAAGGAACAAAGATAAAATCTTCCTAATCTCAAATAAATTATATTTTTATATTTGTAAAAAATTCACTGCATATGTAACATGTAGTTGGACTTTTATCGACATTTTCAGATGAATTAAAATAATATTATTAAAGTTATCCACCATTTTACATATTTCAAGTGTCCAAAATTAAGGACCATTAAGGAAAAATAATTGTTCAAAGTTTTAAACAGTAGGGTATTTTTGTATAAAGGGATGAAAATAAATATTCTAAACTTTAATTATCATCACTACTGCAAGTCACGCAATATCAATCATATCAAAAAGAAATAAAACTGATTTAGGCGACAAAACAAAAATCGTCAAATTAAGAAAGGAAAAGTTGACAATAGAAGAAATCGGAAAACGTATGAAACGTTCAAAAAGTGTTGTAAGCCGAGTTCTCAAACTCCATAAAGAAACTGGAAGGTTAACAAACACAAAGAAACCTTGTAGACCTAGAAAGGCAACGGCAAAAGAGGACAGAGTTATACAACACCTAGTGTTAAAAGACCGTTTCCTTACAGCTGGCAACATTTCTAAACAAATGGAAGGTGTCACGAATGTTTTACGACAAACTGTGTCCAAAAGGTTGCACGAAATAAGCCTTTTTGCAAGATCTCCTCGAAAAAAGCCTCTAATAAGTAAAAAAAAAACAAAGCAGCTAGATTGGCGTTCGCAAAAAAAGCATATCATATGGTCAGAAGAAAATTGGAAAAAAGTTTATTTCAGTGACGAATCGAAATGTAATGTATTTGGCAATGATGGAAAACAATTTGTAAGAAAAAGAACAGGCGAAATGTTGGATCATAGCTGCATTAAAAAAAACTGTTAAATTTGGTGGAGGTACACTGATGGTTTTCGGCATGATATCATGGCAGGGTAAATATTAGAGCAAATGCCACTGTATACAAGAATGTTTTAGAACAGTATTTTTTGCTAGTGTTGCACAATTATGGTATCGAAAAGCCGATTTTTATTCAGGATAATGCTCCCTGCCATAAGGCAAAGCTGGTCATGAATTATCTAGCTGATCACGAAGTAGAGGTAATGGACTAGCCTGCTCGGAGTTCTGACATGCACCCTATAGAAAACTTATGGAAGGCTCTAGGACAGAATGTTATGGCAAAGAATCCTAAATCATCGAAGACTTGTGACTGAAACTGAAAGATGAATGGGCCAAGATAACTGTGGCCCAATGTCAAGATTTAGTGAAATCCTGACGTCGTAGATGGGCAGCAGGTATTGAAAACAAAGGTGGAAGTACCGAATATTATATCTCTTTTGCCTTTTTAATGTGATTTTATTAAAAAGTATATATTTTGTTCCTTAATTTTGGACATTTAAAATCTTAAAAATGGTGGATATCTTTTAAAATATTATTTTAATTGATCTGAAAATCTCCGTAAAAGTCCAACTACATAATGTGTATATTCAGTCAAATTTTCACAAAAATTAATATATAATTCTGTTTATATTCAGAAGATTTAATTTGTCTTCCTTATATTTGGACGGTACTGTATATATATATATATATATATATATATATATATATATATATATATATATATATATGATAATTATTAACATAATAATCTATCGTAATGGAAAATGAAAATAATTTTTTGCTAATTTTCAATCGAAGGAAACATAGACGTTCAAATTTAGACGCACCATATGTATTGAATTTTACGTATGTTTCGTTCGGACAAAAAACACAAAGATTTATTTCACGTCATAGACGCACCACGTATTTTCAAATATTGACTTCTATGTCTTTTCCTTAAATCAGTCATCTTGAGAGAGAGTCTTGAAATAAAGACAAAACGTTGATGGATATATAAACAATTTTCTTTTCTACACACACACACACACACACATATATATATATATATATATATATATATATATATATATATATATATATATATATATATATATATGTGTGTGTGTGTGTATATATATATATATATATTATTGTTAGATAACAAGTGAGTACATTTGTTACTTTGATTATAGCATAAGTGAATGAATACGGGTCGGAATGAACTTGCTGTGTGTGGAACAAAAGAAAGTTGAAAGAGTGTATTTAGTATAACCTGTTCCCAGTTGGAGAGTTTGCATGTGGGGTCAGAAGAGGACAAGGCTGAGAATGATATGAGGGAGAGAGGCCCACGGATTCGACGGCACGTGAGACGAAAGGAGTAAGGCGAATATATTGTATCAGACACTGGTTTGGGAGCGTGAAGTAAACAGTCGTTGACAAAATGTCGTAGCGACGACAAAAATGTGTCTAATCACTCGCGATGATGGACGCTGATCTGTCTGTCTGTCTATCTGTTCATCTGCTTATTTGTCTATCCATCTATCTATCTATAACTACAATAGTTAATATTGCTGTCTTTCGCTTACAAAATCAAGTGTAAATTGTACTTGTGATGACTTAATATTTTTCTCTCAATAAACTGCCATTTCCAGAATATGTGATATCTTAATTCTTATTCACTATAACTCAACGAAGTTATACGCACAACGATGAAATAAGAAAGAAGGAAATTGCGATGAAACTACACGACTATGAAGAGAAAAGAACGGGGGACAATGCAACACAATTCAATTTCGAGGAAGAAAAGGGCAAAATACAATAATATATATATATATATATATATATATATATATATATATATATATATATATATATATATATATATATATATATATATATATATATATATATATATATATATATATATATATCTTCAAACCCAAAAACAGTAACGGCCAATAATACAAATTCATAAAATTGGCTCACGGGAATTACATAGAAATTTTTTATTTTTTATTTTTTATTTTTATTTTTTATTGTAATTTTTAAATTTTATTTTTAAATTTTATTTTTATTTTTAATTTTATTTTTATTTCTATTGTTATTCTTATTTTTTTTATTCTCTTTAATTTTATATTCTTATATCTCCCCAAAATCTCCTCCGGTTTTAAATCTCAACCGTTTCCTTACATTAAATTTAAATTCAAACAAACGTACACAACACGCTGAGCAAATAACGCGTCCCAACGAGAGTGTCACGTGACTTCACATTTCCAAAACAGATGACAACATAAGCTGAAGAGATCCGGATGACTAAGACTTTCCGTGCTTGAAACCGACGGTACGAATGTTGTACTTATATTTCTGCACCAAAATATATATATATATATATATATATATATATATATATATATATATATATATGAGACCTGTCTAAAACGTATCCGACCTTAGGCCAGTAAATATGTCAAATATGTGACGGGGTTGGGACCCTACTCCCTTTCAAAGTATGCCCCTTGTGCTTGTACACACTTAGCCCACCGATCCATCCACTGCCGGAAACACCTCTGAAAGTCTTCTTTTGGAATGGTGTTCATCTCCGGCTTCGCGTTCCGCATTATCTCTTTATTTGCACTCTCTTGACAACAGCTGCACTCCGAGCAGTTTCTTTGTCTGCCAGAACGCTGGTAACTCCCCGCTAATGTGCGATCATTGTTGAATCGGTTGAACTACTCATTAATTTGTGTTACACATCGCATCTTCTCTAAACACCTGCCGAATCTAACGCGACGGCGGAGATGAACACCATTCCAAAAGATTTCCAGGAGTGTTTCCGGCAGTAGATGGATCGGTGGGCTAAGTGTGTGCAAGCACAAGGGGCCTACTTTGAAGGGGGTTAGGGTCCCAACCTCATCACGTATTTGAAATATTTTTTTGTGGTCTAAGGTCGGATACTTTTTAAACAGGCTTCGTATATATATATATA
>OY744541.1:34961904-34984404 GCA_963556195.1 Sepiola atlantica | reverse complement strand
CACCTTTCATCCCCGGGGGAATCTTAAAGCTAAAATGCATGAGTAATTTTTGCCGGGTGTTTTTATATACACGGCTAGCTAGTAAACCAATTAGATTCTTTGTTGTTCTCTCAGCCAATCGTTGGGCTTCCCACGAACAAAGGTCTTGTTAGTGTTACTTCTTATACCCTGTTCTATTGTTCTATTTTCTATAGATTGGCCTATATCCTGTTTCCTTTGTTGTGTCAATATAATGGGTGAATTTATTTTAACACGTAGTTCCTTGTATTTCTATTTTAGGTTTTAATTTTTAAATTGTTAATTCTTAGTTTAATACTCTTGAACACTTTTCACCACCAATGCTCGGATCCCTGTTTCGCCCCAGTCGAAATGAATTGCTCTTCTATCCCTTGGTTTGATAAGTTCTAATGACTAACTTTAACTCTTGATCGAAAAGAAAATGCTTATATCCACTCTGTTTTTAAGGTCGCCTGGAGTGGTTGGATCACTCTACTCCTCCAGAAAGTACTTGTCTCCAGGTGCAATCCTCTATCTGTTTAAGTCAGATACATTCTGACAGAGTGCAAAATCGACTTCGAAATCTACTGTGTGATCTCTTCTCTTCCCTGCAACCCGTTTCTCACAGAAAATACATTGCTAGTCTTTCTCTACTCTATCATTATTTCCATGGAAGGTGCTCGGCCGAGCTCTAATCATTCGTTCCTCTTTGTAAGAAATTCACCGCAAGAATTCGCATGGCTGTAAATAACTTTTCTCTGTCTTAATAAGTTTGTGTATTTATTCATTCTCTCTCTCTCTCTCTCTCTCTCTCTCTCTCTCTCTCTCTCTCCGGTTCACTATATATCTAACACTCTGTCTCTCTTTCTGTATCTCTGTCTATCTCTTACTATGTATGTATGTAATTATCTCTTTCTCTATATATCTCTCTCTTTCTCTTTCTCTCTCTCTCTTTCTCTCTCTCTCTCTCTCTCTCTCTCTATATATATATATATATATATATATATATATATATATATATATATATGTCTGGCTCACTATATCTCTAACACTCTGTCTCTCTTTCTGTGTCTCTGTCTATCTCTTACTATGTCTGTATGTATGTATCTCTCTCTCTCTCTCTGCGCCTATTTCTTTTTATCTATCTATCTATGTATCTATCTTTCTGTCTATCTATCTATCTACCTATCTATCTATCTATCTATCTATCTATCTTGAACACTATTCACCACGAATGCTCGGATCCGTTTTTCCGCAGTCGAAATTAATGGACCTCTAAAAAAGCCCCTTTTTCGATAGGCGCATCGGACTGATTTTTACTCCAGATCTAAAATGGGAGACGTACACCCAGTCCGTTTCTACGTTCGCTGGGAGAATGGTTTGATCATTCTACCGCAGAAGATTGCATTCTCACCCCAGACGCAATCCGCCACCTCCATATACGAGCCAGATACATCCTACCATGGAACGCTGCTGCCACACCAAGGGAGGTGACGCACAAAGCACTCTTTCCTGCTTTGACAGGGTACAAAATCGACTTCGAAATCAAGTGGGAGCTGATCTCTTATTTTCCTTTCACCCGTTTTTTGGTTATAAAACAGACATTGCTAGTCTCTCTATGCTCTATCTTTGTTTCCATAGAAAGGGCTCGACTGAGCTCCAATGTTTGGTTCTTCCTTGTAAAACATTCACTGCAATACCTTGTCTCTCTACCACAATGGAAAAAATACATTTCTTTATTTCTGCATGTACCTTGCGTCGGGCGAAACTTCCATGGACATAGCTACTTACAAGGGATTCTCGTATGTGGAACGCGTACCGGGTACTACTTCCCTGTTGGTTACAACTTGGTTTTCTTCTTCAAATCCAATGTTAGCAAATTCTTGTGATAAACCGTCCCATATTAGTGATGAGACGATTCCAATATGTTTCTCGATTCCGATACAGTTACCGATTCCGTTATAAATTGTTGATTCTATTCTTTTAAAACCCCTAATTAGCTATAGAATTGTGTTTTTTATTAATTTTCAGCTTACATTAAAAACTCATGTAATATGTGCATATATGTTCTGCAAACGTTAAAATACACTTGAGGGGGGGGGGATCGATAAATTTTAGTTTAACTAGTAGTTTATAATCAATAAATAGTTATGGTGTTATCATTAGTACCAAACATGGAAAATGTTGTTTTAAACAAAAACAAACAAACAAAAATTAAAAGAATCGATTTTAGCATCGGGAAATAAGGAACATTTTTTTTCCGATTCGGATTAATTGTCCAAACACTATCCATGTGCAATCAAACGAGTTCATACCTAGTGAGAAAGTGGTTTGCAATGTCCAAAGTGGAATTTAAAGCGAAACGCTGGGCAAGTAGTTCAGCATTATCAGTTGCCGGGTAAACGACATCATTGTGGTTGGATAGCGAGGGGGGAATTGTTGATTGCCCATTGTTCACCACACGATTGAAGATTTTCCAGAAATCACGAGCACCTAGTTCCTGTAACTGTATTCGTTTTCTTGTAATTTCTGTATATTTTCTCTTTGCTTCATCTATCACAGCCTTACAATGAGTTATTTACACTATAAGTTTCTGTCTATTTGCAGATGATTCACATAGGTTGAATTATCAGAGTGCTTGCTGCTTCTGAGTAATAGAACCCGCACAGTTCAAGGTGAACCATTGTGTCGAGTTGATCTTACTGTAAAAATTCCGAATGTTGACATGTGTTTCAATGTCTGCTTTAACCTACACAGTGAACTCATTTGCGCACTGATCAGCAGGGACAGAACAAATTTCACTCCATGGGGGGAGGGGGGGGCTCTGTGATGTGATCTCTGATAGATTCCCTATCAGCCCGCTTGTAGTATCTCGTCGTTTTGAGCAACGGCTCATCGGCTTCGGGGCGAGATTCGAGGGTAATGTCAATCATTACCACAAGGTGATTAGCGTTCCCGAGCGGGCTATGGTTATAGTCTCACAAGCCTCGGGCAATGGGGTCAGAAAAAGGTCGAGAAGTAAGGATGGCTGGTCCAAACGATCAGGGAGGCGGGTCAGGAATGTTGCAATCTGTGAGAGGAGTGAGCTATGGAGAAACTATACGTGGAGTTACCAGCTGCGTCTGTATAGCTGGAGAATTCAAGACAGCCAATGTGTTATATATTGAAATCCCCAAATACATGCAGTTGGGCATTCGAGTCAAGTGATATATATATATATATATATATATATATATATATATATATATATATATATTAATAAATCTCGTCGATTTAAAACAAAAACAGTTTCTGAGTTATAAGCGTTTCAAACGTCTAAAAGTTAGTATGTTTTACTTCGGCTACGAAATAAGCAAGACAGAGAATATCAAAAACAAAACTGCGCATTGTTTTAATAGTTTTAATAGTTAAGCAATATCTTCCTTAGCCTTCAACTAAAAAGAGTTCTTTATTTTATCAAACCTGCTTTACTTATTAATTTTTCTCCACGCAATGGACGTTACTCCTTTTTTTGAAAAAATATTTTATCACTTTAAACTGGGCCAAACAACCAAAAGTTGACCTTATCATGGGCAAAGAATCTAAGAAATTTTGTCTGTGAAAACTTCCGATACATATATATATATATATATATATATATATATATATATATATATATATATATATATATATATATATATGTGTGTGTTTCTGTGTGTCTGTGTATAGTGTGTGCAGAGTTGAATGATTTCGGTAGAATATCCGAGCTCAATGTACTTTTGTACAGAGCAGGAAGTGAGCGGATGTTTCTATCAAACTGATTCATAGATTTCGTCAAATGCATAACCAACCACATTTGAAAACTGAGTTCCCAAGTGTGGCTGGTTATGCATCTGATGAGACCTATCTAGGTCGAAATAATTTATAATGCTGACAGCGATAATGTGTTTAGTTTTTTCTTGTAATATATATATATATATATATATATATATATATATATATACGATTACATAAAAAGTTATTAAAGTTGTTTACAGCTGTTTCAAGGCAATATTTATTTTAAATCAATACAATCAAAAATAATATATTTCAAAACCTATAATCTCTAGAGAACCGTATGTTTCTAAGCACCTAGAAAAACAAACCAACCATGTCCACAAAATGTCAGTTTCTAAGAAAATCAAAGTAAAAATCACAAGATAGATCCATGATATATATTTATGTGTATGAAATGGTGAAATTCTTATCTTAAAAGGACACAGATAAAGATTAGTGTGCACATTGCCACCCTGAATCCGTTTAATACAAAGCCCCGTCCACTTCCACTAAACCGGTGGTGCGTGTCTCCGCCCTTCGCTTTAATTCCCACCTGAATTATAATGTTTTAATTTCCGAACAGAGAGCTTAGCTCACAACCGCCTCCAACGGACCAACATCCAAATACCTACTCAACCAAGCGTGACAAACCTTTATATGACGATAATCCGGGGACTCTTCGAGGGCTCTCGGGTTGGGGTCAGCCTTATTGACAAGTGCCACTTCTTAATATATGTGGTCAACGAAACAGAAATTGACGGACAAATAAACGAATTCAAACCCGACTTTTTGTATGCCGGAAGAGGAATTAAAATTTGGAGATGCGTCCCCGCATTTAACGATGGGCTTCGTCGGTCGGTTGTTTCGGTTACGATTCAGTGTGAAATAGCATTTACGTTGCTGAACGCGGATATTGAATGGGCGCATCTTATTATGTATGTCCGTCCGTGTTTATGTCACGCTTAAGGTTGAAATAGAAGTCTCGTCGGTTGTCACGCTTAAGTATAATGTTTGTTTAAGTGTAACGTTTACATTTGGTACAGAATTTTCGTTAGAAAGTCACGCTTAAGTTCAAAATAGAATTTTTGTTAAGATGTCACGCTTAAGGTTGAAATTAAATTTTCGTTAGAATGTCACGCTTAAGTTCAAAATAAAATTTTCGTTAGAATATCACACTAAATTTTAAAATAGAATTTACCTTAGAATGTCAAGCTTAAGTTAAAAATAGAATTTCAGTTAGAATGTCAAGCTTACATTTTAAAATAGAATTTTCGTTAGACTTTCACGCTAAAGTTTAAAATAAAAATTCCGTTACAATGTTACGCTTTAGTTTTAAATAAAATTGTTGTTTGAATGTCACGTTTATGTTTGAAATAGAATTTTTCTCGGAATGTCACGCTTAAGTTTTAAATAAAGTTTTCCTTAGAATGTCACGTTTAAGTTTTAAATAAAGTTTTCCTTAGAATGTCACGTTTAAGTTTAAAATTAAGTTTTCCTTAGAATGTCACGCTTAAGTTTTAAATAAAGTTTTCCTTAGAATGTCACGTTTAAGTTTAAAATAAAGTTTTCCTTAGAATGTCACGCTTAAGTTTTAAATAAAGTTTTCCTTAGAATGTCACGCTTAAGTTTTAAATAAAGTTTTCCTTAGAATGTCACGCTTAAGTTTTAAATAAAGTTTTCCTTAGAATGTCACGTTTAAGTTTAAAATAAAGTTTTCCTTAGAATGTCACGCTTAAGTTTTAAATAACGGTTTCCTTAGAATGTCACGTTTAAGTTTAAAATAAAGTTTTCCTTAGAATGTCACGCTTAAGTTTTAAATAAAGTTTTCCTTAGAATGTCAAGCTTAAGTTTAAAATAAAGTTTTCCTTAGAATGTCACGTTTACGTTTGAAATAGAATTTTCGTTTGAATGTCACGCTGTAATTTTCAATAGAATCTTCGTTAGAATGTCCCGATTAAGGTTGTAGCGTCACGCTTAATTTAGAAATAGAATTTTCGTCGCTAAATGCTTATTTGTAGATATACGTTTGAGATGCGTCCAAGTACATGTGTAGAAACTCTGTCCTCCCGTTTGCCGTTTGCAGTTGTTAGAAATAGCTTTCTCGTCAGACTGGAACGCTCGAGTGTGGAATATCATTCTTATCAAACTCTCACGCTTAAGTTGGAAATAGCATTTTCGTCAGACTGGAACATTTAAGTTTGAATTTTCCTCGGGTTGTCACTTTAAGCTTTAAATAGCATTTTTCTCAGATTGACATGCTTAAGTTTGAAATAGCATATATGTCAGACTGCCAGCCTTATGTTTGGGATAGCATTTTTCTCAGATTGACATGCTTAAGTTTGAAATAGCATATATGTCAGACTGCCAGCCTTATGTTTTGGATAGCATTTTTCTCAGAATGACATGCTTAAGTTTGAAATAGCATATATGTCAGACTGCCAGCCTTATGTTTGGGATAGCATTTTTCTCAGATTGACATGCTTAAGTTTGAAATAGCATATATGTAAGACTGCCAGCCTTATGTTTGGGATAGCATTTTTCTCAGATTGACATGCTTAAGTTTGAAATAGCATAGATGTAAGACGGCCAGCCTTATGTTTGGGATAGCATTTTTCTCAGATTGACATGCTTAAGTTTGAAATAGCATAGATGTCAGACTGCCAGCCTTATGTTTCTGATAGCATTTTTCTCAGATTGACATGCTTAAGTTTGAAATAGCATAGATGTCAGACTGCCAGCCTTATGTTTTGGATAACATTTTTCTCAGATTGACATGCTTAAGTTTGAAATAGCATATATGTCAGACTGCCAGCCTTATGTTTTGGATAGCATTTTTCTCAGATTGACATGCTTAAGTTTGAAATAGCATAGATGTCTGACTGCCAACCTTATGTTTTGGATAGCATTTTTCTCAGATTGACAAGCTTAAGTTTGAAATAGCATAGATGTCAGACTGCCAGCCTTATGTTTTGGATAGCATTTTTCTCAGAATGACATGCTTAAGTTTGAAATAGCACATATGTCAGACTGCCAGCCTTATGTTTTGGATAGCATTTTTCTCAGATTGACATGCTTAAGTTTGAAATAGCATATATGTAAGACTGCCAGCCTTATGTTTTGGATAGCATTTTTCTCAGATTGACAAGCTTAAGTTTGAAATAGCATAGATGTCAGACTGCTAGCCTTATGTTTTGGATAGCATTTTTCTCAGAATGACATGCTTAAGTTTGAAATAGCATATATGTCAGACTGACAGCCTTATGTTTGGGATAGCATTTTTCTCAGATTGACATGCTTAAGTTTGAAATAGCATAGATGTCAGACTGCCAGCCTTATGTTTGGGATAGCATTTTTCTCAGATTGACATGCTTAAGTTTGAAATAGCATAGATGTCAGACTGCCAGCCTTATGTTTGGGATAGCATTTTTCTCAGATTGACATGCTTAAGTTTGAAATAGCATATATGTCAGACTGCCAGCCTTATGTTTGGGATAGCATTTTTCTCAGATTGACATGCTTAAGTTTGAAATAGCATATATGTCAGACTGCCAGCCTTATGTTTGGGATAGCATTTTTCTCAGATTGACATGCTTAAGTTTGAAATAGCATATATGTCAGACTACCAGCCTTATGTTTGGGACAGCATTTTTCTCAGATTGACATGCTTAAGTTTGAAATAGCATAGATGTCAGACTACCAGCCTTATGTTTGGGATAGCATTTTTCTCAGATTGACATGCTTAAGTTTGAAATAGCATAGATGTCAGACTGCCAGCCTTATGTTTAGGATAGCATTTTTCTCAGATTGACATGCTTAAGTTTGAAATAGCATTTTAATCAGACTATCGCACTTAAGATTGAAATCGTATTTTCGCCAGACTGTCAGGCTTAAGTTTGGAATAGCATTTTAATCAGACTGACATTCTTAAGTTTCAAATAACATTTTTGCTGGACTGTCAGGCTTAAACTTGGAACATATTTTTTTCTTTTCAGGGACATATTATATATCTCATATGCAAAAAAAAAAAGTTTTGTGGTATTTTTCTTCCTTGATTTACCCCGATGTTCCTGTGATTAATATTTTGGGGTAAATGTTTCGTTTCCCGCCCCATCCGACCCATGTAATTTTATCGGAAAGACGATATGCAGTAGCTACAAAACTGTATTTTTTCTAAGATTATGACATGCTGAACGTATTGCCGTAAAAATCAATTTAGTATTACGTATGAAATAGGAAAAACAAAAACTCGTTAAATTAGTACATTAGCCGACATAATGGCATATTTCTAACATGGATGTTAGTCGATATAAAACTTAGAACGAAGAAGAGGTCAAATAAAAAGAAGCAAAGTTTTTTAGTGAGTCATATAAAATGATTTATTTCAAACAATTAAAATATTTATAAATATATTTGTTACAAAACATAATTCTTTTGTTTATTTAAAACAAAAGAATTATGTTTTGTAACAAATATATTTATACATATTTTAATTGTTTGTAATAAATCATTTTATATGACTCACTAAAAAACTTTGCTTTGCTTTGATTGTTTTTTATAAAATCACTAATAGAGATTACTTCTTTTCGTCTTACTTATTCTTCGTTCCAAATTTTATATAGGCTAGCTTTCCAGACGTCTATTTCAGAAGTATGCTAGTGTGCTGGCTCATTTACATTTTAAAAATGTGTTTGATTTTTTCTTATTTCATACGTAATACTAAATTGATTTTAATGCCAATAATTTCAGCATATCTCAATCTAAAAATAAAATACAATTTTTGAGCCACTAAATAGCGTCTTTTCGATTAAATGACACGTGTCGCGTGTGTCGGGAAAACGAAATATTTACCCATTTTTTGTTAATCGGTCACGTTAAAGTACATGTGTGTATGTGTGTATTTGTGTATGTGCAGCTAAAAGTAAAAAATATTACCAAAGAAACACCCACAAAGTTGGGATATTCTTGATCAGCGTTACCCGGAATAAATAATATCTCAAATTCAGAAAACAATATCAATTCTTTGAAGGTAAAGTGGACACGATTTTGTTAGGGGCGGGGGGGGGTAGTTTTTTCATCTTTTTCATATTAACTAAAGGGATGGAACTCTGCTTTTTTTTAATGAGTTATTTCCCTTACATTGACTCATTCCTCGAGTAATATATTAAAGTGTGTGTGTAGGTCCAGAGACAGGAATGGTTTGGACGGAATAGAAAGAGCTGGTGGAGAGGGGGAAAAACGGGGGGGGGGAAGGAGCGGAAAGAGAAATAGAAGTTTTAATACAAATATGTTACACTTGGGTCCCTGGCAACGCCGAGTAGCCCTGCTAGTTATAAATATTATTTTTTATCGCTAAACGCGAATTGAATGGACGCATCTTATTTTAAATGCTTCCAAACATCTCTATGATGCTCTGTCTGTCCGTTGGTCTGTCACGCTTAAGTTCGAAATAAGATTTTCGTAGGTCTGTCAGATTTAATGAAACTACCTTTCAGATGCTACTGCTTATTATTCCTCCAATTGGAATCGGATTATTTTCACCAAGAAACGTCTTTCGCTTTTTTTTTTGTGTCTAATTCAATGGCCTCACCGGGCAGGTAGGGGGAAGGCGTAGATAGTAAACATCGCGGTGCATGTTTTATTATTCGAGACTTTAATAGGTAAAGGAATGTCACAGGTCAGAAGTGAAAGGTCAACGATTAGGAGTTTAGTGGAAAGCTTAAGACACAATGTATAACTTATACACTTTGAATATTAGGAGGGGGGGACGTTAGCAACTATTTACTCATTTGTCATAGTTGATTGCTGTATTGAGTGGAAGAGGAAACTCCAACCCACCTTCCCAACCCCAGAAAATAAATTAAGGATCAATTGTGTATACTTGCCATGAAATATACGAAAGCTGATATGAATTTTTTTTTTTTTTGAGGGGGAAGGGAAGTTTTAACACGGGGCCGTCTGAAAAAGTGATAGAATTCCTTCAATCTTCATGTAAAAATCCATTTACAGGTCAACCCCAAAAGTGCCACCGACCGATGGAGTCGCTAATAAAATCCGCAATCCTTTCTGCAATCAAACTATATTTGGTGCAAATAAACTTCAGTATATTACTGACTTGTCCACCAAATTCCATTCATGAATATTCAACAGTCTTTATTTTATCGCCGTTCAATTACATCTGTATTGTAAGCACATCTGGCTATGACGTGCACAATTAGCAATAACTCTTCAGTTGAGGAATCGACTGGAGATGGTTTTGATAGACATTTTTTCGAGATAACTAAATCTGACGGGGGGGGGTAAATTTCCATTGAGGGTGAAGCCCATTATGGATCACATCCTTAGGCTTTACAGATACATTCAACTCTCCGTTCTTTTTTTTCCGATTCTCTCTCAATCGGGGACGTAATTCTAAAAATTCCTTTAACACATTCCTCAACTCGGTATATCTCAAAATACAAAAAATTAAATGATTAAATCTTAATTTTCGTCTCAACCTTGAAATCCTCAAAACAATCACAGTCGCATTTCAACCGCGACGTCTACACACAGTATTAACCCTAACCCTCTCGTTACTTATAACTTACTATCTCGCTTTTTCGATCGCCCCGGGGTAATCTCGTTACAAATATTTAACTTGCGCTTTATTTTGCCGCGTTGGTGTGTCAAGATTAAGTTTAGACTAAGAGATTGAATAGTCGCATCTTATTTCAGATGCGTCTCAGTTCAAAAACATGATTTAACTAACGTTTCTGCCTTGTTGATCTGAATCTTCCTTGTCGTTATTTCCTGAACACGTTAGCTTTAATTCCTTATTTTTAACTTCTTTATTTAATTAAACATCTCATAAGCAACTCTATTTCTCGGTCGGTCACGCTCAAGTTTGAAATAGTATTTCCCATGTATTATTGAGATCATTAAGACTACTGCTCTGATCTTGGATGTTATTCTCACAAAGTTTCGGCCGATCTAACCTCTGACCTTCAACTTGTTGAACTCGGGAAACTTTCTGTCGTACTCGCAAATCTGTACGGAATTTCGAACGGATACTTTTATTAAATCCACGGCGGGTATGTTGTTCTCGTTCCGTCAGATATGACTAGGGAGAAGTCTTAAGTAACTCGTAATTGTATTCTTAGTATCGCCCGCACTGAGGATTGAACCTTCAACCTCCAGAAGACTGTCACTTAGAACTATTAGTACTTAGCACTGTATCCGTTAGCCCACGAGTCCTTGCGTGTTCGACAAGATGCATGAGGCTACGTAGGCGAATAGAGTTCCACGAGTCTATCCCGATTCATATAAAGTTAGTTACGTGCATATATGTATATATTTATATGTGCAGGATTAACTCCTAAACTAATTAACAGATCTATACAAATTTTGGAACAAATATTCTAGGCGTACGAGGTCCAAAAGTAGGCTATATTTAGTTTAATGTTGTTGTATGCATAATCACGTTTAGACGGCGGTTCTCGGTAGATCACCGAAGTTAAGCGACGTTCAGGGGCCAGTAAAAACAAAGAAAGTAATACGGTGTCATGAGCATAGTGAAAAAGTACATAGCAGCTATCCTCATTCAATCCCGAGCAACGTCGGGTTGTCTTACCCGTATTTATATATTTCTATGTACAGGATTAACTTCTAAATTAATTAACCGATCATTATTAATCTTGGAACACATCTGCTGGTGTTAGGGGTCTAAATGTGGGCCACTTTTAGTTTAATGTAGTTTTTTGCGAAGGGTTAGAAGCCTTTCGAGAGAATACAGATACTTCCGTTTTTTGTGTGAAATTGTAACTGTTGTGAAGTAGTCCAACAGTAAAAAGAAGAAGTCAAGTCGAGGTTGGGTTAAGATAACAAGTGTATTAACATAAAAGTTACAACGGTAAGGAAACTGACTGGCACTTGGCTAGACAGTTACAATACTGTCCTTTTTCTTCCTGGTGATTGTCTACTCGCACTATTTATAGTGAGAACCGGTGTAGTTTCTCTTCTGTTAGAACGGCTGGTGTAACAGTAACAATAATCATTAGACATAAATTAATAAATATTCCACAACTTCCTGTTTCTTTGAAGTATTTTAAATGTTTTTAGGGGGTATAATATGTGAACAATATCCCATTTGAAAATTAAAATAAATCAGATGTGCATTGAATGAGATTCATAGTCATTAGCCACCAATTATGCAAAATTCCCTGAATTTTAATTTCTTCTTAAGACCTCTTAAGCCTAAGAATTTAATTTTAGACATGTTCTAGAATCTAAATAATGGAATGGAATAACGATTCGAGACAATTTTCTAATTGTTATATATTGATTTGAATCATAGCAAACGGGACATAAAAGTGGTGCAAACCTGTTTTGTTCGGAGAATTAACTTTTGTTTCCTATACAAATAAATCATACAAAAGACATTTTAAAATATTCCTTGGTTTTGAAAACAAGCCACTTTTTACAACACATGAAAATATTTTTTTTGTTTTGTTTCTAGTTTAAGAATTTGGCATAATGTATGTATTAAAAAATTAATTTGTAATCTAATTAAAGATATGTAAAGGTTGAAAAGCATGCACACTTACTTTAACGGAACCGAAAAGGGGACCCACAAACTTAAAGAGCGCTTAATTGTTTAAATATATTTTTTTTAATGTTTCGTCAACATATAAAGAAGCGAAATCTCGACTTCAAGAAAAGCAACCTGTTCTAACTGGCAGCAGACACAAATATCAGAAATAACGTTTTATCCTGAACTTAAATAAACATACACCGTAAAAGATTTTCTCTCAAACTTCTGTCTTAACAAAATCAAGTCCAAGAAAATAAATAATAATGTATTTAACTTAAAAACGACTCATTGAAATAACACGATTTGCTGCCACGAATGTTTTCATATCACTGATGGTAAAAAACGAATTATTTACCTCACCTGACAAAGTCACATCACAGGTCGTCGTCGTCGTCTCGACTGGCGTTGGTCTCCGTTATCACTGTGGCAATGATCAAATTTTTACATCGATGAATGAAGTCCGTTCACTTTCATGTTTATTTAAAGGTAAAAACTCTTTAGTTTTAATCCAAATTTTACAAAAGGAACAAAGAGTGTCAAAAGGAATTACGGAATAACCATTTCGCAGAATCATGTACATGACTATAAAAATTCACTCGCTCCTTTATTTTCTCTGGGGGTCACAGTTCAAATCTTTGGAACTTAAGCAAATGACCGGTGCGTCTAGATTTGTGGTCTACATTATGCGACGTTTAATGTTGATTATAGTAGCAGCGAGTATAGACCGTCTGTGTCTCTCATTATTGTAGTCGGCAATACGTAATAAAAACAACTATAATTCTCTTGGTTTTAATATGTTTTATTTTCCTTGAAGAGTTGCACATTATCAGTATTCCAACAACACGCCTACATCCGCAGGGGTGGACAATTCCTTTGAAATACTTCCGCCTCGGCTCAAAAACAGTACCAGGGAGAGAGAAAGAGAGGGAGAGAGAGAGAATCTACTATTTCTTTTTTTCACGACTTACTATACTATGTCACTTCAAGAAAGCGACGTCCTGTTCGGTTCCGCACTCTCATTAGCTAACCTACATTTTGCGTAACCTACTTATATCACGTTACATATTTTAACATCGCAACTTGGCGAAACCAGCTAAACTAGGGAATCTATAAAAAACCTTGTGTAATGAAGTAAATACAAAAATTATCGAAATCAAAGAGAATGTAATACTAAAATATTTGAATTACCATTTCGTATGTGTCTCTATCCAAATTTCTATTCACACGCTACATAAACGAACCAACAATTTCTTGAAGAATCACACACACACACACACACTTCTTCCAACTAAACATTCTCCCCTATACTGCTGTCACGTATTTGAGATTTTCACTCCTACCACTTCACCAATGTATATATTTTATGTTTTTATGGACATAGCTCCAGACGAGGCATGACGCCACGTGATGTAAGGAGTTTACAAGAACAAAGAATAATTATCGTAAAAATAGAATATTCCTATTGGCTTTAGTCTTTAAATGGCCAAGGCTGTAGGTAGGAGGAAAACAGTCAACAGGGAGAATTCCACAAGCCTGCAGTTCTTGGAAAGACGCTACTGGAATAGGAAGCTGTATTAATTGAGGTATCAAAACAGCGAAGTGATAGAGAACACTAGACCACCGACTCAAACGAGCTGGAACAAAGGAAGCAGGGAATGTATCGGACAATTATGAAGAACACATGCAATAATAGTATTTATAGAAAAGACTGGGACAAGCAGCATCACATCTGTGAGAGAGAAGGTGCAGAGAAGAAGAAAGGTGGGGCAATTAAATTACAGATACGTTTCTGCACCTTATCAAGAACCCTGAAATGGGACAGAGATACATCAGTCCAAATATGACAACAGTATTCCATACACGGTTTCATCGTACATTTGTATAGATGGAAAATAGCCTCAGGTGTGAAAAAGTGTTTGGAGCGATAGGGAGAACCGAATTTACTAGTAGCAGAACGAGCAATGGATCTAATATATGAACTCCACGAAAGATTTGTGCAACCATTTTGTTTTGAAGTCTGTCAACGGACAATCAATGGATTTGTTTATTAAGATGTACCCTCCTCGGCGTAAAATAAATGAACCTTGCTAATTTTTGAATAATTTTGTTAATATTGTGTTGTCAAGTAATTTTACTTATATTAGATCAGTTTTTCTCAGGTTAGTGTCAGACCTGCTGAATTTATCTTAATATTTAATCTAAAATTTCACTGAAGAAGTGTTTGTGGTTAAGTAGGATAACGACCCGGACTGACGACCTGAGAGTGCCAAGTTTGAATCCAGTCGGTATCATACCGACACTTTCACTTAAGGGTGTTGGCAATGCCTAACTCCTGGGGAGGAGTAAATAAAACCTATACCTGACCTCTCTGACAAGAATGGCAACAATAGAATCAAGCCGGTCAACACAGCTGACTTATACAGATTTAATTACTTAAGAAGAAGACCAGAATTTGCGAATTTACGAATTTACGAAATAACGAATTTACGAAAAAACGAATTTACGAAATTATGAATTTACGAAATTACGAAATAACGAATTTACGAAATTACGAATTTACAAAATAACGAATTTACGAAATTATGAATTTACGAAATTACGAAATAACGAATTTACGAAATTACGAAATAACGAATTTACGAAATAACGAATTTACGAAATTATGAATTTACGAAATTACGAAATAACGAATTTACGAAATTATGAATTTACGAAATTACGAAATAACGAATTTACGAAATTACGAATTTACAAAATAACGAAATAACGAATTTACGAAATAACGAATTTACGAAATTACGAATTTACAAAATAACGAATTTACGAAATTATGAATTTACGAAATTACGAAATAACGAAAAACAAAATCATGAGAAAGAGAGGATTGGAGTATAGACACATTTTTACCGTCTTGAACAAGACAAAATTTGTAACTTCGTTTTCAACAGTGAAAGGAATCGGTAAACTGTTAACTAACTGTGTCAGAAAAATAAAAGAATAAAAAAAGTGTTGACTGTAATTCAAATTCCAACCGAATTTCGTGCAACCCACTTTATCTCTGCCTTTCTCTCTCCAATCCAAATCGCTTCCCCTTCCTTTCCCAGTTGGGTTCTTCGTTTATATTAGCTGATATCCACATATGCAAATCAAGGACCACCATGAACACCTGCACCTATGAAGAGAATACCTTTTTTAATCTGCCGACACGCCATGCAAAGCACCTCCTTCTTTTTCCTGACGGTGAGTGTTCCTCTTTATTGTCTTTATAGGTAATGTGGAGAGGAAGACAATTCCAGACAATCCCAAAATCATCAACAAGATGAGATGACTCATACTGAAAATGACAGCTCTCCGTTACGGGAAAGGCACCTTTACGGTTATTCTCTTTACTGTAGAACAATGGCCAAGAGATCGAAAGCAAACGACATATCCTCAACACGATGTGTAATAAAAGCTTTTGTTACTACAAAAGAATATCATGGATAAGCTTTGTAAGTGAATATGGCGCTCTTTTCTCAAAATGCTTACGGAGAGTTATTTGGTTGAATGAGTCGCGTTTTCTTTTGTGGGTTATGCATCCTAACGGTGTTTGCGAAGATCAGATTAAAGATTCAGGATTGATTGTTTTCAAACAACAGGTAAGCATGAAAAAGAAGGAATTATTTTTTGGGGGTGAATTTTAGGTTAATTATATGTGATATAAGCATCAATACCAAATGATACATTTGTATTTTAGAAAATAAATTTATTCCGACAGTTCAACATTTGTTTTCTTCCTGTTCCAGGGAAAATATTTTGTTTCGGCTTACACTGCAAAATCGACCAAAAAGTGGTTTAATGACAATTTTTTTCGGAAAATGTTTTGGTCGGGACAAAGCTCTGATTTTAACCCGATCGAGAACTTATGGGGCACAATTAAAAGAATATTGGCTCGTAGAAAAATTGCAAACACACGTTACTCGGTGGGGGGGCAGTTATAAAGAGTGGGAAAATATTAGTCTGCAACAGTCTAAGAACATGATAGACTGCTTGCTCAAAATAATAGCCTTTTTACGGCACGCTCACTAAGGAGCTGTCATGTATTAGTTAAATGCCAGTTTACTAATTTATGTTTGTTTAAATTATTTTCAAAATAAATATTCAACATTAGTAAAATTAAATGCCCTTTATTTTAAAAAAAATGCCAAATTAAATGTTGTTTGCCCTTTTATTTTCAAACTAAATATTAAAAAAATGCTAAATTAATTGTTTTTGCCCTTCTTTTTCAAAAATGAATATTTAAAATTAGCCATGCTCAATTTTTTTTATTTGTCTAAGAGTGTATGTATCTAAAAATTGTCTGACCATTTTCTTCTTTTAATTCAAACATTCTCATTTCTGACGAGTATCCCGAGATAAAAACGAGTTAATCGATGTGCCTCTATCTAGCACTAGAATTAGGTAAATGTAATTAATCTAAACGGACCGGTAATACTATGTGTGGTATTAGCCTGGTCGGCAATTTCTGCTTTCTCCAAATGAGGAGGCTTACAGGAATATCATATTCACAAGCGGCCCCAGCTGCATGTATATCCCGATCATTTGAAGATGACATACAGTGGCAAGCATTCCCAAATCATCAACCATCTGATACTGACCAGGCTTCATGTCGCTTAACTTCAATGATCTAACGAGAACCGGTTTGTCAACGCGATTGTGCCGTATTTTTTAAAGTAATCTGGGATGTTTTATTTAAAAGTCGGCAGTCATTTTTAAATATGGCTGCAATTCTTACAAATATGCCGGCTAAACGGTGCTATTAGCGACCTAAGATATTGTAAAGGAAATACCGCTGAGAAATTAGTCGAAAACAATTTATTTTTCTTTATCTTTTTATGTGTGACCTATTTGCGTTAAAAACAATTTAATATTAAATAGAAAATATGAAGATGTGAAGTTACGTAAATATTGATCGTAAGTAATCAGGTGTCAGTAATGTTATTTCGTCCAGCAATAGGGTTATAACAGGACCGTCAGGGGTAAATTCTAAGATAAATAAGAACCTCCCTAATATCAAAGAAGTATTTTTTAATTAATGGCTTTAATAAAAGTTTAAAATTCAGAAGTCAACTATCTGATCCATGTTTATCTTAAAATTAAATCATTCAGGTCCCGCCGAAACCCTACTTCCGGAAGAAATAACATGGCCGACGAATGATAACTTACTCACGGCTAATATTAACATAACTCTACATGCTTCTATTTTCGATTAAATATAATATATTAAATGTTTTTAACGCAAATATGTCACAGATGAGTAGGTAAACCCAAATAAATAGTTTAGAACTAATTTCGCAACTGTATTTCATTTGAAATCTTTTATGTCGAAAATAGTAACGTTTATAACGTACCGTATTTACGCTTGGGGAAAGAGTATGATATACTTGCTTCCAGTTTCCATATTTATACGTCAGCCCTGTGACAGTAGACAACAAAATCAAAAATATAGATTGGGGGTTGGGCCATAGTCTACTCGTTTGAATCATGAAACGGATCAAAATGTTAATGAGAAAAAAAAGTGGAAAAAAAACAAGTGGGCTTCTTACTCAAAAAACACGGGTGGACGTGTTTATTCGGATGTGGGATGTACTGTCAACAGGCAAAAGGGGTTAAAAATGTAAAAGCAGTCAGGCGGGATTAATCCTATGAAAACAAGTTGCAGGTGCGATTGCTTGTGGTCACCGGTCACTTTGGGGAAGAATAGGGTGAAGAAGTATCATCAGGTGGTGTGGTAGAAGTACGGGTGTGGGGCTGGGGGTACTCTATACGCAAGTATACATGAAGACACACACATATACACACGTAGATACAAGAACATACACATACGAACCTATCGCTACAACACTTTCGAAGAGCCTTCTAATCGACACATTCAGTATTTAAGACAGTTAAGCAAACGTACATAAGAAATGGTGCACGGTAAAAGGGCACAGGTAAAAATTGCACATGTAAAAATTGCACAGGTAAAAATTGCACATGTAAAAATTGCATAGGTAACAATGGCGACGAAAAAAATTGGCACGGTAAAATCGCATCGGTACAAATGGCACAAGTGAATGGATAGGAAAAATGGCATAAATCTAAAACAATTCGTTAATGGAAAATTATAATCGTTGAGGCGGAGTTATTTTTCCTTCCCCCTAGTTTTAATAGAGGTTACCCCCCCCCCCACCCATATTTTAAAATCAATATATTTAAATAAGTATTGACTTTTTTGTTTGTAATGAAATAAAATTGGATTTTCTAAGTAAGCAAGGTGGGGCTAGGTCCTCTAACATCTAGTTTTAAATAGGGTCTACATTCATTAGAAATACATCGAAAATTTAGTTTAGTCTGATTCTACTGACCATTTGACTGTCTCTTTTTTATTGACTTTTGCGTATCTGACTCCCGTATTTAATATACCGAAACGACATATAGAGTAAACAAGGCATTTTTCATATACAAATATTTAATTGTAGTATCAATACATACCAAGACCCAGGGACCACGCGAGGATAAAGGTTAAATAGTTTTTGGTTGGACGATGATCGCCGTAAGGAGAAGAGTGGAAACAGTGGGGAATGGGTTAGCAGAAGATTATTTGAGGAATTGATTATCCAAAATGATGGATCATGCTGAAGTTGGTTGGAAAGCAAACTCGTGGAATCTTGTTCCACAGATGGGCCGTTCTAGGAAATTAACTTTTTTTCATGGAAATTCCGTTTAGTTTTTTGTACCCAGAGAGAGGGGAAAGAGAGAAGAGAGAGGAAGAGAGAAAGAGAGAGAGAAAAAAGTTTTTGCTGTGAATGTTTTACAGAGGGGCAGCAGTTACAGCTTAGTCAAGTACGTACCAACGGTATTTACCTTCCTCCCACAGCGGTAAGATGTGACAGAAGGTCGGGAAAGTGGGATTTGAAAAGCCAGCGCCCTAGAAGGTGACCAGTCTGGCCTACAAAAAATGCCTGGGCAGCCCCGTCGGCATTCCCCGGTAGTAAGCGATAAACTACTTCACCCCAAAGAGGGGATGTAAAGTCTGGGAGGGTGGACCTCCTAGAACTGCACAGAACAAACCCAAAGACCGGCGGAATCCAGACTCGAAAGCCAAGACGATACCGGTCTATAGGATGTAGTATCCATCGGAACAGGTACTACACTTTGATCTCGGCCAAAAGGCAAAGAGAACATAACTATACAGAGAGAACCTAACAACAACTTATTAGTGTGAAAGGTCTATATTGCGGTCGAGTTTGATTGTTCGAATCAGGAAAAAGTGGGTTTACAAAGCCAGTTAAATATAACACAATAGAGGCAAAATAAAAAATTAGTCTCTTCCTGTTTGCTAACTCTCTGTCTGTCTGTCTGTCTGCCTCTCTCTCTCTATCTCTCTCTCTCTCTCTCTCTCTATATATATATATATATATATATATATATATATATATATATATAATCTCTCTTCGGCTATGAGTTAAATAATATTAACATCCTTTTCTTAACAATGGACTATTTCAAACTTTTTATTATTTTCTTATTTCTTCTTTATTACCTTTGACGGTTAATAAAAACAGAGAGATATACATAGCAAGAGAGAGAGGGGGATTTATATAGTCGCAATCTTGAGTAATAGATCTTTATAAATGTAGGTATATTTATCTCTATGATAAAGTAAAGTCGTTTTCCCCTGCAACGTTGGCTATAATAGACTTAGAAGCAAAATCTGCAGATGCTAATCTGATTCTCACTCAAATTATTTTAAGCCCTCATGCGTGTTTCCAGAAATTATGTACTCATCTTTTCTTCTTTCCATATTCCCTATATTTACTACGGCTTATCCGACTCTCCCAAAAAAACTTCCAAAAAAAAAGTGACAAGCTCAGTTATCCACTATTATGTCACTACTCTCACTACCTCCATATTCACCGTTTTTTTCTTTAATATTAGGAAAATTTTGTTGAAACACCGAAATTAACTTATTCTGACCTCCTTAATATATTCTACATACTATGCAAACTTTAAAATCAAAATAACAATCGCTCCCTTACGCAGAATAAAGGAATACTGGAATTCAAACGTTCGGCCGTTATGAATGATTGTTTCTTATGATTAATGTAACTATTCCGGTTAACCGGTTGAATTAACAAACACATGACCGCTTGCAAATACATGTGGTGCCTTCACATGTAAGTAACTTCCTTGAGTTCGAACAATCAATCATTTTTGACATTGTTTCTCTATTTGGCTTTATGATCACAATTGACTGTCTACAGGGATTTCTTCTTCACTGACCTAGGCCACAACATATAGAGATGGTTCGTTATTTTTCTTTTAAAATTCACTAAAAATAACATCGATATTATCTTGGAAATAAATACATTTACTACAAAACAGACAAAACAAAATAGAAAAAAAAGTTTAACAGACAATGTAAAACATATCTTTAGTATTATTTACCTCCTCTTCGGGAGGTTAGGCACAAGGCCAGTTTTATCTTACTCCCACAAGGTAAGATGTGACCCAAGGTCGGGTCGGAAAGTGGGCTTGAAAAGCCAGCGCCCGAGAAGATGAGCACTGTGGCCATTAAAAATTCCCTGGGTAGCCCCGTCGGCATTCCCTGGTAGGGGCGCCTCAGGCAGTAAGCAATAAACTTACTCCTCCCCAAAGATGGGAGGCAAAGCCTTGGAGGGTGGACCTGCTAGAACTGCACAGGACAGACCCATACACCGGCGTAAATCAAGCCCCGGAGGCCAAGACCATACCAGTCTCAAGGGTACAGTATCAATCGGAACAGATACTACACTTTGATCTTGGCCAAACATATCTTTAGTTAACGATAACTTTCCTTAATTTTAAAAATTATTATTAATTTGATATTTATTTATTTTGCTTTTTCTGTTTTGTAATACATTTATATATTTATGAAACTCACTTGTTGTATACATATATTTTATATTATTATATTTAAACATATATATACTTGCTTTCTTCTTATGCATTCATGACAATTTCAAATTCGAGCGATTTTTATTCAAAACCTATAAAAAAGGTCAACAAAACAATGTCCGTTAGAGATTAACTAATTGAATTTAAGTTCGATTTTCAAGGCATTATAAAGTAAACTAAAACTTTAATTCATAACAATAAATACAATTTAAGTCGAATAACCAAAATGTGAAGTATCACTATTCTAGAATTGAACGAATTTTTTATCGCACGTAAATATTCTTATTTGTTTCTCATTATATATTTTTTTACTATTAATCTATTTTATTGAAAAATATTTCTCAAATTATTTAGTCTTTTTTACTTACATTTAAAGAGAAAAAAAGGACTGTTCTTTTTTCGCGAAGCCATCACCCCCACCCCTTTCTAAAGAAAGAGGATTTAGGGTTTCTGCGTAGGTGACTTGCCATATTTTTATAATATATATATATATATATATATATATATATATATATATATATATTTATATATACGGGGTAAGGTACACTATAAGTCATGAAAATGAAATGCCGTGGTAGACAAAATGTGTGAAATAAGACAAACGGAAAACAGGTTAAATGCAGGAGAAAAACAAAAACAAGAGATTTGACCGGTTTCGTTCGTATTAACGAACGTCTTCAGAAAAAGTGAACATTTGGAAACAATTTTATTTTGAAGGCACACACATGGGAGAAGGAAAAGATGATCTGATTGGACCATATGAGAATACTTTTAGCGACATTGAAATATCATTTGACAAGTAGGTGACATATTCTCCTTTATTTCTTTTTTCTTATTCTTTTTCATTTTTATTTATTTTCTTTTTCTTTTTCCTTTTCGCACCTACCGAGCTAGTATAGGGGAGGTGGTAGGCGGAGGGGGTAAAGGCTATAAGAGGGAAGAAGACAGAGAAACTAGCCAGGATAAACACACATAAAGTGGAATATATATATATATATATATATATATATATATATATATATATATATATATATATATATATATATAAGCATGCATACAATTCGCCTACCGCCTACCCTATAGCCCCTACCCTGTAACGCGGAAAATACTGGAATCTTGGGAAGGCTTATTGCTTCTTAAACTCCAGAGAAGGCACAAGTGTCATAGTTAGTGAGAAATCAATG
>OY744541.1:34944404-34956904 GCA_963556195.1 Sepiola atlantica | reverse complement strand
CTCTTCAATTTCGTTGATATATTTGTGGTGTGTTTAACATATATCTTGGGGGTGGAGGTATTTTGTACGTAAATAGAAAGATAAGACCCCCTCAGAGATACACCGTTTTCTGTCATTGTTGACGCCATTCTCTGTCGGGCGTGACTACAATCGTTTCAGCTTGCCGATGATTCCATTGGGCACGGAGATTTAGTAAAGATGTCTAAATCTGCCCTTTTAGATGAAACCGCGGTACATTTCTGAAATATGTAATATACAGTATCTAAATAAATTATATTAGCTCTCTTATATGATCGAGCACTTTATTTGATTTCTTTTCATATACAAGCTGACACACTATATATATATATATATATATATATATATATATATATATATATATATATATATATATATGGATTTAGTTTTGTCCCTTAGAAGATAGATTAGTCCAATAAAAATAAGCGCGATGATACTCGGTTATAGGGTACAGAGCATTAAACCTTCAAACAAACACATATATATAATATATATATAGAGAGAGAGAGAGAGAAAGAGAGAGAGAGGGAGAGAGGGAGAGAGAGGGAGAGAGAGAGAGAAAGAGGTAGGGATATAGTGATTCGTTTTACTAAAGGGAATAGTTTATCTCAATAAACTGATTGTTATAATGTATATTTTTATGCATATTCTTTTTCGGTTCAGATGTCAAGAATTTGGGCTAGTAAGATGTTTTATAGAAATGTGTAAAATTTGTTTTTTGTCTCCAAGGATGTCAAGAAACATAATGTTATCGTTAATACTAAGTCTATATGTGAAATTAGCCACATACTTATATTCATAACATTCCTAGCACAAATAGGTCTAGTTTGAAGGGCCGTAAAGCGTCATGATCGGCATGGACTCCTTTGATAGCCAACATCACACACCTGTTCGGTATCAGTCGAATATAAGCCATTCTAATTTCAGGTATCTGAATACAACAGACCAAATTATGGTAAATAAATATGATCCGCACAAACAGAGAAAGAAATTTATCACAATGAAAAATAGTCTAGTAATAGAATGCTATTATAAAAGTGGCCGAGCAGATGCTAGGTTCCCACGACTTTTGGCAAATAACAAATAGGGTTCTGAATAGATGTTGTTCAATGAAGATGTTCAATGGAATGTGCTCCGATGAACTTGCTGATCTGGTGCCCCCTCGACGTAAATACACGCGACCAACCCGACAATCAGCTAAAACCCATCCATTCACTGTGGAGGTCCCCAGATGCCGGAGAGCCTTTTACTCCAATAGCTACTTTCCTTGTGCTGCCGCCTTTGGAACTCCAACTTTGCTCCCTGTTTCCCCGACTATACTGACATGCAGAAATTTAAAACTGATGTGAACAAGCATCTCGCTGCACAGCTCATTCACACTAATTCTCGGTGGGCGCTTACGTTTATAATGGCAACTGTCCTTGTTTGGGGGTCAACTAAGTATTTTTTTAATGTAAGACTTTTATTCCAACACTATCAATTGACCAGAAATAATCTCCTTAGCATCTGATGAAGCAATATTTTTTGCAAATAACTTTGCATCAAATGCTACCATTTCAGATCAGGGCCGTTTATTCCCTGTATTTCCCTCTATGACTGTAAACTCTTTTAGAGACATCCATATATTGGTTAAGGATGTTGCCTAACTTATCAAAAACCTCGATATAAGCAAGGCCACTGGTCTTGACAAAAGATCCAAGCATAGTTATTAAAACGCACAACCGGAATAGCTCCTATTCTTTCAAAGCTGTTCAATCGTTGCTCAACGGAGAAAAGCTTCACACCACCTAGGAAAACTTCATCAGTCTGCCTAATATAAAAAAATATTGGAGATCAGTCTTCTGCATCTTAGTACAGACCAATCATTCTCCTATGCATCAAGAGTAAGTTGTTTGAATCTGTGATAAATGAACACGTTGTCAACCACCTCAGCAAAAAACAATCTCCTCAGTGTCAAGTAATATGGATTTCGTCTTGCAAGATAAACTGCTGACGTGCTGACTGTGATAGCACACCGGATCAATGAAACTATTAACAGGGACTTCACTTCTAGAGCAATAACTCTTGATATTATCCAAGGTTTTGGCACAAAGGTTTTTTTCACAGGCTTGCTAGCTATAGGATATCTGGAAATGTCTTCTCAACCTTTCTCTCTGATATGTTTATAAAAGTAGCTTTTGATGGTCAAAAGTCTGAAGCACATTGTATCAACGCTGAAGTGCCTCAAGGATCAATTCTGGGTCCAACCCTCCTGTAATTCATCAATGATCTATTAAATCACATTCTAAGATCATTCGTTGATATAGATGCAGAAGACACGACTATCTATGGGAGCACAGTAGGTGTTGCAATTTTTTTTAAAAGTGTCTGGTTACTTTTTTAGTTTGAGGTCTATTCAAATTTTTTCCAGTCGATAAAAAATTCCCAGAATTTCAAGGGTGCCTCATTACAAATGTTCTACAAGTTTGTCAAATTGTTTTGGACCGTATATGTTGCCAATACAAACACACGCACACATGAAATGCTTTATTATAAAATGGATTATAATTTTCTAATTAAAAATTAGATAAATTACTTAATTTAAAATGAATGGACAAAATAATTTTCTTAGCAAATTTTAAAACACCTAAAATCAAAAGAGCGCCTGTTTAGTTCGGCGAACAAAAGAAATCGACAATTTAGTCTGTGTCTTCCTTGGCAACTACTGGTCAACGGTGAATGGTCTTGCCATAGTGATAAATTGAGGTCAGAGGTCGATGGCATTAGAACTTTGCGCTTAACTTCCTATCACACACCCTCTCTCTCTCTCTCTCTCTCTCTCTCTCTCTCTCTCTCTCTCGTTCACTCTCTCTCTCTCTCTCTCTTTCATTCTGTATTGTGCATGCGTGTCCTCCACACCCATTCGTTCTCTAACGACTGCTACTCCCTCTTTATATGTCTTGTTAACACTCTATATCTCACTCCTTTCTCTTTCCGTCTCCCCGTCTTTATTCTCAACCTCTTTCTTTCTATCTTCCTTCCTTTCCGTCTTCTTCTTCATCTTCTTCTTCTTCTTCTTCTTCTTCTCTTTCTTCTTCTTCTCTACTTAATATTCTCTGCCTTTCCCTTTTTCTTTATACTTACGTTCTTCTTTCTTCTTCTTTTCTTTCTATGAGAGCGTCGTTACGATCTAAGAGCGTGCAAGATTCAAAAGTTTGATTGGTTCACAGTTAAGGTGATGCTCTCATGTACCATCTCAATAGTATAGACGCTTATGTCCATCTTCGGGTAAATAGGATTAATCAGGTATAGACCATGTGTTAGTATTTATAGAAGTTTTTTGGGGCGGGAATTATGTACTAAGTACGAAACTATATTTGTAGCTATAAACATTTTAGAATATTATTATTGATATTAAAGTTAATTCTATTAATTAGGTTGTTTTTTTTGGTTTTATGGAGTTTTTGTTTGTTAGTACTAAATTTTAAGATTTTTGTATTTTCTACTAAGAGTGCTTTTAATTCCGATCGGGGCAGGAGTGGTCGTTAGTTAAGTGTTGGGTTATGGCGCTAATATCAGACAAATGCATCGTCAATCTTCTTGATGAAAGTAGTTGGGAAACAAATTCAAACTATGGCAAATTCATCAGCCAATTCCCCTCCGAAACTAAGATTCTAATTCGGATTATTGAAAGGATCTACCAAAGGATATCTAGACATGAGTTGTCTCTTATATTCAACAATACTTGCCTGTAAAAGAAGATGCTGCATATATATATATATATATATATATATATATATATATATATATATATATATATATATATATATATATATATATATATATGATTATTTTTATTTACACAGACATGTACAAAATCTGCGACAGTGGATGTCGATGTTTTCGATCAACAGCTATTATAAACTGAGATCTCATCAGGCAGAGTTAGAATCTGATCTTAATCTTAGATCATATTTGGAAAGAAAAAGGATTGATCTAAGGTTAAGATCGGATTTTAACTCTGCCTGATGAGATCTCAGTTTATAATATCTGTTGATCGATAACATCGACATGACAGTGTCGCAAACTTTGTACATGTCTGTGTAAATAAAAATAATCATATATATATAAAAGCTCTATTTGATATTGAGCACTTTTTATAAATCCGGTTGAAATTCTTTGGATTACTACCCTGTGGATGTTTTACCTGTATTATTATTATTATTATCATTATTATTATTAGGTTTATTATTATTATTATTATTATTATTATTATTATTATTATTATATATATATATATATATATATATATATATATATATATGCATATACATAGATAATTGTCCTTTTTTATTTAATTAGGTCATTTATTTAGCCTATTTATTTGATTTAGTATTCCATACTCTGGACCACATAGATACAGTAAATTGCTAAATAAAGATACACTAAGGATTTCATGTTTCTGAATTCTTTCGATGAGTATTGATAATTTGTATAATTTTGATTATTCCGACTACTGTTCTCATCTTGAGTGTTATATCACAGCGTTTCAGCCGTTGTAACCTCCGGCCTTCTTCAGATCCGCAAGGACCCGTGGTGCAATGGATATAGTACTAAGTAAAATTCAGTTCTACTGTGATAGGCATCTGATTGTTAAAGGTTCAATCTTCGGTGCGGGCGATACGAAGAATTGCGAATTACTGACGACTTCTCCCAGTCATGGCTGGCAGAACAAGAGCATGCTATCCCCCGTGGATTAAATGAAACGTTCCGTTCTTAATTCCGTCCAGATTCCCGAGTTTGACAGAAATATTACCAAGTTCGAAAGTATGCACCTGAAATTTCCTATTAAACTATCCCTAACTAAACTAAACTATCTTACATACGATTAAAAATAACACTCCCTAAAAGTATTTCCCCCTCACATTATAACACGCATTTAGCTGCAACTATATGAATAAGAGTATATGCCCTCCATGTAATAACTGCATAGACAGTGATGTAATTCATAGGTGTATAGTTTAATCTAATAACATGAATTATAGCAATAATAATAACAATAATAATAGTACCAATACTGATAGCAACCTGAATATTACTATCAGTAAACAATGTTAACAATATTGCTAATTATAGTAATGTTAACACTGAAAATATTAATACTTCGAATAAAAATAAAATATTCTCTTATAATAATAAGAAGAAGAAAAAGAAGAAGAAGAAGAAGAAGAAGAAGAAAATAAAAATAAAAGAGGAACTTTGTGGAGAAGGGGGTAATAAAAATGTCTGAGAAGAAAAGGAAATTTAAAGACAAATATCAATGAGAAAAACAAAGGGATAACTTTCTCAACAAAAAAGAACATTACTATAGAAGAGATAAAGAAGAAGACGAAGAAGAAGAAGAAGAAGAAGAAGAAGAAGAAGAACAACAACAACAACAACAAGACGAGGGGCAATAACAAAAACAACAACTAAAATAAAAATCACAAAAAGAAAAGAAAAGAAAAAGAGAAACGAATCTCAAAAAGGAAAAAAAATGTAGTCACAAAAGAAGAAGAAGAAGAAGAAGAAAATGTCAACAAAAAAGTAGAAGCATACCAAAAAGAAAAGAAAAAAGAAGAAAGAAAGAAAATTTAAAAAGAAGAAAAAATGAAGGAGAAAAAGAACAAATAGAAAACTAAGAAAAAAATATAAGAAAAAGAAGAAACATCTCAATAAGAAAGAAAAAAGTAGAAGAAGAAGCAAAAGAAATAGAAGATGTGAACAAACATCTTGCTGCACAACTCCCCAATTGGGATGCCCCTATTTACAGTAGCCCCTTACGTCTCAGTAGCCATTTAAAGTAAAGAAGAATAGACAATTGAACATTTCAGACTTTGTCAAATTCATTTTCTTCAATTTCAAACATTTCTTAGCAAAACCAGTTAAGTTTATAATTCAATCTCAGGCCAAAAAATTAAAAAATAAAATAAAAAGAACGTCTTACAACAAAGACAAATCAATAAAAGCGAAATAAGAGATTTTATTTACTCGAAATCACATTTTAGGCTTTTTATTCCAGGAATAATATCTTATTTCTCTATTTTAAATTTTCATAGTGTTATTTTTACTTATTCAATTGAGTTTACTTATAGATGCGTCCTCGCCTCATGATGAGATGCTTTGTCTGACGATCTGTCACGCTTAATTTTGAGATATAATTTGTGTTGGTATGTCACGTTTAAGGTTGAAATAGAATGTTTGCATCTATCCTTAAAAGAGCCCTCGGATATAAATTGTACTCATAGGGAAATCAAGTGTTTGCATCAAGAGGGGGCCTTGATCTCTTTAGATAAACTAAATTAAGATGATAACAAAAAAAATTGAATAGACGTATCTTTTTTTAGATGCGTCCAATAATTTATATAATAAGATGTGACCGTCGGTCGATCTGTATCGCTTTGCCCGTTGATCCCTCACACTTAACTTTGTACATGCGTTTATGTCTTCAGTAGCGCTATTTTTTTATTGCCAAATGTGAAGAAATTCAGTATTTTTAGCCGAAACACACACACACACATCTCTCTCTCTCTCTCTCTCTCTCTCTCTCTCTATATATATATATATATATATATATATATATATATATATTTATTCTGGTACAGAAAAATTAGTACAACATTCGTTCTGTACCAGAATAAATAAATATTATGCTCTTAATTTTTAACTTTAATTCTTAATTAATCGAGCACTCTGCTGGGATTTTTCCTACCATTCTACAAAGAAGTTATATATATATATATATATATATATATATATATATATATATATATATGTGATTTCATGAAGGCTTACCAAAGCATTCCTTTCAGGACACCAATGATCACCATTAAAGATATTTTTTCTTACAAATACTATTTATTCAAATTAAATGTTTTTTCCTACACGTGTTTCACTACCAAGCAGTTACTTGCTTGGCAGATCATCGGGGAAATTAAATGTCTGGAATACTGGTTTCAACTGCCGACAATACACAATGTGGCGTTGCAATAGTTGAGGTCACTTAAGAAGAGAAGAGGAAAAAAAAAAAAAAATAAAAATAAAAATAAAAGTCAAAATTAAAAAGCAAGGAAGAACAACGATAAAAAAAGAAAGTCCTAGAAAAGTCTTAGAAAAGTAGCTCGTGCATTATTTCTTCCACCAAGCCAACAAGCAAATAATCGGTCTCAAATACATTCAATAAAACCATAAAACCGGAACAATGTGCGATAATACACTTTCACGTCGGCCGGCACAATGATGAATAAATCCCCCCCCCCCCACAAAAAAACAAAAATACAAAAAAACAAATATATATATACTAGTGGACGGAGAAAAGCTATGCCTCGCCAGTATTCGGACTCGCTATTTATCTATATATTACTAAAATGTTGATATAAACCTTAAAATTACGTCAGTTTCTTTGTTTGTTTGTTTGTTTTTCACTACTTTTCAAGGCCCAAAGGCAACTCGAGGATAAGGGTTAATGAGTTTGTCAGGTGGACGACGAGACAACATCGTGATGATTGATAATGATCGTTCAAACTGGGAAGAATTTGATAATTTAAGAGGACGGCTTGACAAAGAATTGGTTTACATTGCCGAGCACCTGCCATGAAAATGACGACAGTGTTGTAGTCAACTGGGAAGCAACCCTGCGTATTTGAGTTCCACAGACGGGTAGTTCTCCGAAAGAAACTTTGCTCATGGAAGCTTCGTTTAGTTTTAGGGACAGAGAACGAAGAAAGGGAAATTACTGACAGTGGTTGTAGCTAGACGAGTTTTGAATGTATTACAGGGGGGGGGGCGCATAGATTGAAGCTTAGCTTATCATCTGGCATGGAAATAACGATAGGGAAGAGAAAGAGAAACAACGTCCTTCTGTGAGAAATAGTAGGAAGGAGAAGAGGACATCGCCCACTAGATTTCGAAGTCGGTCGTGCACTCTGTCAATGCAGGAAACGATGCTCTGAGCAGCACCTCCCCAGATGTGGCAACTGTACTTCCCCCATCTTAGAACGTATGAGTAGAGGATTTCGTCAGGAGTGAAATACATCCTGGAGTGGTAGAATGACCCAACAATTTTTCCAGCTACGTTGGCAACGGATTTGATGAAAGTCTCCTATTTCAAGTCAAAAGTGGCCGTTAGTACTCGAAGCTTGTCAAAGCAGGAGGATTCCTCAAGACGAGATCATGTTATTTCAATTAGTGCCAAGTGGGGATCAGAGCATTGGTAGTGAAAAGAGATAATCTTGGGTTTGAACGCATTAAAAGTAACCGGACACCCTTTTCCTCACTGCATCACGTGATCAAGGTCGGAAGAGAGAGAATACAAAATATATCACTGGAAATAGTTTCATCCGGAGGCTAGAAAATGGCACGTGTTATTCCTGCTCACTATAGAGGAGAAGGATAGAAGTGCACATATATATATGTATATATATATATATATATATATATATATATATATATAATAGAGAATGGTAGTTTGCTTGAAGCATTGCTGGGAATAGTAGTAGTATGTTTTTAAAAGGCTGTGGGCAATGCAAATTCCGGGTAGCATGTAAGTTGGAAGGAACAAAAATTATAAATCGAATACGAAATGTGACTTACTATTTATTTTTTTCTTAAAATCTTACATAACATGAAGTGTGGTGTTAGCTGTTGGTGTGATGTCCGGATGATTATTAAAAATCATCATCAAAAATCATTGTTCATAATCTTCCGGACATCGCACAAACAGTTAACATCACACTTGCTGCTATGTAAGATTTTAAGAAAAAATAAATAGTAAGTCACATTTCGTATTCGATTTATTATTTTTATTCCTTCAACTTACATGCTACCCGGAATTTGCATTGCCCACAGTCTTTTAAAAACATACTATATATATATATATATATATATATATATATATATATATATATATATATATATATATATATAGTGGTGAACTAAAAGCGAACTTTTAGGAAAGGTAAAACCTATTGTGAAAGGTATACAGCTCAATATCCAGGATAGAGCAGATAGCCCTGTTGCATCTACGAACGTACCGTTTATTGGACCTTTTACCCTCTGGATTCTACCTATCTTCGCCGCACCTGAAGACGTTGGTTTTTGGGGGATTTTAACTTTGAATCCTCTCTTGTCACTTCTCGTGCCTTTTAACACCCTACCTATCTACAGTTCACTTTCTCCGCTGGACTTTTTGACACCGGACTTTGTTGCAATCGGACTTTTGCTTGCATTCGGGCAGAGTTTTGCCTTGTGTTTTTTTTCCCTACAATGTTTATTTTACTTTCTCAAATTTTAAAGTTTGGCCTTTGCCAACTTATCTATCCCAGCGTCTTCCTCTGATCATAAGATTTTGATCTTTGAAAAGCCTGGCTTAAGGAAAAATTTAACTTGAATACATTGCCTTTTTGCGGAATATACCTTGCTATGAGCAACTGAATTGAAAAAAGATTTGACTTTTGCTTTTCTAATTCCTTTTCATCCTTCTACATATATATATATATATATATATATATATATATATATATATATATATATATATATATATATATATATATATATATATACTGTTTATAAAAACAAATATATATAATTATTTGTCGCCCCCAAATCAAGGCTGGGCAGAGTAGTGAGTAGTATTAACACAGACGTCATTGTAGATTTAATGCATGTTCCTTCAGCGGTTGAACACGTTTGACGACGGCTGCATTTAATAGGTTTAATCTCTTGCTGATTTATTAGGTTGTTTATAGTGGCCGTGTGGGCTAAAGCGTCGAAATTTGAGTTAAATCATGACTCGTGTTCCGGGGTTTCGAGTCCTGCGATCGGTAGGAATAATCATCTCTACACTGACGATTCCCGACAGGATGTAACGTATACATATGTAGCAGCCCCGTGGTATTGCGTTCCACAAACGGACAGTTGTTGGAAAAGAAGCCTCTGCTCATGAAAGTTCCGTTTAGGAGGGAGATAGGACAATTATCTGCATGTTTTTGCTGTGAATATTTTACTGAGAGGTAACCAGAGGTTGTGCCCATATTTTCCTCTAAACACACACACATATTTTCCCCCTAAACTATATATATATATATATATATATATATATATATATATATATATGTATGTATGTATGTATGTATGTATGTATGTGTGTGTGTGTGTGTGTGTGTTTAGGGGGAAATATGGGCACAACCTCTGGTTCCCTCCCAGTAAAACATTCACAGCAAAAACATGGCTAGTTAGCTAGACTAGACACAACGTGGATATATAAAAATAATTAGTAAACCTAATTCGATGCACTAGCTTGACGATCCTCTACAGGGATGAAACGCGGATACCGCTGTGTAGCTTAATTGCGATAAAAATATATTTTCATACCTTACTACCAAGCTCTACTCACGTATTGAGCAACGGTGAAGGAAATACTGACAATCTATGCATAATTTATCATATATCCTTATAATATTATACGTGTGTACATTGAGTAATACAACATTATATATACTAAATTTAAATATAAGTAATTACAAACACTACTTATACTGAAAAGTTCCATACAATTTACTATTGACTACTTCGCGGAAGATAGAGAAAGAGAGAGAGAGAGAGAGAGAGAGAGAGAGAGAGAGAGAGATAGAGATAGAGAGTGATAGGGGTCAAGGGAGAGGCGGGAGGAAAGAATGTCCACCTAAATTAAAATTAGAAAAAATGTCTTCCGCTCACCAATAGCATTTCGGAAAAAGAAAATGATTAATTCAGTTTTTAAATATTTTTTTTATTCAATCTCAGAAAATAATAAAAACGAAGAAATACATAAACAGGTGCCATATTAATTTCTCCCTCACCCCCTAAACTCAGCGATAGTTGGCGCTGCTGTATTCAAGTGTGGCAAAAAAAATCCCTGTTTTAAAGGAGTTGTGTCATGGTCAGGGGCCGCTGGTCGGTGTTGTTAAGAGGGGAGGTGGAGGCGTTGATTGAAAGATGGATGGCAACAATGATGCGTGCGTGAATGGCGGGTGAGGGTGTGGGAAAAGTGATGGGAGATGAAGGAAGCGGACTGGTAACTTCGCGCGAGAAAGAAACAAAGAAAGAAAGAAAAAATGCTTCGAGCTAAAAGAAAATGGCGCCGGACATATCGTCGCTAAACCACGTTTTTGCTGTTGCTACCTGTTGCCTTTCTGATTATAATCGACATGCGGGAAAAAGAATAGGGGCGAATATATATATATATATATATATATATATATATATATATATATATATATATATGAGAAGAGTTCGAATGCAAAACGCGATACATCCAATCTGTTTAAATTGAAACATTAAACAATAAAATAGTAAAATATATTAAATCTAGACTTCGACTAAAAGCAGATCTTAATGGAAAGCAAAAAGAAATTATTCTGGTATCATATTTTGTTAAACATGATTCCATGGTGTGGTTGAGCGTTGAAATGCAACAAGTTTTATAGTAATAGTTTCGTAATTTTGAAAATGGCGTTTATCGCGTTTAGAGAGAGAAGGGGAAAGAGAGAAAGAGAGAGAGAGAGAGAATGAGGAAAGAGAGATAGAGAGAGAGAAGGAGGGAAAAGAGAAAGATAGAGAGATAGAGAGAGAAGGGGGAAAGAGAGAGATAGAGATAGAAGGGGAAAGAGAGAGAGATAGAGAATGAAGGGGGAAAGAGAGCGATAGAGAGAGAAGGGGGAAAGAGAGAGATAGAGAGAGAAGGGGGAAAGAGAGATAGATAGATAGATAGATAGATAGATAGATAGAGAGAGAGAGAGAGAGAGAGAGAGAAGGAGAGAGACTAGAAGAATACCTGTCCCAGGGCGGATAAAAGTAATTCCTTTAACTGAACAGCTTTTCATCACTTTTATATTCTCTTACGAAGATTAAAATCAAGATATAATCCTTCTTAACCTTATGTCTAGAATTCTTATTCTAATGTCGATCAAAATCCATTGCATCACTTTGATTCTGGACAATGTCTAAAATTTCAGAGAATTAAGAGGAAATTGAAATTCGAGGAATCTTGTTTAATTAGTGACAATGGACCAAATTTAATGCAAAATTGAAATATTTTTCTTTTTAAATAAGAAGCTGTCCCCATATTATTGGCCCCATAATATTTTTTTTAACTAAAACATTTATTTATATTTAATTATTGTTAGAATTTCGCAAAATTATCAATCGCCCTTAACTTTATAGGACGCATTTTTCGTTAATAAATACATATTTGTATTCATTTTACACGTACATAAAGTAATCCATGGACACGTGTTTCTGGCTCAGAGTCTTCACCAGCATGGCTAACTTGGACAATTATCGAATCTTCGATGTTGATGTCAATAGTCTGACGTTTTCCTATGACGCTTTGCCTAGAAATATGTACGAGTTTTATCACCTAAATATTTTAATTTATTTTTATGTAATTGTTTATATATATATATATATATATATATATATATATA
>OY744541.1:34889404-34939404 GCA_963556195.1 Sepiola atlantica | reverse complement strand
CAAATGAGTAAGTAAACGAAACGCAAATAAATTGTTTGGAACTAATTTCCTACCTGTATTTCCTTTAAAATAATTTAAAGTGAATTGAAATTAATCCTAAAAAAATTATTTGGGTTTATTTACTCATTTGTTAGGTCGGAAAATAGCAGATCTATCATTGATATCAGAGTTGTCCGCCATTTTGAGTATGAAACGACAAATTTGCCGTGAAGGGGACACTCATCTACAGTGAGATCATTTGTATTTTTGCTCCAATCCAGAGTGCCCCTTTTGGGGAAGCTTGATTTTTCCCACATTAAAAACCGACCTTGTGTCTAACTCGCCTCGTGGAGTGGCAAGTAAATAGAAATTGGTGTTATTTCGAAATTTTCCTTCTCCGAGACTAGTTGCACACACAAGTCTAGTCCACCTTACTTATTCAACCGATAGGTTAAGAGAGGATATATGAATCCATGGCTTTCTCATGGGTTACAAGTGCAGTGGCCCAACACGAAGTGCCTGTAACATTATACCACACCACTCGAGCAAGTGTACATATCGGATTTAATAGATAACAGTTTTGGCAATAACAAAGTATTGCTGTTTACTGTGTATAGTTGTCCCGGCTAGCTCAGTCGGTAGAGCACGAGACTCTTAATCTCGGGGTCGTGGGTTCGAGCCCCACGTTGGGAGAATATTTTAATTAGTGACTGTTCTATCTCCATTTTCTAAATGTACATAGTCTCTGTTTAAAAAAATAACAACTGTCAAAAAGATTTTGTGTGTGTGCGTGTTTCTCGCGTATACGTTACTGTTGTAAGTATACATTTAATTGTTATGTTTCTATTGTTATTATTTTTTTTACTTACTATTATTTTTATTATTCACGAATCGAATTCGAAAATCCTATTTGAAAATCCTATTTAGAAAAAAATAGTAAACATGATTATCTTCTTATGTAAAAATGAACTAACGCTTGTGGTTCGTTATTGACCAGGTCTTCTATAGGTTAGAAGTTGTTAACAGTTTTTTTTTTTAATCGAATAAAATTAGAGTATAAACGATAATACATACATTTCTTTGAAGATTACGACATTAACAACGTTTTGCAGTCAAAAACCAAGTTAGTATTATGTGGCAATGGGTGAAAAAGACGTTTTAATACTTGTTTGTCTTGAGCGATAGAAAAAAAGCAACATGGCGCCATTAGCTAAATGCACTACTTGTTAAAATCTCGATTATTCTATTGTGAATCGGTGTTAATCAAAGCGAACGAAAAGGACGCATATTTTCTGAATACCGCATGAAGACTTGTCCTATATGGCTGCCGAAACAGATTTGCATATGCAGCTTTCGTTAATAGAGGCATAATGGTCGACGAAATAGATAAACATTTCATTTTACTTCAAATATAAGATATTGACAGCCTGCAAGACATATAAACAAGCAGTCTGAGATAGATAGATAGATAGATAGATAGATAGATAGATAGATAGATAGATAGATAGATAGATAGATAGATATGTAGCATCTTACATGAATGAACTATTTTCTGTCGATTTATGCAGTGGCGTTCAGAAGGGGGGGGGCGACGAGGCATATAAGCTATGGGGGCATCCAAATCATGTTCTTACTTTTTTTAAATTTATTTTTTCATCTCAACAACTTCCCGACTGCTAAAGTTTGTTAAATAGTAATTGTTTTTATATATTAAAATCATAAATTATATAAATAATTACTTGAAGTAAAAAAAATACAGCTATTAACATTTAGTGAAAAATGTTGCATTTTAACCAATTATATTAAGAGATGTTTAGTATGCGTGAAGTTATACTGCTATACAGTCGTCACACATATTTTACTTGAATTTATTAATATTTTATATTTGTATTTGTATTTAAACCCCATAGACTGGTATTGTCTTGGCCTTCGGGGCTTGATTTACGCCTGTCTATGGGTTTGTCCTGTGCAGTTCTAGGAGGTCCACCCTCCCAGGCTTTGTCTCCCCCTTTGGGGGGGGGGGGGTAAGTTTATTGCTTACTGCCTGAGGCGCCTCTACCGGGGAATGCCGACGGGGCTGCCCAGGCAATTTTTTAACCCCACTTTCCCGACCCGACCTTGGGTCACATCTTACTTGTGGGAGTAAGATAAAAACTGGCCTTGTGCTAAACTCCTGGAGAGGAGTAAATCAATACTGACTGGCAATAACAAGTTTGTTTACAATTTTTAATGGCCAGAGTGCTCACCTTCTCGCGCGCTGGCTGTTCAAATCACGCTTTCCCGACCTTGTGTCACATCTTACCTTGTGGGAGGAAGATAAATAACTTGTATCTATGAAAAAAGAAAATTTTAGCATATTCTTGCAAAATAACGATTTTGGTTATTTTAAAAGACCAATTCTTGAACATTCGAAAGTAGCACTAGTACAACATGGCCCTGAAAGATATCAGAATAACTGTGGTCCACTGGCCGAGAAAGATGGGAGATCCTTTTCTATACACTGGTTTTTATAAAGTTTCCACACACATGGTAGTTATACTCTCCATATCGGAAAGCTTCCTACTGTTCTTTGCTGTTTTTTGCTGTGTTTTGCTGTTTTTTTTGCTGTTTTTTGCTGGTTTTTTTTGCTGTTTTTTGCTGTTTTTTGCTGTTTTTTTGCTGTTTTTTCTGCTGTTATTTGCTGTTTTTTTGCTGTTTTTTGCTGTTTTTTTGCTGTTTTTTGCTGTTTTTTGCTGGGGTTTTTTGCTGTTTTTTTCTGTTTTTTGCTGTGTTTTGCTGTTTTTTTGCTGTTTTTTGCTGTTTTGTTTGTTTTCAAAGAATCAGTTGGCGTTTATGTCAAACTTTGTAAAGGAAGACGGTTTCATAAGAAAAGCCTTTCTCATAGGACTATCCTGAAAGAATACCTGAACCTTTTAGTTAAACCCCATCATTCGACTACGATAGATGCTGAACTTCAACAGCTAATTTCTGCTGAAAAGAAAAAAATGAAAGTTATAACTGAACAGATTGTCGAGGTCGTGCCTTTTTTTGGCAAAACAGAATCTGGCCTGTAGTGAGGGACCTATTAGATTAGAGACTCTTTGGGGGTGGGTAAGAGGGAGAGACAAGTGGACGGTGCACCAGCCCAGATGTGACAACAGTACTCTATGCATGGGCGGATGGTTGCTTTATAGAAATATAAGATGATGTCAGGTGTGAGAAGTTTTGTAGCACGGTAGAGGGAGCCCACCTTTGCAGCAGCCTTGTCAATGTCTTCTGTATTTGTTTCAATTCATGTTACCTGTGAATGTTAGGCCGAGGAGTTTAAACGTTGGACTGTCAGGTCGAGTGTTATTTGCCATGGCTGAAAAGGTTTCTTGTGGTTGTTTAAGGAACGAAGTTTTGTCTTAGCAGCATTAAATGTAACCATCCATTTATGACCCTATTCCACTACAGACTGGAGGTCAGTTTCTACGGATTCAGCCATTGCATCGGAGAGGTGCGCGTCCGTTTTACCCACATGACGAGATTTGAGCATAGTGTCGTCAGCAAATATACCCATCTCAGACCCAATATCGTCAGGAAAGCCTTTTATGAAAATCAGAAACAATAAATGTGCAAGGATCGATCCCTGAGGCACACCAGAATTTATTTCATGTTGTTTGGATTAACGGCCATCGAGGACAACCTGAATCTTTGTGTTGGATAGGAAATATCTAATTAGATTGAATATTCGTCCAGTAATACCATATCAATTAATGTTTATGAAAAGATCTTTATGCCAGACCTTGTGAAAGGCTTTGGATATATCAAGCGCTACCGCCCTTGCTTCAACTGCTATTGTCCAGTGTATGGCATATGCGTTCGGAGATGACCGTTAGGATAGCTGTAGTAGAGATTACTTGCCTAAATCTATACTGATGGTCAGAAAGAAGTTTAGTATTAACTAGGTGCCGGACTATTGCTAGATTGATTAAGGATTCAATGATTTTAGCGAAGAGCGGGAGTAGGCTGATGGGGTGATAATTCTGAGGGTCAGTTCTATCTCCAGAATGCTTGAAGATTAGTACCACAGAGGCAATTTTGCAGCAAGATTCAGCAAGGCATTTGTGATAGAGTTTGGAGAGAACAGGGGCCAGTTCAGCATAGCATTTCTTTATTACTATTACTGGTAAATTAAAATTTAAAAAAGGTATAATTAAATAGACGAATTCTATTATTTTTAACAATGTTTGCATATATATATATATATATATATATATATATATATATATATATATATATATATATATATATATATATATATATATATGTAAAAATAAAAATGGAATAAAGAATAAGCAATTCAACAACTAACAAAAATAAACTCAAAAACTCATCTTGTAAAGTTCCACCGAGATATTTCGGCCGTAGATACGACCATTTTCGATCAGTTAATAAACTTTATTTCAAAACGGAAAAGTTTTCAAATTTATACAGAGAATGCGATTGGAAGAAAATGTCACGTGCAGAGAACAACAAAACGAGGAGAAAAAGGAATGCGAGGAATGTTATGAAAAGAGAAAGAAAAAGAAGATGAAGAAGAGGAAGAAGAAGAAAGAGATACCAATCAACCAGTATCTTTAGAACGTCAGTTGAAGAAGACGAAACGAAGAAGAAGAGAAAGCGAGAGCAAACGTGAGAAAGGGTAAATCGACATGTTTTTGTCGAAAACTATTAAAGAAGCTTTCCTTGACATTCTCATCCTCAAAAACAATAACAGCCTTTCATTTCAAGTCCATCGCAAGCCAACCAACAAAAATGATTACTTACATTATTATTCACATCATAATAACTATATAAAAAATAGCATGATAATCGGTTTTTATCTCAGGGCTCTACGTATTTGCAGCCCTGAACATCTCTCTCAGGAATATAATAAAATAGAATCCTCTCTCACTACTTTAAAATATCCCAAACACGTCATTCTTTCCGCTAAAAAGAAAGCGTTTCAAATACATCTAAAAAAGATAAAAAATACTAATACATCTCCTAATAAAACACAATCCATATTAAGGAATGTTTTCCTTCCCACTAACTCTCGTAACACACATCTCTTTTCTTCGCTTTCACAACATAGTTTTAGAATTATTCAAGCTACCTCACTCACCATCAAAAAGATTTTACAAATGCATAAAAACAAAAATAAAGTCCTTTCATCACCCACTACAGCTGGAATTTATACTATTCCCTGCGCCGACTGTGGAAAAATATATTTCGGCGAGACACAACGTCCGTTAAAGAAACGAATATATGAACATAATCGTGCCATAAAAAACGGCGATACCTCAAATGCACTATGCACTCATATGATCTCTTCCGGCCACCACTTCAATACCCATAAGGCAATCCCTATCAAACATATTCATGACACCAAACTTCGACGTCTCACAGAATCCTGTCTGATCCTATGTCATAAGAACACCATTGCCCAAAGACAAGGTTTTTATAATATTGCTTTTCCTTCGGCTAGATCGATTTTATACGAGATGAATCTAAATGAATACGACTCTGGCTAACTTTTACCCTTGTCTCCCTTCTTCCCCCGTCCCCTCTTCCCATGCCTCCTCCTCTTCCCTTGTTTCGTCCCTCGACGTTAACTGCCCCAATTACTACTAATCCTGTAGACTTTTTACGCTCTCAGCCCGAATTCAATCAGCAGGCGATATCTAAGCACTGATTTTTTCTCTCTCTCTTTTTTTTTCTCTTCTTTAATAGTTTTCGACAAAAACATGTCGATTTACCCTTTCTCACGTTTGCTCTCGCTTTCTCTTCTTCTTCGTTTCGTCTTCTTCAACTGACGTTCTAAAGATACTGGTTGATTGGTATCTCTTTCTTCTTCTTCCTCTTCTTCATCTTCTTTTTCTTTCTCTTTTCATAACATTCCTCGCATTCCTTTTTCTCCTCGTTTTGTTGTTCTCTGCACGTGACATTTTCTTCCAATCGCATTCTCTGTATAAATTTGAAAACTTTTCCGTTTTGAAATAAAGTTTATTAACTGATCGAAAATGGTCGTATCTACGGCCGAAATATCTCGGTGGAACTTTACAAGATGAGTTTTTGAGTTTATTTTTGTTAGTTGTTGAATTGCTTATTCTTTATTCCATTTTTATTTTTACATATTGTCTGAAACATTGTTTCTTTTTTCCCATATATATATATATATATATATATATATGGGAAAAAAAGAAATCTTCTCTTGCAGGCAAGTATTGTTGAATATAAGAGACAACTCATGTATAGATATCCTTTGGTAGATCCTTTCAGTAGTCCGAATCAGGATCTTAGTTTCGAGGGGAGGGGAGGGGGAATTGGCTGATGAATTTGCTATAGTTTAGATTTGTGTCCCGACTACTTTCAGACCTTTTCGGGTCCATCTTCAGGGGAATGAGGGTAATCAGGTTTAGACCATGTGTATGTATTAAAGAGAGAGAGAGAGAGAGAGAGAGAGAGAGAGAGAGAGAACAGATAAGTACGTAGATAGATATGTTGATAGTTAGGTAGACATAGAGGGGTATATAGATAGATAGATAGATAGATAGATAGATAGATAGATAGAGAGATAGAGAGATAGATAGAGAGAGAGGGAGAGAGAGAGAGAGAGAACAGATAAGTACGTAGATAGATATGTTGATAGTTAGGTAGACAGGGAGGGGTATATAGATAGATAGAGAGAGAGAGAGAGAGAGAGAGAGAGAGAGAGAGAGAACAGATAAGTACGTAGATAGATATGTTGATAGTTAGGTAGACAGGGGGGTATATAGATAGATAGATAGATAGATAGAGAGAGAGAGAGAGAGAGAGAGAGAGAGAGAAAGAGAGAGAGAGAACAGATAAGTACGTAGATAGATATGTTGATAGTTAGGTAGACAGGGAGGGGTATATAGATAGATAGATAGATAGATAGAGAGAGAGAGAGAGAGAGAACAGATAAGTACGTAGATAGATATGTCGATAGTTAGGTAGACAGGGAGGGGTATATAGATAGATAGATAGAGAGAGAGAGAGAGAGAGAGAGAGAGAGAGAGAGAGAGAGAACAGATAAGTACGTAGATAGATATGTCGATAGTTAGGTAGACAGAGAGGGGTATATAGATAGAAAGAGATAGGTAGGTAGGTAGGTAGGTAAGTAGTTAGGTAGGTAGGTAGATAGATAGATAGATAGATAGATAGATAGATAGATAGATAGATAGATAGATAGATAGATAGATAGATAGCGTTAATAAACAACTTAAATTGAACGATAATTTGATTTAATTTCTTTATTGAAGTAAAAATAATGTTATCATGTATTTTTACGCATCATAAAGTTCAGAGTTAAATTTACAAGCAAGTCAGACATGTTTTTTTAAAAAATGAAATCAAGAGAAAAGGGCAAATAACCGGAGAAAAAAAAGCTAAGAATTGAAAGAAATAAAGAAAATACCGAAGACTGATAGAAAAAAATTGGTGAAAGAAAAAAACGTATGAGAATAAATAAATAAATGATATGAAAAAAGAAACAAAAAGTGAAATGAAAAAAAAAGAAAGAGAAAGCAAGGAAAAAGAAGATAGAGAAAGGAAGAAAGAAAGAAAGAAAATATTAAAAAAGAAAGGAAGAATAGAAAACAATGTCAATGAAATAAAGGAAAAAAAGGGCACTTGTATAGATCGGGTCCATGAGCCAAAATTTATTTTAGAAGAGTTCCAATGGTGTAAGAAGGGGCAGACAACTCTCTCTTTTTTAAGTGCATAGTTTCTAGCTTCTGCCTTGAATATGCGCGAATTATTATATTTAACAAGTACTCAACAAAAAGTGGTGGCTTATCATATTCATCAGAATTTATGTGGCGGCAGAAATTTTACGCAACCCCCCTAAAGAGTCTTTTTGAACAAATTTCTGAATTCTATCCCGTTTAAACAGACAAAATCAAGAGAAGAAAAAAAAAACAGAAAAATTTATTTTTTAAACTATGAAAAAAAATCAAAAATGTTTTAAACCAAAACCGATGGCTGTTCGTTTTGACATGAAAAAATATATTGTTGATTTTCCCAAATTCTTATTTCTTCAATAAATGTACTATCAATATACTGTTTATTTTCTCAAATATTGAATTTGCATGACTTATTTAAAAAATAGATATTTTCCATTTTCGGAGAAATTGCGTACTAAAAAAAGACAGTTATCTGCCCCTTACACCATTGGAACACTTCTAAAATAAAGTGCCAAAAGATTTCTTGCTCACGTTCATCCCCACGAGGGCAGAGTTGGCCAAAAAGTCGTTTTTTTTTTAATGTGAGAAAATTACAACTCCCCATTAAGGGATACTTTTGATTAGGACAAAACTAAAAATTGCCTAAATCTCGAATGATTTCTCCTTCACTGACTGAGGACAAACGATGAAGTGTAGCATCGGAAAAAATACTATACTTTGCTCCTCGTAAGGAAAAGAAAGGAGAGAAGCCAAAGAAAACAAAATTAAGTATAAACAAGTCGGAAAATCAAGAATGAATGAAAGAAAAAATTAAGAAAAACACGTAACAAAAATAACCCTCTACGCTATAAAGAAGAGCAATGTGTATTTATTCATAAATATATATCCGTGCCGTTACACAAAACTCTGTTAGACGAATGAGGGAAGGGGGCGCGGCACTTGTATAGATCGGGTACACGAGTCGAAATTTATTTTAGAAGAGTTCCAATGGAGTAAGGGGCAAATAACTCTCTTTTTTTTAGTACATAATTTCTAGCTTCTCCCAAAATGGACGTAATCGACGTGAATGCCTTGAATATGCGCGAATTATTATATTTAACAAGTACTCAACAAAAAGTAGTGGCTTATCCTATTCATCAGAATTTATATGGCGGCAGAAATGTTACGCAACCCCCCCTACAGGATCTTTTTGAACAAATTTTTGAATTCTATCCCGCTTAAAAAAACAAAATCAAGAGAAGAAAAAAAAAACAGATTTTTTAAACTATGAAAAAAAAAATCAAAAATGTTTATCGGTTTTGAAATGAACAAATATACTGTTGATTTTCCAAAATTCTATTTTCTTCAATAAATGTTCTATCAATATACTGTTGATTTTCTCAAATATTGAATTTGCATGACTTATTTAAAAAATGGATATTTTACATTTTCGGAGAAATTGCATACTGAAAAAAAAGAGTTATCTGCCCCTTACACCATTGGAACTCTTCTAAAATGAATTACGACTCGTGTACCCGATCTATACAAGTGCCGGGGGCGCAAATCTACTTCAATAATGAGACATGTTATTTCTGTTTTTTCCTTTCAGTTTTGTATACCGATTAATACGTTTTTCTTACTTTTTTCCTTCTATTTTTAAACTTGCCAGTTTGATACTTTTATTTCTTTCACTTCCGCTAACGTATTTGATGTTAAAAAGTCCGGCGTCATTTTTTTATGTCTAACTCCCAATCATGAAAGGAGGAACATTTAAGGAAGCAAATAAAAAAGAAAAGTTAGCGTTTGTCGTTTTTTTTCTTCATTGGGTCAACAAAAATAAGTCGCGTTTTCTTTTTTATTATTATTAACCTGTAATTTATCCTATGGAAATAATAAAAATTAGGAAAACTTGGATTGGAAAGCAAATGGAGTGCCAGACAATATTTATATGAAAAAATTTCTCCCAACGTGGGGCTCGAACCCACGACCCCGAGATTAAGAGTCTCGTGCTCTACCGACTGAGCTAGCCGGGATATACAGATTATAAAGTACTGACAATATTTGTCTTTAATTAACTATTGACCTATACGTATCTACACATTTTTTGGTATTAACTTAAAATGAATTCAGATAAAAATATTCTACTCTTAATTAAAAGTCAACGGTATGTGTTGTTTTTTTTCTTATTATTCTTTAGGTCATCAGAAATGAGGAAAATAATCGTAAATTAAAGTAAATACAAAACCCATAGAGAACGTGTGGAAAGAAAAACGAAAAAAAAATGAAAGAAATAAAAAAGAAGAAAGAATGAAATCAAGTAGAAAAAAGCGAAATTAAAAGAAAAGAAAGGAAAGAATAAAACGAATGGAAAAGAAAGAAAGGATGAGAAGGAAAAATAAGAAAAGATAGAAATGGGAAGAAAAACGAGGAAAAGAAACGAGCCGAAATACAGAAAAAGAGAAGGAATGTATAGTAAAACGGAAAACTGACACAAAGAAAGAAAAAAGAAAGCTAACGAAGACTAAACAAAAAACATACTCCCAACGTGGGGCTCGAACCCACGACCCCGAGATTAAGAGTCTCGTGCTCTACCGACTGAGCTAGCCGGGAGATATATGCTGCCGACTGACACAACTTTGTTACTGCTGATTTGACATGTATTGCAACCTATATAATTTTGCCAATTTGTGTAATCAGCCCAGTATATAACGTTGCGACATGCGGACTCCACTAGTTATTTACGTGGTTCAATTGTACTATAGGGCCTATTCAAATGCCGTGCCTATTTGAAGATTTCAGCTTTAAGATAGCTACCATTGAAACAATATTATCTTGATCAAATTATATGTATAATCATTTAAATTATTAATTTGTTCGGCAAACATTGACATTAGCGTCGGGGAAAGATTGCAATACAAATGGTTTATGTTGTTTTTTTTTTAGATTATGACTTGAACCTTTTAAAGTAAAACTCTGTTTTATATTACGCATGAAATCTGAAGAAGAAGAAGACTTTTTATATAAGTAAATATGCTAGTATTTTCAAGATGGCGGCATATCATAATCTCATTTTAGAAATACGTTGATTATACTAGTGTAGCAGTTACCTCCTCCTTTCAAACATAACTGCACCGGTTGGCCGTTAGGTGTCGATTTTTCACCGACAGGTGGCGCTGAAAAGCGGCACCAAAGTTATCTGCCCTTCGGATTATAAAAACCGGTGTAAACGGAAAATCACTCTCTTCTTTATTCAATTTGCCTCGCTGAACGACGCTAAGACACCAGCGCTCCGTCAACACGTGTTCAACAACGGTAAGAGTTCTCAACTTTTTCTTTGTATACGGTTTTCAATGACTTTCCCACGCCGGACTCATTTCTTCACATACTCTTTTCAAGAACTGTTTTCTATCGACACACATACATACACCACACACGTCATCATCCCACATACACACACGTTCAATAAACATTATTTGTAACTACCTCCTTTTGTTTGTTAATTATTACTCTGTTTTTGCATGCAACAATTGCTTGATTTTATGAACTCGCTTATAGTCGGGAACACGACCCGATTCTAACACTAGCATATTTACTCATTTAAAAAGTGGTTTTCGTCAGATTCCATGCGTAATACCACAATTTAAAGACCCCTAGCTAGTAGAGAGAATGCGTTCTTGCCCTGTCTTTGTTTTTTGGTACTAGAGAGCCTCCAAAGATGCCCACTCCCCCACACTTTGTTTTAGCCCAGGTCACCGTACATCTTGGAGGACACCACCACCCGTTCCCACATCCCATCCAGGTGCACTTTATTTTTTACCCCCCTTTCTTAATTCCCACTCCCAATTAGAGACTGACCTACTTGTTGTCGGAACACCCGGAAAACAGTGAGCAGTCTACCACTTAGCAGAGGGTTGGGAGGGCACTACTAACCTTTTTCATATTTATTTCATTTTTAAAAAATTGTAAATATTGTCCCACTCCCCCAAAATGAATTTTGAAAATAAAATATATTTAAACAAATTGGGGATCACCTAAGTAGGTCCAACCCACAGAGAGAATGAGGTATTTTGGTGAGAGAATCTAGCTAAGGGTAAAGTGCTCATAGACCAATTGTATGACCAACGAACCCCCCTCCCATAACGATTCGGGCCTTGTGCCTAAGGCAAACGGGAATATTTGCACGCATTGTTTTTTTTATTTTTCATACATATTAAATATTTGCTGTAACCGTTTCCTTTGTCTAAATAAAATCGCAATCTTTCCCCAACGCTTATCTCAACGTTTCCCATTGGCTCGATTTATAATTTAACAGCCAAACAATGGCGTAATAATTAGGTTACACTATTGATATATTATTTTGTAAGTATTAGATCAAATTGTTATAAAACTATAACCAATTTGGTTAAGATAATGTTGTTTCAATGACAGCCATCTTAAAGCTGAAATCTTCAATATAATAGATGACAAAATAAATAGATCCTAAATTGTATTTATTATCCTGAAATAAAATTACAGGCGCTTGTGTAATATAGTTAACAAGAAAAAAAGTGGTGAAAAAACAAATTTACAACAAATAACTTTCACCAAACGCAAGAAAATGTCATTTCGATCGATTGTATTTTTGTTTAATTTTCGAATTTTCAGCTGTCAAACAACCCGCAGTGAACCGTCACATAAAGTAAAGAAACGACGGCATTTTGAATTCGCTATTTCACAAGCCTTCTTGGCTGCGTTACAAAATCGGAAGTGAAAAAAAAAACACTTTTAAAAAGTTACCAAACTGAAAAGCTACGCAGGAAGAAAGACCTCCTTAGTCCCGGTCGACAACCTTCCTAGAGCTGGAGACTCGAACAAAATATCCGGTTTGCAAACCTAAAATTGCTTAAGGGGTAGATGAGCTCTGTCTATCGCCCAGCCTTAAACTCCTTCTTTGTCTATTAGCCAAGCGCAGGGGTACTAGCGCAGGGACACCTCAAAGACACCCAGTGCTTGGCCTTGTTTCCTGACTAGGACAATGCCATCAACTAGACACTAGACCCTCTATCTCTGCCAAAAATCAGTTGAATCCATCAAATAGTTGATGAGATACAGAGTGGCACATACGTACGTACGTACGTACGTACGTACGTACGTACGTACGTACGTACACACGGATAACACAAAATCATGCCTGACCTTTCTGGATATCTGGGTTGCCTTGACTAATGATGCTGAAATTCTACACACTTATAGAACCTATCAAAAAGAAATGTTGTGCAAAATTTTAACTAATTTGGTTGATTGGTTTTTGAGTTCTGATTGATCAAATAAATGAGATTTCCAGCATAAGCAGTTTTTGAAGTCTATTAAGGGGCAGAGCGCTATCGCGCCTCCCTTGATTAAATATCAAATTGTTTTTTTGCGCCAAAACTTAGTTAAAGCAAAATAAATTGTTTAAGACTATTAAATAATTTCCAACACTATTCATAATGTGTACACATTGATTTTTTAATTTTTTTTATTATTGCTGATGTTTGAATTAATGTTTTGAAACATGTGTGGCAAAATTATTTGCTTTGGCCGAAGGGGTATCTCTTGGGACCGGCACCAATGTGGCAACATCGTTTGCTTTGGACGGCTGGGCGATCTTTACCGGACTTTATGTGACGACGGGACGATGTGTGACAACATGTGCACGTATGTGCAATGTCTCATCTTGTTATGGCCAGTGAGCAATCATCGTCTGACGATAGTCACTGTCGTCTGCTTCTGGGACTGGCTAGCCGGCTGTTTGGTCGGGACCATCGTGCTGCAAATCAAACATTATGTAATAATGGAACAAACCATTTTACTTTTTATATAAAAATATGATTTATTATATTTTGAAAAGAAACATCTCAGAGCGCGCGACAAACGCGTCTACCTCGTTCAGATTTCAAACCAGTCTCTCAATTTTCAATCTTTTTACCAGAGAGAGGGAGAGAGAGAAAGAGAAAGAGAAGGGGGAGGAAGTGAGAGAGAAGGAGAGAGAGAGACAGAACGATAGAGAAAGAGAGAGAGTTTGCAACAAATCTCGGTGACAGGTTTTCTTTGACCTCTTGAACCTGACTGGTGTCTCCAACATTGTTGATATTTTAGCTGACATCGGATTACACCGAATACCCCAATCAGTGAGCTGACATTTTTAGTGCAGCGAATTGACTTTATTTGCAACTTAAGTCTGGCGCAAGGGTTACGAATATAACGGGAAGTACTTAGCTCCCCAAAAGAGTACGCATTGTGCCACACATGACATATATCATAAATCTATGACGTCACGCCAAAGCTATAATTATTTTGTTATGATAATGTTTTAAGGTCTATTTATAAGAAAGTCCAAATAGCTCAGTTGATAGAACCTAAGATGTGTAGCATAACCTCCCTTTTCTGAACACAATAACAGATTCTGCACCAGAGAGCGTCAGACCCGAATTATCTGTCCTTTTCTTTACGGCAGATGGTGCAATGATCTGCCCCATAAAAAGGGATGCACAGACTCTCTCTTCCTGTTTTGGATCCAGTACCGGCTGAAGACAACATCAGTCAGGCAGTATCTGTCTTCATCTGTTCTGGATGCTTTGATAAACATTTTAACACACCACATAAAAAACACACATTTTGGTATGTAAGATTTCTTCTCTTGACTCACACACTCATCATTCTACTCAGACTTTGTTGACTACAATCTCGTGGACATAACTTCATAACGAACCCAGCCAGATTCGCGAACAATAAATGTTTATTAAAATTCTATATTGTCTCCGAGTTGTTACTTTGTTTTCCATATGGCATGCTTGTATATTGATCACATAAATATATACGAAGTAGCGGCGCTGCCCAAGCGTCGACCAAAAATCTTTTCAGACCGAAGATCTATAGGTTTCGGTTTCGATTTCCGGTCATGGCACCCACTTTATTTGTTAATAATAAATAATAATTTAGTATTGATGCAATATTTTCTATTTCTAAAAGTAGTTAATATCTCTGATATTTTTAATGAAACACATTCCGCAATGTTTAAAACAATGTGACTGACGGACTGACATACATACGACATATCTATTTATTTAAGATTGTCAGTCAAATACTAAGTATTTTGTCATTTCAAATAAAATAATTCTCCCAACGTGGGGCTCGAACCCACGACCCCGAGATTAAGAGTCTCGTGCTCTACCGACTGAGCTAGCCGGGAAATATGCTATCAAACACTAACAATACTTTATTACTCCTTAATTGACGTATACTGACGTATACTGACGTACACAGTTTTGCAGCTTGCGTGATCAGCCTAATAGGTAGCATTGCAGCCTGCTACTCGACTGTACCAAGTTCAAATAGTTCTTATTTACACACACAAAAGAACACAGATATAAATTGTTCTATACGAATCGCTTAAATATACCCCCACGAAAAATATCAAGACATACCGAGAAAAACAGAAGGTTGTAATCAGAAATCAAAAATTCGTATCCGCAAAAATCAGAAAATAAATTGGCGAATGTGTAGTTTGCCAGCCAAAATGGCGGACAACTCTGACGTCAAGCTCAATTCAACCGGTGCTTCGAAAAAATAGTCCCTCGTTTACATGAAACAACGTACAATAAGAAAATATTTCCTTTTTACAAATTTATTGTGAAAATAAAGTCAACAAAACTTTTTTCCGGAAGATAACCAAACTAAACATTCGCCAAAAACACTGCAAAAAGTTTGTTAAATTGGACATAAATGTTGGTTATATTCCGGAAAAATGTTGGTTAAATGTTGACTTGATTTAATTTTCACAAAAAAAATTGTAAAAAGGAAAAACAATGATTTTCTAAAAAACAAACACTGCAAAAAAAGTTTGTTAAATTGGACATAAATGTTGGTTATCTTTCGGAAAAACGTTGGTTAAAAGTTTTGTTGATGTTATTTTCACAATACATTTGTAAAAAGGAAATATTTGGTTATTTTTAACAATTTTTATTTTAATGAAAAGATGCTGTCTAAATACACAATATATATATATGTATGTATATCGAGGCAGCATTTTTTCTTTAAGACACGTATTATTAAAAATAACCGACAATTTCTGTCTGGTTATTTTAGTATTGATCCTATCAATTTTCCGGATTAAAATCTTAATCTCGGAAGAAAAAGAAAACAGAAATTGAACTATTATATCAAAATATACTAAGACTTGAAGAAGACAATGAACTTAATATAAAACCTGAACTCCGTGATTTACTAAAAGCCGAAGCTACTAAAAATAGATTTAACATAAAAAGTAATACATCTTTATTAACAAATAAATTAAAACTAGCCGCTCAACAACTTAGAAATAATCCCGACATCATTATAAAAAAGCAGATAAATGTAACACGTATGTCGTACTTAACAAATCTTATTATTACTCCAAACTAGAAACCATCCTCGAAGATAGCAACAAATTTCAAAAAATAAACAATAATCCGACCCCCTCCTTAAAACTAAAATTAACAAATTAATCACTGCCAATAACGCCGCCATTAACAACGAAAAACTTCCCAAAATCATAGGTGATTTCAAACCTGGCTATATTTACGGAACAATCAAAACACATAAATTGAACTATCCCCTTCGCCCAATTATTTCCCAAATACCTACACCCATTTATAAATTATCTAAAACTATTAATGAATTAATATCCCCTATATCCCTACCCAATATAGCATTAAATCTACACACCACCTTATACAAACTCTAAGGAAAAAAAAACCCGAACAAGGTGTGACTGCCTCCCTAGATGTGGTTAATCTTTTTACCAATGTTCCGCTTGAACAAACTATTAACATAATAATCAATAATATTTATAATAATCCTAATAACCGCCAACTTAAAATTAACCCTAACACTTTACGAAAAATCTTATTGGCTTGTACGACTGAAGTCCCTTTCTACAATCATCGCGGCCATATATACATACAAAAAGATGGTGTCGCTATGGGGTCTGCGCTAGGTCCAACATTCGCAAACTTTTACATGTCCAACTTGGAAACTAAAGTGTTTAACATTAGTAATAAACCACCAATATATTTAAGATACGTAGATGACATTCTAATACTAACAAATAATATAAACGAGATTAATATATTACAAGACACTTTCAAAAATAATTCCGTTTTCGATTTCACTTATGAACTTAACATCGATAAAAAAAAACTCCCTTTCTCAGACGTCTTAATAGACACAAATCATAATGAATTTGTAAAATCTACATATAAAAAACCTACTAACAAAAACCCCTGTACTCTTAACTTCGTTAGTGAATGCCCCTTTAAATATAAAATAGCCATTATTAAAAACCTACTAACGCGAGCTGAATTAATCTCTTCCTCCCCTACTCTCTTTCAAAATGAACTTAAAAATATAAAACAAACCCTTGTAAATAATGGTTACCCTAATTATATTATGGACCAACAAATTCAACTATTTAAAAATAATGCTAGTAACAGTAATAATAATAACAACGACAATGAATCCATTTCTCCACTCAACAAGACTATCAAACTATTTTACCGTAACCAATTTCACCATAACTATCAAACAGATGAACAGGTCTTAAAAAATATTATTAATAAAAACGTACTTCCCACCGACCCAAATAAAAAAGTTAAACTAATTATTTACTACAGTGAAACTAAAACTACTAATCTTATTATTACAAATAATTCTTCACCCTCGATTAGAGTCTTGGATAGGACGGGCCTAGTATACGAGTTTAAATTCCATTGGGAGACTGTGTTTCCGACAACCAAGGAAAACACGTATATATTGGTTCGACCACCACGACTTTGTCCAGGAGATTGACCATGCATCTATCCGATAATAGTGCTATAGCTAGACACCTTACTAATGAACATTCCTGTCCCCGCTCGCAAATCCGAAAACTTCTCGTAGACAATACTAAAATCCTAGAACATAATACTAATACACAAAAACTCCACATACTAGAAGCTTTACTCATTAAAACAAAAAAACCTGCTATTAACCAGATTAATTTTAACACTAGTACTAATATACTTAAATGCTTATAATACCTAATAAACATAGTTTCATATTTAAATTTTCCCGCCATAATTAATTATAAATCTCACTCCAGGTCTTTACCTGTTTGTAATTATTCCACTGACGATGGACCCAGACGGGTCAGAAAGTACTCTGGACCAACATGTACATTACGGCAGTTTCATCAGCCAATTTTCTTCCGAGATTAAGATTTTAATCCGGAAAATTGAAAGGATCAATACTAAAATAACCAGACAAAAATTGTCGGTTATTTTTAATATATATATATATATATATATATATATATATATAGATATTTATATATATATATATATACACACAAAGTAAGTTGTGATAAACAAAATTAGAACATTTTTTCATATCAGTTCCAAGAATTCAAACACAACGAATATTTGGCCTACGATCCTTTCTAAAACCATTTGGAAAATCTTATTTTGTCTTATACTTTAGGTGATTCTAAAAGGTCTTCATCAGCGTATATTATAACATTACATATAGAAGACGAGCCAGAAAAATATTAAATTTTAGTATTATTAAAAAAACAACATATATATTCAGTCAATATGGAAAACCGAAACTCTTATCATGCAATTTCACTCGACTCGATTTGTAAGATTAATAATTGTAATAGTAATTAAAATAAATAGGATACAACAAATTAAAATATTTAAATACAGAATGAATAAAGTCGAAAAATCAAAATAATGAAATAATAAGAAAATAAATGATAATAATAAATCACAAATCGAATAAAGTAGAGGTTAAAATAAAGAAATCCCCGATCAATTGCACAGTAGTCAGCAACTAAATCCCATCCATTCACTGTGGAGGTCCCCATATGCCGGAGAGCTTTCTACTCAAATAGCTTCTTTCCTCGTGCTGCTGGCCTCTGGAACTCCCTCCTGCCCCCTGTTTCCCCGACAGTACTGACATGCAGAAATTAAAAATTAATGTAAACAGACATCTCGCTGAGCAGATCCCAGTTTAGGTTGACCCCCCCCCCAACCTTCTCCCCTTTTCTTTCTTCTCAGTAGCCCCTTACGTCTACAGTGGCGGCCTGCCTTGTAAGGGGTGAACTACGTTAAAAAAAAAATTTTTTTTTAATCTTACAACCAGAAAATTTGAACGGATCTTAATCAAAATATGCAGACAAAACAAAAAGTGTCCATATTTAACAAAATATTCCTGAACAAAGGAATGCTACCTAAATATTTATGTTGATAAAATTTCATTACAAAAGTCACTGGGCTTTTCAGCTCAAAAACAAAGTGTAGTATATGTTCTGATACTACGCTTCATCTGTTCTGTGCTCGGTCCGTGAAGGAAAAATCCTTCTAGACTGAGGCTATTTTAATTTTTGTCTCAGTTCCGAGCACCCTTTTTGGTGTAGCCGGATTTCCCCACTTTATAAAACGATCTTGTGTCTAACTCTGCGCTCGTGGTTGTTGGGTGGGGCGGGGGAAGGGGGAGGGTAAGTAAATAAGGACGCCGAAGAAATATTCTTTGGCTGGGTGAGACATCTGTTTCAAGTAGAGTTCCATCGATTCTTCTTCTCTGATCCTGTTTTTTGAAAATCTTCAATATTTCGAGAACGATGACAGCCAGCATTCTCTTTGGAGTATCATCAAAAGAAAAACGTTCAAGTGGTTTAAATCTGGTGACCAATGCCGGCCACTTTAGTGTAGCATAGCAAGGATATTCTTCAATCCCCACTGCGCGATCTTCTCCTCGGCAGAAGCAGCCGGTCGAATTTTTGTAGTCGCAGTTGTGAGGTGGCAGCCGAAGTTCCATCTTCTCTTCTCCCTGTCGCTGTCTTCTTCTTCTTAAAAGATTGCATGCACATCATTAATAAAGAAGCATTGACAAATGAAATCGGATTTTAAAAATCTCTTTGTTTTTATTTATTCTTTCTTCATAGCATACATGTGCTGACCTCAAGCAGGCGGAACTAGGACCACTACGTACAGCGAAACAACTCCGTTCCATCACAAGTCACTGCTGGCCGAAAAAAATATCAGCAACAAGGCAGTATACGAGCTGTGCAACGAAAAGCCCCTCTCCACAAAGATCGCTGAGCAAAAGTTGGTCTATGTTAGGCTATGTCCTACAAATGGACCCTGACACTGCCGCACGGAGGGCACTAGACTTTGCCGTTACTGGCGCGCAAGCCTACCAACCGCGACTAGGACGGCACTGCACAAATCTGCTGGGCACACTACGTGCTGTCCTCAAGCCGGCGGGACTAGGACCACTACGTACAGCGAAACAACTTCATTGCCTACGACAACTTGCGCATGACAAGGCCAGATTGCCTGGGACTAGCATGGAGGACTGATTGCAGCTACCGGATGTCATTTGACTACCGTAGCCGCAGAACACAGCTTTTAAATAATAATAATAAATACATGTATACGCATAAAACACACCACAATTCTTCCTCCCCATGTGGTGGAGAGCAAGCAGTTATCCAAAAGCCTAAATACTTTCTCTAGTGGTTTAGTCGAAAGAGACCAAGATGTCCCATGCCCATTCACCACGTAAGTTGTCCGCTTTCGGTCTGTGTTACATAACCATCGGGACACGTTAAAAAAATTGTTCGTTGAACGATGATTGTCTCCACGGAGAGATTGGAAACAATGGGTGGAATGGACAGAAGATTACTTCAAGGGATTTGATTTTCTAAAAGGACGACACAACAAGTATGTGTTTACATTAGACTTGAAGACAACCATACTGAAGTCGGTTGTGGTATTTTGTTCCACATATATGGTGTTTCTGGAAAGAAACTTTGTTCATGGAAGTTTCGTTTGGGTTTTGATACAGAGAGAGAGAGAGATAGAGAGAGAGAGAAAGGGAGACAGGGAGAAAGAGAGACAGAGAGAAAGAGAGAGAGAAAGAGAGAGAGAAAAAAAGAGAGAAAGAGAGATAGAAAGAGAGACAGAGAGAAAAAGAGAGAAAAAGAGAGAGAGAAAGAAAGGGAGAGAGAGAAAGAGAGAGAGAGAAAGAGAGAAAGAGAGAAAGAGAGACAGAGAGAAAGAGAAAGAGAGAGAGAGAGAGAGAGAGAAAGAGAGAGAGAGAGAGAGAAAGAAAGAGAGGGGCAGTTCTTTGTTGTGGTTGTAACTAGACAAGTTCTTGCTGTGAATGTTTTACTGGAAGTACAAGGAATCGGAGCTCAGTCGAGCACTACCATTAACATAACGATACAGTTTAGAAAGGCTAGCAACATCTCTTGTATGTGAAAGTAAAAGAAGAAAAAATACTTTTTAAATTGAAAAAAATATTTAAAATATAAGATAAAAATGAAAAAAGTAAAAAAATATATAAAATGAAAAAAAAATCTTTATCCTCTCACATCTCTGATCATGGATATTTCTCATGCCTGTCAGTATCATATATCTCTAGTAAGCAACCATTTGACCATGTTAGGCGTATTGTTCTCACATCTGGGCTGGTGCACCAACCACTGGTCTCTCCCTCTTAGACAGTGTACAAAAAAGAATCTCTAACCTAATAAAACCGATATGCCCGACTAGCATCAAAATATCACCCCTTCACTGTAGAGACCCCCAGATATCCCAACACTTTCTACTCTAATAGCTTCTTTCCCCGGGTCGCTTTGCTTTGGAATTCTCTTCCGGCTCCCTGTTTCCTCGACTGTATCAACATGCAGAAATCTGAACAAACATCTTGCTGCACAACTCCCAACTTATGTGTTTAGTTCAATAGTGCTCAATACGTGAGTAGAGCTAGGTAGTAAGTTATGAAAATATATTTATTGCAATTAAGCTACACAGAGGCATTCGCGTTTCTATCCCCGTAGAGAATCGTCAGTCTAAGCATTTAATGTATTAATATTTATTTTAACTTTATTATTATAGATATGTTCTTCTATTGTTTTTTTATCCTTGTAAAACAAATTACGACGTTTTTTTTTTAATTTCCACTACAAATAAAATCGTTTTTAAAATTAATACAAAATCAAGAAATGTGGCCTTACAGACTATCGGATTTGAAACTCCACATAAAATAATTATAATTTTTTTTGAAACAAAAAAAAATCAAGTTTTGTTTCAAATGTCCTGGAGAAATAAATTATAAGTTTGGTCTGTAATCACAGTAGTCCCTTCCGTCTCAGTGGCAATATTCCTTGTTTGTGTGAATCAAAACTAAAACATTTTTTTTTAATTGATGTAGAAAAATAAAAATGATAGAGCCTCGCCTACCGAGTGAGACTTTTCCTATCTGTCTACCGCCATTAAAGTATGCAATGTTCCCACTCCAAATATGGGTTGTGTTCATGCCCCACCCTGTATTACTCTAACTATATATTAAGTGGAATATTGATTCACTCCTCTCCAGGAGTTAGGCACAAGGCCAGTTTTTATCTTACGCCCACAAGTAAGATGTGACCCAAGGTCGGGTCGGGAAAGTGGGGTTTAAAAATTGCCTGGGCAGCCCGTCGGCATTCCCGGTAGGGGCGCCTCAGGCAGTAAGCAATAAACTTACTCCTCTCCAAAGAGGGGAGGCGAAGCCTGGGAGGGTGGACCTCCTAGAACTGCACAGGACCGACCCATAGACCGGCGTAAATCAAGTCCCGAAGGCCAAGACAATACCAGTTTATGGGGTGCAGTATCCATCGGAACAGATACTACACTTTGATCTTAAGTGGAATAGCCATCTCTGGCCAGGTTTATTATATTGAAGGTTACTCATGCTCTATAGTAACTGAGAAAAAATAGCAGATTTCAAAATACTTAGAAACAATAAAAAATATATATTGCAATTGTGGAAAGTGTTTTAAAAATACAGCTTACATGACTGAAGTCATGGGTTTACAAAAGGATTCATACTTTGAAGTTAAGATCTATGGTGTCTTCTTTTATTCTTTTATTTGCCATTTTAAATGCATTTCTTTTTTCTTTGTTTTTTCTTCTTTTTCTTCTTCTTCTCATTTTCATTAAGTTTTTATTTTAAATGTATTTCTTTTTTTCTGTCTTTTTCTCTTCTTTATCTTCTTCTTATCACCCCCTTCTTCGCCTTTTATTATTGATTTGAAAGGATTTCCTTTCTTTTTCATTAAGTTTTCAGTTTGAATTTATTTCTTCCTTTTCTTTGTTTTTTTCTTCTTTTTCTTCTTCGCCTTTTATCATTGATTTTAAAGGTATTTCCTTTCTTTTTCATTAAGTTTTCATTTAAAATTCATTTCTTTCTTTTCTTTGTTTTTTCTTCGTTTTTTTCTTCGCCTTTTATTATTGATTTTAAAGGTATTTCATTTCTTTTTCATTAAGTTTTCATTTAAAATTCATTTCTTTCTTTTCTTTGTTTTTTCTTCGTTTTTTTCTTCGCCTTTTATCATTGATTTTTAAAATATTTCCTTTCTTTTTCATTAAGTTTTCATTTAAAATTCATTTCTTTCTTTTCTTTGTTTTTTCTTCGTTTATTTCTTCGCTTTTTATTATTGATTTTAAAGGTATTTCATTTCATTTTACTTAAGTTATCATTTTAAATGCATTTCTGCCTCTTCTTTTTCTTACATTTTAAATATATTTTTTCTTATTCTCCGTTTTCTTTCATATATATGTATTTTGTTTTTGTTTTACTTTCGTTTTTTTTCGTTTTCGTCACTTATTTTTAATTTTAAATGCATTTTCGTTTAACTTTCTTCAATTCATATCTAGTTCTTTCCTTTTTCTTCTTTTCTTCTTTCATTTTCAATTTTTCATATATTTCTTCTTTATTCTTCTTTTTTTCTTTTTCTCCTTTTTCTTATTCTCTCCCTTCTTCTCCTTTTTTTTCGTTTTATTATTCATTTTAAAGATATTTTTTCTTATTCATTAACTCTTCTTTTTAAATATATTTCTTCCATTTTTTCTTTCATTTCTAATTTATTATCTCTTCTGTCATTTTTTTCCTTTTTAAATTATTTCTTCTTTTACTTTTTATTCTTCGTTATTTTTAATTTTAAAATGCATTTCAGCTATTTTTCCTTTCATTTTAAATCATTTCATTTTCTTCTTCTTTTCTTTCATTTGTAATGTCTTTTTCTTTACCTCCCTATTTTTCTTTCATTTTATATACATTTCTTGTTTTTTTACTTTTCCTTCTTTTCTTCTTTTTCCTACTTCGTTTTTTTTCTATTTTTGAATGTATTTCTTATTCTTTCTTCTTTTTTCCCATTTTAAATATATTTCTGTTTCTTCTTCTTTCGTTTTACGTTTTAAATATATTAATTTTTCGTTTTCTTCTTCCTTCATTTCATATGCATTTTTATTATTGTTGTTATTATTATTTCAATTTTATATCTATTTCTTTTTTATCTTCTTTTTCATTGTTTATCTTCTTTATTAAATTGAATTTATTTCCTTGCTTTACTCCTGTTTTTCATTTTTCATTTTATTTCTTATTTCTTTTTCTTATATTTTCATTTTTCATCTTAAATCTTTTTCTTTCTTCTTTTGTTTTTTTTTTATTTTAAATGTATGTTTTCTTCTTTGTCTTTTATTTTCCATTTGTATCAATTTTCCTTTTCTTTTTCTTGCTTCATCGTAAATGCATCGTCTTCTTTTTATTTGTATTGCTTTTTCATCTTCTTTTCCATCTTCGTTATTCATTCTCCATTTTGAATGTAGTTATTTTTCTTTCCCCTCCTTCATTTTATTTGTATTTCTCTTTTCTTTTTCTTCGACTTCTTGTTTGCCTTTTTATTTACTATCTTTTATGTGTACTTCTTTTTGCTTCTTTGCCTACTAATGGATTGCACATAAACATTAGCAACTAAATTCTATAGAAAATGGACGCTAACTCATAAAATAACTCGTAAATATACAAGGACAGATTTATTAAACAAAGGCACGACTTTAGTGCTTTTTTATTCAATGGTCACAATGTTAGGCGTTGAACTATCTTACGTGTTATGTTCAGTTGAACGATGTTAGGCATGATGTTAAGTTGAACTATCGTAGCTGTTAAGGTCAGTTGAACTATGTTAGGCGTTATGTTTAGTTTAAGTATATAATGTGTTATGTTTAATTGGACTATATTAGGCGTGATGTTCAGTTAAACTATGTTTGGCGTTATGTTTAGTTGAACTATATTAAGCGTTACGTTTAGTTGAACTATGTTAGGCGTTATGCTTTATTATGTGTTATGTTTAATTGGACTATATTGGGCGTTATGTTCAGTTGAACTATGTTTGGCGTTATGTTTAGTTTAAATATATTAGGCGTTATGTTTAGTTTAAATATATTAGGCGTTATGTTTAGGTAAACTATGTTTGGCGTCATATTCAGTTGAACTATGTTTCGCGTTATGTTTAGTTGAACTATGTTAGCTGTTGTGTTCAGTTAAACTATGTTTGGTGTTATGTTCAATTGCACTATGTTATTTTTTATGTTCCGTTGAACTATGTTAGGTGTTATGTTTAGTTCGATTATGTTTGGAGTATTGTTCACTTCGACTATGTTAGGCGTTATGTTTAGTTGAACTATATTAGGCGTTATGTTTAGTTGGACTATATTAGGCGTTATGTTTAGTTGAACTATATTAGGCGTTATGTTTAGTTGAACTATATTAGGCGTTATGTTTAGTTGGACTATATTAGGCGTTATGTTTAGTTGAACTATATTAGGCGTTATGTTTAGTTGGACTATATTAGGCGTTATGTTTAGTTGGACTATATTAGGCGTTATGTATAGTTGAACTATATTAGGCGTTATGTTTAGTTGGACTATATTAAGCGTTATGTTTAGTCGAACTATATTAGGCGTTATGTTTAGTTGAATGATATCAGGCGTTATGTTGAGTTTAACTATATTAGGCGTTATGTTTAATTGGACTATATTAGGTGTTATGTTTAATTGGACTATATTAGGCGTTATATTCAGTTTAACTATGTTTGGAGTTATGTTTAGTTGAACTATATTAGGCGGCATGTAAAGATGAACTATATTAGGCGTTATGTTTAGTTGAACTATGTTAGGTGTTATGTTTTGTTTAACTATATTAGGTGTTATGTTTAATTGGACTATATTAGGCGGTATGTTCAGTTGAACTATGTTTGACGTTATGTTTAGTTGAACTATATTAGGCGTTATGTATAGCTAAACTATGTTCGGTGTCATGTTCAGTTTAACTATGTTTAGCGTTATGTTTAGTTGAACTATGTTAGCTGTTGTGTTCAGTTAAACTATGTTTGGTGTTATGTTCAATTGAACTATGTTATTTTTTTATGTTCCGTTGAACTATGTTAGATGTCATGTTTAGTTGAATGATGTTTGGGGTAATGTTCAGTAGGACTATGTTAGGCGTTATGTTCAGTTGAACTATATTAGGCGTTATGTTTAATTGAACTATATTAGGCGTTATGTTTAGTTGAATATGTAAGGCGTTATGTTTAGTTAAACTATATTAGGCGTTATGTTTAGTTGAATTATATTAGGCGTTATGTTTAGTTGAACTAAATAAGGCGTTATGTTTAGTTGAACTATGTTTGGCGTCATGTTTAGTTAAACTATGTCAGCTGTTATTTTCAGCTGAACTATGTCAGAGGTTTTGTTTAGTTAACCTATATTAGGCTTCATGTTCAGTTGAACTATGTTAGATTTTATGTTCAGTTGAACTATGTTAGCCGTTGTGTTCAGTTAAACTATTTTTGGTGTTATGTTCTAATTGAATTATGTTATTTTTATGTTCCGTTGAACTATGTTAGGTGTTATGTTCAGGATAACTATGTTAGGTGTTATGTTCAGTTGAACTATGTTAGACGTTATAGAAAAATGTTTTTTTCTTGCAATAATTGCATCTCAAACGAAAAGTTTAATTGACCTTGAATGAAACTTACCTGACCTTTGGGAAAGGATCAAAGTGTAGTATCTATAAAATAAAATTTTCAACATTTTGTGGATATTTTAAGGAGGATTGCACATAGAGTGAATGTGGTATTTTGGTGAGTGCAATGATTCTAGCTAAGAGTAGAATAGATGAGGATGACCAACATCCCTTTATTTTCCAATGCATTTGTTGACATTGTACCTGATTTACTGAAATGTATATTTTATATTTTTCGCAAATAAATAATTAAAAGTTTAGTATCTGTTCTGACTCAATTAAAGGAAAAACATCTTACTTGACTGTCGCAAAGTTTTTGGCCCAGGCAGAATGGTGTTTTTGCGGAAGCTGGATCTTCCCAAGATAAACACGGTTTTTTCTCTAGCATTGCCTTCATGGGGGAGGCTGGGGTAAATAGGGACTTTAAATACTATCGTTGACCGACTTTTATAATTTCGCTTGCGTAATATCCAGAGAAATCTCATATGAACCCCTGTGACAATACTTGACGAGAAATAAGCAAGTGATGCAAAATAATCTTTGAGGTAAACTTTCCACTTAGCAGAGGTTTTAAATTATTTAGAAAATTCAAACTCATACGCGACTTGTTTTGACAGGCTGTGATTCATGAAAGTCGGTAGCTAAATTTATTAAGAAAAACATTTGTGATTTCTTGTATATAAAGTAATGTGTAAAAATTAAAATTAAACAGATGTTGATAAATACGGTATACTGCTCGCAAAACGATGGAGTATCAACTTGATTTTGAGAAGCGATGACGTCCTGTGCTTTGTTCCTGTTAGAAGACCCGTTGTATATTAAAATACGTATGAGATTCATCAATAAAAGTTTACGTAAAATGCTTTTTTAGTATTACTTGTGTGATAACTAGTGCTCGGACGATTCCAATAGTGTTCCCGATTCCGATACAATTAACGATTCTGTTCTAAATTCCCGGTTTCAGCATAATTACCGATTCCAATTCTAAAATAGCCTAATCGCCTAAAAAAGCATAAATTCATTTTATGGGGATTTAGCGGAGAGTGCCTATCTTCGAGTGGAGTGTCCTCGTCTACTTTTACATGTACGTATAATTTTCTTTTTAATTTGAGAAACTTCTTAATGTTTTCTTTTTATGTATTGTATCCAAGATTTTGATAAACTAATTGTGAGAGTTTCATCTATATATTTCACTTGTGCCACTTTCCTGTTTATCCAGTCGTGCCATTTTTACCTGTGCAATTTTTACCGTGTCATTTTTCCGGTGCCATTTTTACCTAAATTCGTTATTATTATCTATAGATTTTAGTTTTACTGGTAATTAAAAATCTATAAATATTTACCATTTTATCATTAGTACCAGCAATAGAAAATTCAGTTTTAAACAAACACAAAAAAAGAATTAAGAATCGTTTGTGGAATTGAAAAGTAAGCTAAAAGTTTTCCGGTTATGATATCGATTCCGATACCCTAAAAAGTTCCGATTTTCCGATTCCCAATTCCCAATTCCGATTAATTGTTCTAACACGAGTTCTAAACTACTTGAGAAAATGCTGCCCGAAATGACAAGACACTCCGCTGAGGAAAGGTACTAAGTAGATATTTCAAATCATTTTTATCTAGCATCTTAATGAGTTACAAGCGAATGCTCTCAAAAAAGATAATTGTTAAGTTGCACATAACCATAAGAAACAACGTCACGCATAACATTTTGTAATGCATTACATCCATTTATATAGACGCAATGTTACATTGTAATTAGAATATACAATAATAAAGTGTCCCAAGTAATTTTTCTTGTATTTCGAGATATTTTATTGTAACATTTTCATATATTTAATTATTTATTTATATAAAAATATGCAAGTAACTTCTTACTATATAAAATGAAGGTATTTGAGTCGGCAAATTGTTCATTCCGTAATCGGAAAATATACTGACTTAGACGTATGAATTAATATCGTTTACTTTATGAAAACATATTTTATTTGTATTCGTTTTAAAGACAGAGACATTACAACTATTGTTGGAACAAATAAATCAAATAAAAAAGAATAACTTAGCTAAAAATAATTCATTGTTCAGGGTTTCTAAGCAGCTACTTAATCATTTAAACCCATTCATAAAAATAATCAACGGCAGTTTGTAGAATTCCATTGGAACAACATTGTAATTAGTAGCGCAGAAAAAAATGTAGTTTACGTACTGTTATGACACAGAAATATTTTTTTTTAAATAGCTTAATATTTATGTAAGCCATACATAATTGCGTATCTGAAAGCTGAAACACATAGAACAAGAAATATATTGTTATCAATAGTATATATTGATGAAGCTGGTTAGGTCATTATCCAAAATATACCCGCGTAAACAATATTCCTAGTTGGATAATGTAATTTTTTAAAGGAATGAAATCAAAATATATTTTTGTTCTTAAGAAAAAAGTGTAACAATCTACAAGAATAAATGGCTGTTTAAAATGAAATGTGTTATGTAGGAAGGAATATTCCGATGACCAACTTCGATTTTATTTATCTTCTCCCACAAGATAAGATGTGACACAAGGTCGGTAAAGTGGGATTTGAAAACCCAGCGCCTGAGAAGGTGAGCACTCTGGCCTACACAATATGCCTGGGCAGCCCCGTCGGCATTCCTCGGTAGGAGCGCCTCAGGCAGTAAGCAATAAACTTACTCCTCGCCAAAGAGGGGAGGAAAAGCCTGGGAGGATGCACCTCCTAGAATTGCACAGGACAACCCCACAAACCGGCGGAATCAAGACCCGAAGGCCATGACGGTACCGGTCTATGGGGTGCAACATCCATCGGAACAGATACTACATTGTGATCCCAGCCAAAAAAACTTCGATAAACAAACTGGTTTAACGTTATTATTATCCATATGTTTCTGTATCGTTTTCTATCCTCGTACAACCAATTACTACAATTTTTTTAAATTTCCATTACAAATAAAATCGCTTTTAAATAAATATAAATAAAGAAATAAAAATTCTGTGGAATTACAGACTACGGATTTCAAACTCTACGTAAAATAATTATAATTTATTTTGAAACAAAAAAAAAACAAGTTCAGTTTCAAATGTCCTGGAGGAATTAACAATATCTCGAATCAAAAACATGTTCAATAAATCTCTGTTTTTCTTCATAACAGTTCATTCAGTTTTTGTTGTTTGAAAAACAATAACATAATAACAGGGACAACTCTACGAAAATTAAAATTATTATTTAGGAATTTTAAATGTTATAGAATTGCAGAAAACATATGAGAATCTTCTTCGGAGGCATCAAAGTATTTTGTTAATAACGCCTTTACAAAGATGGACCACCTAAGGCCGGTGTCGGTTTAATCGCTCGTCCACCATTATGCGATTATTCGAAAGACTTAATTGTACATATAACACAAATCTGCATCGTTGTGGGCAATACATGCTATTTGAAATCATATTATTAAAGCATATTTCCTTAGGATTATGTTTTAGCGGCTAAATATAGTGACCTCCCTGTATTTATTTATGGAGTCTCACTCCATCCCGATGGCTAGGACCTAGTAAAAAGTGCATTTTTACTTGCCGATTTTATTTTTATTCCGTCTGATGACTTTTGGAACAATTTGAATATTTACTTGATCTTATAGGCCCGTAGTGTTGTGCTAACATCGAAACGCTGGTTAACTCGCGTAAGCTGTCCTAATGTCTATATAAGTTTATATATAAGTTTATATATAAGTTTATATATATATACATATAGTAAATATGTTAAGAAGGCTGGGTGCAATGCAGAATGCCGGTTTGAATATAAGCTGGGAAGAACAAAAATAATAAATCGAAGGGGGGACTTACTATTTATTAAAGAAAAATAAATAATAAGCCCCCCCCCCTTCGATTTTTTAACATATTTACTACAATTTCCAGCAATGCTTCAAGCAAACTACCATTCTCTCTCTCTCTCTCTCTCTCTCTCTCTCTCTCTCTATATATATATATATATATATATATATATATATATATATATATATATATATATATATATATATATATACATATATATATATTAGAGGTGAAGGATGAGAATAAAGAATTGTAAAGATACAATATTTATTATTAAAACATCAAAAGTTCAGAGCAAGGAGCCTCATATCCTTAATCCATGGTTTTCAAAGATAAACTCTTCTCATCAGAGGATAGGAAAAGACGATAATATAAAGTAAAACAAAATAGAAATGAAGAACAAAAATAAGGGCCAAAAGGTTTAATTCAACATTTAAATATATATATATATATATATATATATATATATATATATATATAGAGAGAGAGAGAGAGAGAGAGAGAGAGAGAGAGACAGACAGAGACAGAGACAGAGAGAGACAGAGACAGAGACAGAGACAGAGACAGAGAGATAAAGAACATGAAAATAAAGATATAATATATACAATTAAATTAGAACCTATCCTGAAATAATTAATGCCTGATATAGAAGATTGGGTAATTAAATAGACAAGTAAAAGATGAGAATAAAGATTGTATAAATACAATATCTATTACTTCCTCAGTTGCTAAACACATGGGGTTTCAAATAAAAGAACTTTATTTTCCTTCTTTAAGTCATGGCTTTTCAAAGAATGAACTCTTGTCATCAGAGGAATATAAGATAAGATAAATAAAAATATAGAAAGTATACAAAATGTCAAAGGCAAAGAAAAGAGGGCGAAAAGTTTACTAGCTCTTTTCCTGGATTGAAAACTATTTCTTATTATCTCACTTTGAATTCAACTCCATAAAAACTGTATTTCGAAAGCCCATGGCAGTCTCTCAAATGGCTTTTAATACACAATCTACATCAAAAACGTTTACACTGCAACCTATTTCAGCCGGATTACGTGGTCCTTTAATAGTTTAACATCTTCAAAATTCAACTAATTTTACAATTTTTTACGCCAAACTTTTCTGAATTTACCGCTTTTAGAACCTGCTGCTACAATTTCCATGGCGCCTTCAACAGTGACCGTTTTCATACATTTTCAACCTCTTCTCTTGGCTTTTGGAGAATATAACTCCTATAATAATAATAAATCTAATAGCTACATTGGTTTTACAACGACTACTCTTTTTCGCCGCCTCATCATGCATCGAGTAAACTCTAGCTCAATTTAGCACCATCTACACCAACATAACTGCCCTCCCTCTGATTAAAGACAAATTCTAGTTAATAACACTAAAATAATACATTCCGAAATTACTTTTATAAATAAAAATACTTCACGTATGAAACCAGTAGCAACATTTTAAAACGCTTAACGTGATGCGATGTTATTCTGTGATGCCACTCCGGCGTCGCTGAATTTAAATCGTCAACATCTTTCCTGGAACAATGCGAACACGTTCTTTTACGTGCGCATTTCTCCGTTGTCTTTTAAACAACTGTCTTCTCTCTACAGCTTTTTTGTGTATTTGCTTTTGACACACGAGGATGATTCGACGAAGAATCGAAAACGTTCGTAGTACCTATGGAACATTAATTTTTATTTTATTTTAATACAAAAAAGACCATTAGAAAAATTGAAATAATAAAAAAGGTATAATTAAATAAACGAATTCTGTTATTTTCAACAATATTTGCATAAATAAAAAAAATGCTGCCTAAATACACGTAATTCAAATTACATGAAGTAAGAACGTTATGGAGTAAAACTAAATTTAGTATTACGTAGCAATAGGAAAAAAAGACACGTTTTTGAACTTTTTTTTGTCTTGAGCGATACAAAATAAAGATGGCGGCATCCCAGAAGACTCCATTTTGTGAAAATCACGTCTCTTTGTAGCATATTTACACATTTAAAATATGTTTTTCTTCAGATTACATGCGTTGTACTAAACTGATTTTAAGTCGAAATGGTTCATCATCATATATTATCTTAAAAAAGAACAACATAAAACCATTTGTATCGCCTAACCCTAACCCTAACCCTAACCCTAACCCTATGCATAAGTTTTCATCGCATTATGTTTACCCCTTCAAACGCATAATTTGCCAAATATCTTCGGTGCACGGTAAAAAACAATGTACGCGTAACTGCCGAATTAATCATTTATGATTTTAATTTCAACTGGATCTCATTTCCTTAAACATTTAGAAAAATCTATTATTATTCCATGAGAAATGCCAGTATACTGAAATCATATGCCCTTAATAGGGTTAAGATGAAAATTCATATACACTAAAGCTGCAAAGGCAAGGAAATTCCTAAATCTTTACACTTCTATTGTCATTAAGGGTATACAGTATAAATCTCTATGCATGAGTGGATGAAGTGTGTGAGGTGCGCTGAAGAAAAATTCCTACCAGTAAAATACATAGCCCTGTTGTGCTCGCATACTCTTAATGAAAATAAAAGTGTAAAAATTGGGGAATTTCCTTGCTTTTGTACATTTAGTGTATATGAATTTTCATCTTAATCCTATTAAGGGCATATGATTTCAGTATACTGGCATTTTTCATGAAATGTCACTACTTTTGTAAAGGCTATGCCTGGTCATTTTTTAGTTTTTTTAGAATTTTCTGGAAAACTAAGGTATATGGTAAACCGAAATTAAATTGCCATCAACTAGACCCTAGAAGCTCTATCTCTGCCAAAAATCAGCTGAATCCATCAAATAGTTGATGAGATACAGGGTGGCACATACGTACGTACGTACGTACGTACGTACGTACACACGGATAACACAAAATCATGCTTGACCTATCTGGATCTCTGGGTTACCTTGACTAATGATGCTGAAATTCGACACACTCATAGAACCTATCAAATAAAAATTTTGTGCAAAGTTTTAACTAATTTGGTTCATTGGTTTTTGAGTTATGATTGATCAAAAAATGAGATTTCCAGCATAGGCCATTTTTTTAGTCTATTAAGGGATAGAGCGATATCGCGCCTCCCTTGATTAAACTTGATTGGCATTTATAATCATTATAACAAATCTACCCCAGAAAGATTATACGTCTACAAAAGTAAATAAAATATTTTTCTTTTATTTATTTTTGACAAGGAGAGGATAAGTCTCTCGAAATATATCAAAGTGATACCTGATCACCCGGAAAATTACAGACTAACACTCTTACTGTCTTGTAAGTTCGTCTAGAAAAAAAAAACCTTTTCGATCTATATCCGACTTATTTCGGTTTTGTTTTGTTTTTGTTCTTCACAGCTTCCAGCGATCCGGAACTTTGCATTGCTTTCAACCTTTTTAAAACTTGTATTATATATATATATATATATATATATATATATATATATATATATATATATATATATATATATATATATGCTAGAAAATATGACCCATTGGGTCAAGCACTAAACACGGGTTAGAGTGTTTGAATCAGAAAAAATGAGTTCGCAAAGCCAGTTCCATTTTTTTAAATAAAAATATATACTCCAAAAGTAATCTTGTTGTGTTTGCTATATCCCTTATCTCTCGCGCTGTCTCTCCCCTCTTTCGCTCCTTTTCTACTACGATGAGTTAAATATTATTACTATTGGTTGTGGTATTCCATATTATTTATAATTGAGTATTCCAATCTTCAGTTTTATAGTAAGTTTTATTAGGGTTGACTGTTAATAAACACAGAGTGGGCTGTACCAGGAGTTCTTTTTTTCTTTCTGTGTCATTGAAGCATGTAGCAATACAACAGTTTCACACTTTTTATGCAGTCCTTTGCATTATTTTTGTCCAATGCAATATGTTTCAAGCTGCACCAGCTGGGAAGCAGATGGCAGACAAAACATTGTATGGTTCTCCTCTCCACTTTCGGAGATGGTTGGGTCGATTTTGTAGCAACTGTTGATCGCTCCATTCCCGTTTTCAAGCGATTGAGTATTTTCCAAGGTTGCTTCTGAGCCAGAAGGAAGGGCCTTAGAAATGAGCGATTCCATTGTCAGTAAGAGAAAGGGGCATTCTCTAGCCGTCTGGTTCCCAGCTGTAGTCTGGTCTCTTCCTGAGATGTTGTTAGGGGCTCGATATGGCTGAGGAAGATTATTGTTCAGTCAGTTGACTGTTGGTTCACGCCCATGAAGGAGATGGCGTTCATCACTGGTAGCCTTTGTGATCTCTACTCGGCTGGCGACTTCCCGTCTCACATATGCGAGGTCAATGCCAGTAAGGAGATGCAGATTTCTCAGGTTGGTATGTTTCAAGTAACCAGTGATCAAGCGGTAGGTGTTGTTCAACGCTGGGTCTAATTTGTTCGCATGCAGTGATCTCTCCCTAACAGGACACGCATACTCCCCAGAGGAATAGAAAAGGACTAATAGTGATAGATGGCTTACAAAAAAAAGAAGCGGGAAATAATAGAGAAAACTTGGTACAGGATTGATGACTTGATGAGTAAATTACAAATTACGGCTAATTAGAACAATTAAAAAAAAATTATTTTTTTTCAAATCTGAAACAACCATTTTATTTCTCTCTTTTTACATTGCTTCCATGCGTTTATTATTTCCTTCCTTCCTTCCTATCACCATTCTTTTTAATTATTAACTATCTTGTTTTTATTTTTATTTTTTTTATTTTACTTACGTTTTTCTTTTTCTTTTTTCCTTTCTTTTTTATTTCCTGTGTTTAGATTTCTTTTTTTCCTTTCTTTTTTTCTTTCCTTACTTTTGTTTCTTTTTTCTTCTCTTTTATATTTCTCATTTCTTCTTTACTCTAGTTTTCGCTTTCTTTTTTTTTTCCTTCTACTGATTTTCCTCTTTTTTCTTTTCTCTGTTTTTCTTCTATTATTCTTCCTTTTTGTTTTTTATTATTTCCTTTATATTTTCTTACTTTCTTTCATTCCTCTGTTTTCCTTGTTTGTTTCCTTTCTTTTTCATTTCTCAATTTTCATTAGATTTTGTTCTTTTTTTCTCTGCTCTGTTATCGGGCTTTCCCTTATTTACTTCTTCGATTCTTCTTTTCTTGTTTTTCTTCCTTATCCCTTTTTTCTTCACTCCTTCGTTTTTACTTTCTTTTTTTTTCCTCGTATTTCTTTTTTTCTTTTACATATTTTTTATTAGTTTTTTCTTTTTTTCTCTCCTTCTTTCATCTTTTTGGTTCATTTTTCTGTCTTCTGCATTCTTTCTTTTTCTTGTTTCCTATTTTCCTTCTTCCTAATCTTCTTTTTATTATGATTTTTATTTTTACTATTCTCTATTCTTCCCTATTTTTACTATTCTCTTTTCTTCCCTATTCTTTCCTCTGTTATTTTATTTTATATTTTCTTTTTTCTTCCTTTTTTCCTTTTTTTCCTACGTTTTCTTTTTTATTCGTTTTTCCTTGTTTTTTTCTTCTTTTCTTTCTTTATTTGATATTCCATATTTCCATCTTTTTTAATTATTATTTCTTACGTTTCTTCCTTGTTCTAATTTGTTATGTTCTCCTACTTCTTCATCATCTACGTCTAACTATTATCGTATTTTTGTCCACTCTTTTCCTTCCCTATTCTTTCCTCTTATTTCTTTCTGTTTCCATTCTTTTTTAATAACTGTTTTCCTTCCTTTTTCGTTCTTTTTTCCATTCCACCCTTTTCCTTTCTTTTTTTCTTTTCCTCGTTTCCTTTTTTTCTTTTTTTCCTCTGTTTTCTTCTTTTTTTCTGTTGTCTTCTTTTTTCTTTCCTTTTTCTTCTATCTGTTTCTCTTCTTTTTTCGTTTTTCTTTCTCTGTTTTCAATTTTTTTTTTTTTTTTGTCATTCTATCTATCTTCGTTTTCCTTTCTTTCCTTTCATTTTTGCTTTTTTTAATTTTTTTATATTAGGAAAACATAAATAAAGGAACGTCAAAACAAAACAAAAAACACTGAGCTATTTCCATCATTTCTTCTTTGTTCAGCTCCAAGGCAAACATTCATATTGTAATTAGTCTTCCCCGCATCGGTTTCAATAATCTATCGAGCTCCCCTCCCCAACTTAACCCCGTCCCACGCAAAATAAAAGTTTTGGCCCCCGGACAAAGACCATTCTGTATATAAATACTAGGATAATAACTGTCTCGGGACGGGTAAAATTAATTATCCAAACAGAACAGCTTTGCACCGTTTGTATGTCCTCTTAGGAAGATTAAAATCAAGACATAATAATACTAAACCTTATGTCTAGAATAGCATAAAATCTAAATTGGAATCGGTAATTGTATCGGAATCGGGGATTTAGAACAGAATCGGTAAATGTAACAGAATCGGGAAATATTGAAATCGTACCGTCACTAGCCTAGAATCCTTATTCCAATTTTGATCAAAATTCGTTATAAGATTTAGATTTTTGAAAATGTCTAAAATGTAAGCCTAAAGCATAAAGTGTCTTAAGTCAGAATTGAATTTCAGGGAATCTGGCTGATTAAATTTAATGCAAATCTGAAATATTTGAATTTTGAGCCCATATTATACGCTTTAAAATACCCCCCAAAACTGAAATTTCGGAAATATATATTGATTTATGTCTAATATATATTGTTAAAATTTCACAAATATCAGAGATATCTGAATTTTCACGAAAGGCTTCCATCCAGTTTTTACCTCCTTTGCATGAGACTAAATTAAACTAAATATAGTCTACATTACCCTCCTTACACCTAGTAGCTGTGTTCCAAAAACTCTTAATGACCGGTTAATTAGTTTAAGAGTGAATCTTTTACATGCAAGAATATAAACATATTCACATACCTAATGGCGATAAATGAGGACAACAAACAAAAATATTTTACCAAGAAATGCTGCCATCCAGAAATTAGTTCGAATTGATGTATAAATCGTTATGCACACGTGTCGTTATCGGAAACCCAGACCCTAGATTGTCTGTGGATACAATCACTCGGGCGCCGATGTTTAGTATTTAATAAGATTTTATTACAAGAGAAGAAGAGCAACATAATACATTATAGAGACAGGTTTCCTTTGTATGCGTGGGAGAGAGAACAATACAGATATATAGATAGACGGATAGTTCGGCTCGTTACGCCCAGCCACACCTATCAGGGACAGAGTCCGAAACACGTCTTTTCTGCTTGAAATCTCGCCAGCCAAGAGACAGAAAATCTCTATTCGGAAACCACGTAGCTTCGCGACTTCCGTCTGTGGTTCCCTAACACTCTTAAAGTGACACTAAAACTTTTTCATTCAAACGTTATGTAACAGTAATGCTTTATGTAAATGATTAATTAGGTTTTGCCCGTTTTACGGCATATCAACCCATTTTTTGTTCTCCAATGCCAAAATACAATCCCTATTGCAAACGATTCATCGATTTGATAGATTTGTAAGTTTTCCGACATATCAACTCTGTTTTGGTGGTGTAATGCAAACAGACAATATTTCTTTGAAAGCATTCATTGATTAAGTAAGGAAATCAACATCTTTGAAGCACGGATTAGAATGTATTAAAGTGAAATATTTTGAAAATCAACAATCGTGAAATTTTAAATGAAAAATTCATTTATTATTTTTTTTTTCGCGAGCTTTCGTTGAAGTACAACCTTGTCAGGCGAGACTGTCTTATAGTTTGTTTTTTTCTTCTTCTTTTCTTCCTCCTCAGTTTGATGGTATTAACCCTGAGGGGTCGAATGGACGTCAAGTTCTTAAGACGCTATAAGTTTAGTCCTGGCAATGTCATGTGCAGATTGGCACTTTTCATTGATTGCTTTTCATTGATTGTTTTTCGGAATTTTTTTAGATGAGGATTGATTACTTATATTATATGAATCATCCGCACTATTGTTCTCATCTTTTCGATCCTCTTCACGTGCGTTTTATCAAACTCGGGAATCTGTACAGCATTTATTTAGTCCAGGAGGGTAGATATCTCTCATTCCGTCAGCCATGGCCGTATAGGAGTCTTAAGTAATTCATAATTATATTCTTAGTATCGCCTGTACTGAGGATTGAACCTTTAACCTTGAGAAGACTGTCACTTAGAACTGATTATTACTTAGCACTTTATCCGTTGCGCCATGGATCCAGGTTCTTTCCTTCCTTTCTCTCTATCCTACTCCGGAGTAAAAAATATTACTACCACTGGTGATATTTTCTCTTGTTTATAATAGATTATTCCATTTTTTAAATTAATTATTTCATTTCTTCATTGTCTTTGATTTTAATAAAAAGGGAGAATGTGATGAAAACGAGAGTGATAAATAACGTATCAAATAAGAGTAGGGGTCAAACAACAGTCAGTGAAAGTGTGAGAATTATGAATAGAAACTTAGAGATTGTCACTTGGTGAGTTAATTGCAAATCCCGCCAATATTTTTTTTCAAACATAACTCAATTTGAAAAGTGAGGAATATTTAAACATGTATTTTGTGTGATTAATATTTAGGAAACAACCGTTAATGAATTCACACCCTTTACTCTATAAAAAAAAAAAACATGTTTATTTATTTGTCTGTATTCATAAAAATTCTTTTAAAAGTCAGACGATTATATATATATATATATATATATATATATATATATATATATATATATTAAATATTAAAGAATTTTTTTACCTACAGATATCGTTTTAGGTTTTCTACCCTCATCAGTGCAGGAGTGGTGGTTCCAGGCGGTCGCATGGGATCGAACAATCTTCGTAGATTCAGACTAGAATCACTTACCTAACGTCTATGCCCACGCGGCAACCAGAAATCGCCACAGACAGTAATTGAAATTAACGTACACTTACCCGAAAGTCGGGAGCCAGCGTATTCTTTTCGAAAGTGTTCGACACTCGAGCGGAACTTTGCATAATCGCGAGTGACAACAATCTCATAACTCCAAACAGGGCTCTACTATTAAGACTATTTAAAGGATTATTATACTATACATTTTATTTTTAAATATTGAAGTTTTTTTATACCTACAGACAGTATCGTTTCGGGTTTTCTACCCTCATTAGTGCACGAGACAGCGGTTGCAGGCGCTCGAATGGAGTCGAATGCAGTTCGTAGATTAAGCCATATATACCTCTCTCACTCTCTCTCTCTCTATATATATATATATGTATATATATATATATATATGTATATATATATATATATATATATATATATGTATAAATATATATATGTATATATATATATGTATTTGTATGTATGTATATATATATATATGTATGTATGTATATATATGTATGTATGTATATATATATATATGTATGTATTGTATATATATATATATATATATATGATGGCCTGTATGTGAGTGTATATATATATATATGTATATGTGTGTATGTATGTATATATATATATATGTATGTATATATATATATATATATATATATATATATATATATATATATATATATATATATATATATAATTAACGTGTTACAAATATCCAGGGGGTATAAATCCGAAGGAAGTTGAAACGGGGTTTATGAGAGTGCTCAATGAAAAGTCAGAGCAAAATATAATATTTTTTGTTGGTGATTTTATTCTATTAATTGCGACAAAATATATGCTGTTTCATTAACGCTCGCAAAGAACGTCAACTCTTCAAGCTATAATGGAATCAAATGACGAAGATTTTAAATTCAACTTCAACCGGAAATTGAAGGTGCATTAGAGGGAGGGGGGCAGAGATGGAGCTCTGCCTATAACGAGGACATGAGAAGGGAGGGGGAGAGGGAGAGGGAGAGACCCCAACAAGTCATGTTTCAAAAAGTTGCATGGGAGGTTCTCTCGTGTCTGAGCCATCGTGACCTCAATTCCAGCCAGGGCGGGGGCCAGGGTGGGTTAAATTTAAAATGAGAATAGAATTATAATCATAGAGTTATAACTGTCATTTTTTGTTGTAATAGGTAATTATCGTGTAGATAAAAATGTTTGATAATTTTAATTTAGGGTATTAATTGCTACTTTTGCATTCTATTTTAATATAGTTATTTATGGCTTGCTCAGTAATTGTAGTGAATATTGTTGTGATAATATTTTTTAATTGTGATTATATTATACTAAAATCAATACTAGTCGAATCATTATATAAAAGAAGTTTAATGGTGTTACCATTTTTAGTATTAATAAAATCGATTACAATAACAATAATAATAACAATGTCAATCATACCTACTATAGTCGCAGTGATAATAGCATTAATATTTTTAACTCCTAAATAGAAAACAAGAGACATCTATCAACTGTAAACATAGTAGACTCTACCTCCTTAGCAATCCACATACCCCACCTTAACCCCACACCAACTCCCCACATAATTTTTAAAAATGGAAATTTTTTTTTTTACACAAATGAATGATTACATTAACCCCCCCCCCAGTATACACTACCTCAAAACACATTATAACCCCCTACCAACCCACCCAAATTTACCACCCAACCCCAGCCCAACAAGTCCCGATGAATCTATAAATCAATAAATATATAACCACCCCACAAAACCATCAATAACATCAAATCTATAAGTATTACCTATAATTCTCAGCCTCAATAGCCTCTCAGTCATACTACCAATTCTACCAAAATCATCTCCCACCTAAACCCATAACTCGGAACAGCTTTTAACTCTGATATCACTTAGACTAATCTAATCTCAATTACTTAATCCTTCGATTACTATCTTGAACACTTAATTATTGACTGGTACTTAGTCCTTGTCATTGATAGTAGAACTATAAATGCCTACCATCACTTGTAGACTCATTTCGCCCAATGACTTCGCAAGTAGCAGGATGGTAATAATGGTGATAATTATTATTATTATTATTATTATTATTATTATTATTATTATTATTATTATCGTTATTATTATCTTGTTATTTTTATTTTTATTTTTATTAATGCTATTATCACTGCGACTATAGTAGGTATGATTGGCATTGTTATTATTATTGTTATTGTAATCGATTTTATTAATGCTAAAAATGGTAACACCATTAAACTTCTTTTATATAATGATTCGACTAGTATTGATTTTAGTATAATATAATCACAATTAAAAAATATTATCACAACAAAATTCACTACAATTACTGAGCAAGCCATAAATAACTATATTAAAATAGAATGCAAAAGTAGCAATTAATACCCTAAATTAAAATTATCAAACATTTTTATCTACACGATAATTACCTATTACAACAAAAAATGACAGTTATAACTCTATGATTATAATTCTATTCTCATTTTAAAGTTAACCCCCCTGCCCCCCCACCCGGGCTGGAATTGAGGTCACGATGGCCCAGACACGAGAGAACCTCTCACGCAACTTTTTGAAACATGACTTGTTGGGGTCTCCCCCTATCCCCCCTCCCTTCTCATGTCCCCGTTATAGGCAGAGCTCCATCTCTGTCCCCCTCCCTCTAATGCATCTTCAATTTCCGGTTGAGGTTGAATTTAAAATCTTTGCCATTTGATTCCATTATAGCTTGAAGAGTTGACGTTCATTGCGAGCGTTAATGAAACAGCATATATTTTGTCGCAATTAATGGAATAATAAAATCACCAACAATATATATATATATATATATATATATATATATATATATATATATATATATATATATATATATATATAAATGCGTGCATTTGAGTATTAGTATGAACTTATATAAATTTATAAAAAGAGACATTGTTGTATGTGTATAGACGAGTTCATATGTTTTACATTTTTATTGTTTATTTATTTTTGCTTTATTTATTTATTTATTTTACTTGTTTTTATTTTTTTTGATTTTTGCTTTTTATTTTTGAATTTCATTCTTTCTTTAGTTTGATTTATCTATTTACATTTTGTTTATCTAATTATTTTATATATTTATATATATATATATATATATATATATATATATATATTTATATGTATATATATATATATGCGTGTGTGTATGTATTTATATATATATATATATATATATATATATATATATATATATATATGCGTGTGTGTGTATGTATATAAATGTATATTATGTATACGTATGTTTATATGTATGAGCTTAAATTGCTTTCTATCTAATATCCTTTTTCCCTTTATAACTTTTCCCGACCCTTCGTCCCCTACCACCAAAACTTCCCACGATCATAAAATTCATTCGTCGTTTCAGAATCTTCTTTGTTAGGTGTCTGATTATGCTAGACTTTAAATAAGCTCGTAGCTGTAACATGTATGCACATATGTAGCTAAAAATGTTTGTATAAATACAAAAAACTATATACTAAAATATAGCTCTACTAGTTATTGTGCACTATTTTAGAAACACTGTAGTTTCATAGGACTAACCCCCTATGAATGTTAGGCCGAGCAGTTTAAACTCCGGGCCTTCGGGAGGGTGCTATCAGTCATGATGAATACACCTTTGGAATCGTGTCTTATAATTGTTAAAGGAGAGGAGCTTTGTCTTTAAGTCATTGAATGTGGGTATTTCTTTTTGGTATCATTTTACTACAATCTGGAGGTTCTTTTTTAAGGATTGCCCTTTTACATCGGATATTGTGTGTTTGATTTGTTTACATGCCGAAAATAGGTGCGTTGTGTCATCAGCATTTTTTTTTCATGGAAATCGCTCCAGACAAGACATGAATCCACTAGATGTAAGGAGCTAACAAGAACGAAATATTATTATCGCAAAGACAGGAAATTCCTATTGACCTTAGTCTTGAGAAGACCCAGGCTATACATAGGAGGAAAACAGTCAGCAGGAAGACAGTTCCAGAAGCCTGCACGTCTTGTAAATAAGCTACTTATATAGGAAGCTGTATTACAATGAGATATCAAAACAGCGAATTGATTGAGACCAACGAGTCAAACGAGCTGGAACAAAAGGAAGCAGGGAATATATCACGCAATTCTGAAGAACACATGCCATAATTGTATTTATAGAAAAGACTGAGACTAGCAATATCACGTCTGTGAAAAAGAGGGCGCAGAGAAGAGGAAAGGTAGGAACCAATCAAATTACAGATACGTTTCTGCTCCTTATTAAGAACTCTCAAATAGGACAGAGATTCACCAGCCGAAATATGACAACAGTGCTCCATACATGGTCTGATAGTAGATTTGTAGAGATAGAAAATAGCCTCAGGTGTGAGAAAGTGTTTGGAGCGATAGAGAGAACCGACTTTACGAGAAGCAGAAAGAGCAATGGATCTAATGTATGAACTCCAAGAAAGATTTGATGAGAGAGAAAGACCAAGAAGTTTCAGAACATCTATGAGAATCTCAGGAAGAAAGGGGGCACGCTCACGATTGAACGATACGAGCTGAGTCTTAACAGGATTAAACGAAACAAGCCATTTCGTACCCCAATCCACAACTGAGCCCACGTCAACTGCTAGATCAGCTGCATATTTCAACTGGTCCGAGGGATGGGCAAGAAGCAGCACCAGAATAGAGAGTGGTATCATCAGCATAGATGTTAATTTTCTGAATAATATATTCCCTGGAAGATCATTCATATCAAGAAGAACCAAGTTTGGGTCTAGAATAGAGCCCTGAGGAACACCAGCATTGATAGGAAAAGAGAATGAAGAGACACCGTCCGAAGTTAGTCGCAAGCTTTGATCAGAGAGAAAAGAGCTAATAATGTCAAGAAACTCAGCACTCGAACGCGATTACATTCGGGAGGTTGTTTATAAGGACGCAAAATCGTCGTTGCCTTTTGGCTAAGATCAAAGTGTAGTATCTGTTCCGATGGATACAGCACGCCTGGCCTGTGCAGTTCTAGGAGGTCCACTCTCCCAGGCTTTGCCTCCCCTCTTTGGGGAGGAGTAAGTTTATTGCTTACTGTCTGAGGCGCCCCTACCGGGGAATGCCGACGGGGCTGCCCAAGCAATTTTTAAATGGCCAGAGTGCTCACCTCTCGAGCGCTGGCTTGTCAAACCCCACTTTCTCGACCCGATCTTGGGTCACATCTTACTTGTGGGAGTAAGATAAAACTGGCCTTGTTCCTAACTCCTGGGGAGGAGTAAATAAAACATCCTTTAGACGTCTAAAAATAAATTATATGAGTCCAAGATATCTCGCTTCAGCCACCACGTTTTATTATCATTGGGGTGAAACTATTTACCATCCAACCGGAAAAACAAAAAGTTTTATCACCTCTTCAGCTCAAAATATATCTTCGTTTCAACTTCTTTTGAAACGATGATACAAATCAGTGACGAAATCTTTTTCTTTTTTTGATCCGCGATGATTTTGTTGTTCTTGTTTTTTTAAGTTTTTTTTAGTCAGGGTAACATTTTTTGTTTGTTTTTCAGATGTGGATTGAAAGAGTAAAAAGAAAGAAAACAAAAGCCTTGAATTATTTGGTATATCTGACAAATGTTTTGGGGGGTCGAGGAAGACGTGTAACTGGAGAAATAAATTAGGAGAAGGATAGAAAAATCTGTTGGCGTTGTTTATAAATATTTAAAGAAGGAATCATTGCTTTCGTCTTTTTATGTTTGTCTTTTTTTTGTTTTCTTTACGTTATCTTTGTTTTTTCTTTTTTTCTTTTTTTCTTTTTCTTTCTTTCTTTTTTATATCCGTTTTTGTTTTTTTCTTTGTTCATTCTTTCAATCATTTCTTTTTCTTATTGTTTCTACTTTCTTTTTTCTTTCTTTTTTCTTTCTTTTTTCTTTCTTTCTTTCTTTTTTCTTTCTTCCTTTCTTTCTTTTTCTTTCTTTCTTTTTTCTTTCTTTCTTTCTTTCTTTACTTTATTTCTTTTTTCTTTCTTCCTTTCTTTCTTTTCCTTTCTTTCTTTTTTCTTTCTTTCTTTCTTTCTTTCTTTACTTTCTTTCTTTTTTCTTTTTTTTCTTTACTTTCTTTCTTTTTTCTTTTTTTTCTTTCTTTCTTTATTTTTTCTTTCTTTATTCCTTTCTTGGCTTTCTCTTTTCTTCTTCTTCTTCTTCTTCTTCTTCTTCTTCTTCTTCTTCTTCTTCTTCTTCTTCCTCCTCATCTACCACTTTCCTTCCCCTTCTCTTCGTAATCTTCTCCTTTTCCCTACTTCCTCCTCTCCCTTGTCCTTCACCTCCTCCCCAGCTTCTTATTCTGCTCCTCATGTATCCTTCACCTCCTCTTCTTTTCCCCTTTTTTCACCAACCTTCACCTCATCCACCTTGTTTTTCTTCTAATCCTATCCCCGCCTAGTTCTCCTCCTCCCCCTTCTCCCCCTCCTCCCTCCTCCTCCCCTCCTCCTTCTTTTGTGCCTCTTTCCTTTTCTCTTTCTGTACTACTTTCCTACACCTTCATTTCATCTTCTCTTCTCCTTTACCTTTACTTCCTCCTCCTTCCCCTCCCTCTTTTTCCTCATCTTCTTCCCCTTCTTCTTCCTTTTTTACTTCTTCTATCCCCCACCTCCCTATCCTCCTGGTCACCTTCTCTTCCAACCGTTTCTTCTTCTCTTTCTAAACTTCCATGCTTTCTTTCTCTCATTCACTCTTTTGTAATATTATCCCTAACCACTGCCTAAAAGCATTTGCATGTGACGAACACAACACATGCTATTATTATTATTATTATTATTATTATTATTATTATTATTATTATTATTATTATTATTATTATTATTATTATTATTATTATTTAATAGTAGTCTCAACTTTGGGATGTTTTTAGTTAGATTTTTCGTTTGTTTTTTGAACATCAAGTCAATTCTCTTGACCTATTTTTAAAATTATTTATTTAACATATTTCACCCCAAACAAGGCAGGCCGCCACTGTAGACGTAAGGGGTTACTGAGAATTGGGGTGCAAGTTTTGGGTGTCATCTTAAGTTGGTAGCACGAGGAAGTCGCTATTGGAGTAGAGGGCTCTTCGGCATTTGGGGACCTCCACAGTGAATGAATGGGATTTGGCAGATTGTCAGGTTGGTCTAGTGTATTTACGTCGAGGGGGGCACCAGAGCAGCCAGTTCATCGGAGCACAATCCATTGAAGTATTTGTAAAACAAGCTCAAGGATGCTACATTGCGGCGATAGGACGGGGGCCAGAGCTTGGTTGATAGTGAGGGACATATTAAGTTGGCGATTTTTTTTTTTGACCTTGTTTAAGAGGGAGAGGCTAGTGAATGATGCAGCAGCCCAGATGTGGCAACAATACTCTATGCATGGGCGGATGGTGGCTTTGTAGAGATACAGGATAATGTCAGGTGTGAGGAGTTTACTAGCACAGTAGAGGGAGCCCACCTTCTTTGCGGCAGCCTTGGCAATGTCTTCAATGTATTTGTTCCAATTCGTGTTACCTGTGAATGTTAAGTCGAGAAGTTTAAATGTTGAACTCTCAAGTAAGGTGTTATTTGCCATGGAAATCGGTGGTTGAAGAAAGGTCTTATAGTTATTGAAGGAAAGGAACTTTGTCTTTGCGGCATTAAAAGTTACCAACCATTTATGATCCCAATCCACTACAGCCTGGAGGTCATTTTCTAAGGATTCAGCCATTGCCTCGGATATGATCGCGTCCGTTTTGCCCACATAACGAAAGTAAAGCGTGGTGTCGTCAGCAAATATACCAATCTCAAACTCAATGTCATCAGGGAGGTCGTTTATGAAAATCAGGAACAATAAAGGTCCAAGGATAGATCCCTGGGGTACACCAACATGTATGTCATGTTGCTTAGATGAACAGCCATCGAGGACAACCTGGATCTTTCTTTTGGTTAGGAAGGATCTCATTATATTAAACATTTTCCCAGTAATACCATATGAGCGTATTTTTAGGAGAAGCTCTTTATGCAATACCTTGTCAAAAGCCTTGGATATGTCAAGCGCTACAGCCCTGACTTCACCTGCCTTGTCCAGTGTATGATATATGCGTTCAGGAATTGATGTTAGGATGTCCGCAGTAGACCGTGCTTTTCTAAATCCATATTGGCGGTCAGAAAGAAGTTTAGCATTAATTAAGTGTCGGACTAGACATTCAAGCTGTACCTTAATACTTTCGCTGTTCCCAACAGACAAACCTTTTGCAGAATTGGAAAAGAAATTGTCTCGTCAATCTGTTTAACCATTATGGTGGCTTTTCGTTATGGTTTCAAGTGTTCCAATTACAACAGGAATCGCCTTTACTTCTTTACATTTATATTTCCCATTTCAGATCTTGATACTTTTTTTTTCGTATTCTTTCTCCTGCAGTCTGACATCGAAGCGACAGACTATATCAATGATTAAACAAGTTCTTTGTTTTTGTTTAGAAAGATGAAGTCGGAGTTTGAATGTTAAAGAACCGTATTAGTCTGTATGCGCATGCCCCAAAGAAGGTTGACATGGTCGTTTCCCTTCTGACTTTTGCTCAATTATGTTGTCCAATTCATAAAGTTTGCATATATTCCAGTGTAGTACCTGAGCGACTTTGTCGTGTCTCCATTTTTTATACTGGTTTTGTGCTAGCATTAAGCATTCAGATACAATATGCGCTAAGGTTTTTTCCCCTTTTATTACACAATCTGCACATCGGTGATTCTGCAGTTTTGTCAATGTAATGTTTGATGGACCTAGTGCGGTGGGATTGTTCCTGGGCTGCCATTAAGGTGCTCTCGGTAGATCTTTTGAGATCATCCCTGACCAACCAATTCCAGCTGTCATTATCTCTAAATGCAGTATTGTTAAAGAATACACTGTGTAGTTTCTTTCCAAATAGTTTTAACCCTCTTTCTTGTAACCTTTGGTTCTTTTTCACCCCAGTTCTTAGTATTTCCTCCCTTTTAACTTCGCGAAGAAGAATCTCATTACTTTCAGAAATATATTTATATAGACTACCTTCTTCTATATTACCAACATCTTCAACACTAAGTAGACCTCGACCACCTTCCTTTCTGCATCTCATTTCTTCGCAAAAACTCCATAAATTGTAATCATTTTCCGTGTGTTGGTATCCAAATACATTAGTTCATCTATATTCCAGTCAAGTATACCGCCATTATATCGAATGATAACTACCGCTCTGGCATTGATAGCATAGATTGTATTTCGACTGTGGAGGTGTGATTTAAGAATACTCCTTACGCTTCTGTTGTACTCAGCTGTGACATGGTTGTTCATTCACTTGTTTTTAATGTTATCCGCCTGATTATTATTATTATTATTAGTAGTAGTAGTAGTAGTAGTAGTAGTAGTAGTAGTAGTAGTAGTATTATTATTAGTAGTAGTAGTAGTAGTAGTAGTAGTAGTAGTATTTTAATTATTTTAATTATTTTTATTATTATCATTATTTTGTTTCTACCCGGTGTGGCCCGGGTGAAGGGTTTAGGGGAAAATACTTCAAAATATAGTCATGTTTACAATATTTTGGACATCCACTTATGAACATACGTACGTATAGACGATGGTTTATTTATGTTTTGTTAAGTTTTTATTTGCGATATGGTGTGGTTTAAAATAGTGTATATTAACAAACTTTGGACTGACTGTACCATCTGAGATGATTACCTGTATTTTGTAAATAAAGTAAGTTGTCTAGGAAATAAGGTGTTTACGCCTAAAGCATGGTAACTGACCAGTGAGAACTTTTCTTGCCAACGCAAACCGGTGCGTGAAAAACGCTCGTACGCAAAGAAACTAACTGAGACTATAATGAACATGCTTTCTTCCTCTTTATTTAAGTATTTTAAAAAAACTAAGCATGCATGAGGTGCAAAAAATAATGAAAACAGTTATTGAGTTAAATTTGAGTTTTAAAAAAGAAGTGATGGGGACGGTTTGTTATGTATATTCAAAGAAAGTCACTGGGAAAAAGATTGTTGATGTGTGTGTGTTATTTGTAATCTGAAAACAAAAGTTTGGAAAGTCTTTTGCAATAGGGGTGTACTTCCTGATTAGCGCACTGATGAATACGAAATGAGCTAACAACTTAACACGAATTAGATCTTTACGTATTTCTTTTAACGTGTTTTAGGTTTAATGATAGGGACTTATGACTATCGGGGGTTAGTTACTCCTACCTCTGCGCTGAAATTAATAGGCAATGAGAAAACGGTTGAGCAGATGAAATATAGACATCGGTGAATCCGACAGAAACTAGATATTTTTCTGGAAGCATGTAACAAAAAGCGACTTGAGCGCATACGAATAATAAGTGTATATGTAGCTTTTTTATGGAGCTATACTGGTCAAAGAAGTAGGGGAAATTGTGTCTTTACTTTATGTCCAATATATATATATATATATATATATATATATATATATATATATATATATATATATATATATATATATATGTATATAGATATATATATATATATATATATATATATATATATATATATATATTACTCTATATGTCTTCTTTCTTCAATATGTCCACATAGAAAGCAAACATCCTGAAGAGATCGGTGCTTATTAAAGCTTCGATCGAAACATTTCCACTTGACGTGTATCCTATATATGGTTGTGTATATATAACTATTATGATTATATAAATAAGCATAAGAAGAAATACAGGAATGATTCAAATATATCTTTCACACATACATTATATATAATATA
>OY744541.1:34868122-34884204 GCA_963556195.1 Sepiola atlantica | reverse complement strand
TGCGTGTGTATCTCTCTCTCTCTCTCTCTCTCTCTCTCTCTCTATATATATATATATATATATATATATATATATATATATACACACACACTAAGCGAGTCTAAAACGTATCCGACCTTAGGCCAGAAAAATATTTCAAATACATGACGGGGTTGGGACCCTAATCCCCTTTCAAAGTAAGCCCCTTGTGCTCGCACACACTTAGCCCACCGATCCATCCACTGCCGGAAAACACCTCTTGAAGTCTTCTTTTGGAATGGTGTTCATCTCCTCAACAACAGCTGCACTCCGAGCAGTGTTGGGCCTGTCAGAACGCTGGTCACTCTCCGCCGATGTCCAGCCATTTTTGAATCGGTGTAACCACTCCTTAATTTGTGTTACACATTTGATCTTCTCAAATCACCTGCTGAATCTAACGCTGATTTGATGTATCTATACCCTAGTTTTTTCTTATTTTTGCGGTATAATAGGAAGTGTTAACCTCTATAGCCTTGATGCTGCCTGCTAGCTTTTAAATTGGTGTCTAAACCCTGTGCTGATGAAGAAATCCATACACTAATAAAGATATATCGTTTTAAGAAACGATCGGAAACAAATGGTTACGTTGAATTTTTGGAGCGCAAAATTTAACCAGGTTTCCACTTCAAGCAAGGTTAGACATGGAATCAGATTAACGTGGGGCGGGGGAACCACTCTAGAGGAGGTACAAAAATAATCGAGAACGTATCAGTCAACATTCTTCGGTGGGAGCGCCTCGGGCGATCGGAAATAAACAAACTCCTATTCGAGAGAGAGAGAAGGTAATGCCTGTGAGAGTTCACCTCCTTGGACCGGATCGGACTATACCTCACTCCGACAGAGCAGGGTCAAATATAGTCTCTAGGTTGCCAGAATGATAACAAGTCGAACCTCGGTTAATATGATATAGGCGCATGTAGGCAGGTTCAGTTTAAGTCAGATTAAATTAAACCCAAATATGGAAAAGTGACAGGTATGACTACCACGCCGGGTCAGAGTGGACTTGGGAGACACACATTGCCGCAGATGTGACAAGTAAATAACACCTTCAATGTCAACAGTCTGCGTCCTGTTCTTGCATTCCCGCTTAACTTCGCCTCAAAAATGCCCGTCCTACATTTATACCCCTTGACCCTTACTCCGATGACCCCTCCATCCAATCATTATTGGACATTGTTAGGGATTCTTTCAACAGTCTTTATTAGTTCTTAAAATAAGGAATATGCTGTCATTTAGTCATTGATCTGTCGTAAATCAAGCTAATTTTACACACACACACCCACACACACACACACACATATATATATATATATATATATATATATATATATATATATATATATATATATATATATATAAAGTAATCCAACAAAAGATATAAGCGTCAACTAATATCTTATAATTAGTGAAACATCCCGGATAAAAACTGAAGCTCAATATACTGGATAAAGCATTAATATTATAATATAAAATGAGGTAATAAAATAAGGTGTCAATCAAATTTTATTAGAATTCAAAGTTCAAGCAAAGTATTCTTAAGTCCTTAGCTCATGAGTTTTCAAAGATAATTCTTCTCTTCAGAGGACCATTACCGCAGTTATACTACTTCAGGTAATAAAATTACGCTTTGAAAATATATAAAAATTATATACACCAATACACACACACACAAATACATAACATCAAAACATATCAACCCAAAAACATACTTTTTGTTGAATCCATATAGTCCATCCAGGTCATACATATTGAGAAGCATAATCAGGAAAGACAATTACTCCAAGTTACAAACAGCAGTCCAAATACGTGTAATTGAAGGTGCCGACAAAGTTATCCAGTCCCGAAAAGTGTCAATATTCAATGTTAATGATAAATAAATCAAATAATATAGAAAGTCCAATCAAAGTTCCAAAATCCCGAAATGTGCAACCCAAGTCAAATTCTAATAAAATTTGATTGACACCTTATTTTATTACTTCATTTTATATTATAATATATATATATATATATATATATATATATATATATATATATATATATATATATTATACGGCTGATATAAAGTCTCTAAACAGAACATTTTTGAACCAGTTTTATGTCTGCTTACGAAGATTGAAATTAAAATAAACTACAAAAAAATTGGCTGTATATGAATTTTGACGAAGGGCTTTCACCCCCTTTATACCCAATTTGGAAACAATTAAACTAAATATAGCACGCATTTCGACCTCTCACGCCTAGCAGCTGTGTTCTAGAATAAATCATGGAACTTTTTTGACAGAAGCAATTGTGTTTCGGTTAATCTCCAGCTTGCATCGTCTCCTCTTTCCAATATTAAGTCAATGTTGTAGCGAATATTTAACTATTTCAGAGCACACATTTCTACCTGATGTTCGAAATCCTTTCATAGCCGATTTTATTTTTTATTCCCATTTATTTATTGTAATAATGTTTATTTATTAATTATTTTTCAAAATATTCCTACGCCCGCCTAACTTTATCCCGAACCTAACCCTAACCTAACCCTAACTGGCAACCACGCCGACTTGGGGTTAGTGGTAAAACAAAACTTTTTAACTGCCCTAAAACGCTAGAATAGTCCGGAAATAGGGGATCATATTACGTTAAATTTATTTAAGGCACTAAGCCCTCAATCTAAATTCTATTTTAAAAAATTATTTTCCATTCCGGTTGTTCACACGTAATCCCCTAAAAAAAGTAGAATCTCATTTTTTTTGGGGGGGGGGGGATCATCAGACGGTGTTAATCTACAAATGTACAAAAGTTTTTTTGTTTTTTTTAAGTTAAACGAAAATAACGTAAACACGTTGTAATAAGCAATAACAAAATTCAAATTAATCGAAGCGAAATTAAAGAAAGGAGGTAAAGAAAGTTTGGCACTTCTTTAGTTTAGCTGTGAATCAAAAATTTATTTTGAAGAGTTAAATTCACTCCTCAACCAACTAACCCGAAGTAATTAAGACTTCAGATTGTTTTTAAATGATATCTTTTCGTTTTATGAAGTTTTAAATTATACCAAAAAAAAATCAATGTTGACTGTTTGTTTGATGAAAAAATTCAGTCTAAAATCTTCGTTTTTATAAAGTTTTAAATTATACAACAAAAAATCAATGTTGACTGTTTGTTTGATGAAAAAGTTCAGTCTAAAATCTTCGTTTTTATAAAGTTTTAAATTATACAAAAAAAAATCAATGTTTGATAAAAAAATTTAGTTTAAAATCTTCGTTTTTATAAAGTTTTAAATTATACAAAAAAAAATCAATGTTGACTGTTTGTTTGATGAAAAAATTCAGTCTAAAATCTTCGTTTTTATAAAGTTTTAAATTATACAAAAAAAAATCAATGTTGACTGTTTGTTTCATTAAAAAATTCAGTCTAAAATCTTCGTTTTTATAAAGTTTTAAATTATACAACAAAAAACTAATGTTGACTGTTTGTTTGATGAAAAAATTCAGTCTAAAATCTTCGTTTTTATAAAGTTTTAAATTATACAAAAAAAATCAATGTTGACTGTTGGTTTGATAAATAAATCAGAAAAATATATTCGTTTTATAAAGTTTTAAATTATACAAAAAAAATCAATGGTGACTGTTTGTTTGATGAAAAAATTCAGTCTAAAATCTTCGTTTTTATAAAGTTTTAAATTATACAAAAAACATCAATGTTGACTGTTTGTTTGATAAAAAAATCAGAAAAATATATTCGTTTTGATAAAGTTTTAAATTATACAAAAAAAACAGTTATTGTTGACTATTCGTTTTATAAAATTTTACATTATTAAATAAAAACATTGTTCGCTGTTACATTGTTCCCTTTATTGATTAAATTAAATTAAATTATATTTTACTTCCGGTTGATTATCTGCCCCTGTTTTCAAAATTGAAAACAAATAAATTCTGATTCACAGCTAAACTAAAGAAGTGCCGTAAGTTTAAAAGTACATTTTTAATGTCACAAATTGTGAATTTATATAAAAAAAAATAACGAACTTGTTTTAAACTAATTTCCAACGTTAATTGAAAACAATTTTCAATTGAAAATAATTTATGACCTAAAAAAGTAATCTTTTCTAATTCTCTCTATATGTTTGTTTTTGTTCTATAGAAATCTATATGTTAGGAATTAGAACATCAAATAAGTTTCAGTAAGGGTTATTTTTTTTTCACATAATACACCATTGTAATTTTCCTTCGATTCCATCTGGGGTCACTGAGGTAATTATCGGTTAAGTCCATAAAAACACTGATATAACTTTGTCAGAAGTTATAATAATAAAATAACTAGAGTGTAAATCTCTAAAAAGAGGATGGTTTATTACAACGTATATATCTTGTACAAAACAATAGCACTACCGGTAAGCCAATTAACAGAATACACTCGAATACAGTCACATACATTACTGTTCGTTCTTGGCCTTTTGGCTAAGATCAAAGTGTAGTATCTGTTCCGATGGATACTACACCCCATGGACTGGTATTGTCTTGTCCTTCGGGGCTTGATTTACGCCGGTCTATGGGTCTGTCCTGTGCAGTTCTAGGAGGTCCACCCTCCCAGGCTTCGCCTCCCCTCTTTGGGGAGGAGTAAGTTTATTGCTTACTGCCTGAGGCGCCCCTACCGGGGAATGCCGACGGGGCTGCCCAGGCAATTTTTGATGGTCAGAGTGCTCACCTCTCGGGCGCTGGCTTTTCAAGCCCCACTTTCCGACCCGACCTTGGGTCACATCTTACTTGTGGGAGCAAGATAAAACTGGCCTTGTGTCTAACTCCTGCAGAGGAGTAAATAAATATATATATATATATATATATATATATATATATATATATATATATATATATATATATATATAAATATATATATATATAAATATATATATATATATATATATATATATATATATATATGAAGGAGAGTGGAAAGGAATTAGAGAAAGCAAAAGCCAAATCAAAATTCAATTCAAAAGTTCAAAGCAAGGTATACTCTTCACAATAGGGTTTTACCTTTCCTAAAAGTTCGCTTTTAGTACACCTCTTTATATATATATATATATATATATATATATATGTATATATATATATATATATATATATATATATATATATATATATGTATATATATATATATATATATATATTTATATACTGGACTCCCCTCAGTCACTAATAAGTGAACTAGTCTGGAGAATATATATATATATATATATATATATATATATATATATATATATATATATATATATATTATATACTGGACTCCCCTCAGTCACTAATAAGTGAACTAGTCTGGAGAATATATATATATATATATATATATATATATATATATATATATATATATATATATATATATATATATATACATATATATATATATATATATAATCGCTATGGATCAAATTCCATGCATATATTTGAATTTTCAAATAGGGAGTTGTATCCATATTATGCCCCCTAAAAATCCTTCAAAATACTCAAACGCAACTGAAATCTGGGGATATTCATTAATTTATGTCTAATACCTGTTGTTCAAACTTCACAACAATTGGTGATATCTGAATTTTCACGAAGGGCTTCCACCCCCTTTTGCTTAAAACTTAATTAAACTAAGTAACCCCAGATTTCGTGTCACTTACCCCTAGCAGCTGTGTTTCAAAAATTATAATGATCAGTTAATTAGTTTACGAGTGAAACCTGTACATACAAATATATGAGCATATACATATATCTAATGTTATATAGAGATAGGGATTAAGAGATAAAATCAACAAGAATGCATTTCGATTTCTTTTTAAACAATTCATCCATTTTAATATTTCCTTTAATAGTTAAAAAGTAAAGATTTAATTATTTCGTAACCCTTCGAAATTTGAAAAGAATTTGGAAACATTGAAACTCTCGAATAGAAAGTCCTTTAAAGCGGTTTTAAAATTCTTAGCAAATTCTCATGTATTGAAAGATTGAAAGTTTTTGAAAGCCATTTACTTCCAGCAATTTCATAAATATGGATTAAAATAATATTAGCTTAACAAAATTATTTTAATTTTATTAACAGTTTGTTTAAATCAATAATTTAATGACCAAAAGACGCTGTAATAATTAAATTTAACTTTCGAAATCCTATTTAAAAATAATAATAAGTTGGTAAAAAAAACAACAAAAAACAAACAAACGGAATAGTTTTAAAAACAAAACAAAAGCGGAACAAAAATGAAAGTAAAAAAGACTCCCGGGCAACGGCGGTTAGGATCAACTAGTTTAATAAATATTGCTAATTGAACATTTACAAAAAAAAAAAAGTACGCTTGCTGGAAAATCATAGGATTTTTTCATTACTACTGCTACTACCGTTGCCCTCCCTGCTGCTAAAAATACTACCACTACCACCACAACTACCACCACTATTGCTGCTACTACTACGACTACTACTACTACTACTACTACCACGATCGCTGCTGCTGATAATCTAACAGCGTCTAGTTTTAAAGAGAGACTGACGTAGAGTAAGCCTGTCAGAGAAGCTAGGCTGTATTTGCTGGCCTAGCTTGGCCAGCTTCTATTTGAGACTTGGACTCTATTTTATTTCAAATCAGTCATATTCGTTCTTTTCCCTCCCACAATAAGAGCTAGGCTTACGGAACACCACACAAAAAATACTTCAGCATCAAACCATATATATATATATATATATATATATATATATATATAGAGAGAGAGAGAGAGAGAGAGAGAGAGAGAGAGAAGGAGAGAGAGGGAGAGAGAGAGAGAGAAGCCCAGCTTTATTTATCCCTTCTAAATTGTAACTGGATTATTTTCAAACAACAAGCAGATATGACTTCTGCTTGCTTTAAGTAAGAAAGAAAACATCTTTTTTTATATATATATATATATATATATATATATATATATACCCCCATTCGTACTCACACACACGCACACACACACAAACGATAACTACATGGATAGCAATGGTCGTGAACTATTGCCCTTCGACGTCGGATGGGGTTACTACAAACTATGGACGTAATACTGACTTCTCATGCGACGACTGTATCCGTCGGGTCCGATCAGAAAGCATCTCAACACTGGGGCAGATCCCGGAGGGCAGACATGATACCGCTTCCACCAGACAGCAAAAGGAACGCCACCAGGAAAAGGATCCTTTTGGTGACGAGATTCCCTGGGTCGGCCTCCATCGTTACGCGCACTTTAAAGGGAACCGGAATAATTGCTACACACACAGACAACAACAACAACACGAGCTCTACCCACCAAGGAACGCGTCTTTCATTCGTAGCGTGACAATTGGAAGAACAAGAAGATATCCTGTTGGGTTGTCGGACTACATAGCTTTCCCGAAACCCCGTATTGACTTTACTCCGTTTGGTGATATTTTAAAACGCGCCCTCCCCAAACTACTACACCGGCTTCCTAACGATTTGGACTCCCTTGGCTTCTTTACCCTATTGGAGTTTAAACAGAATGCCTACCAGGCCGGCGGACGTGCGGCCCACACTACTACTGTTGTTCGCGCTACATCAGAGAATAGTCTTACGAGTACTATAGTCGCTACTAGTAGTATTGGTCGATCGCGTTCCGCGAGAAAAACGTCATCTTTTTCATTATTTCTTCTTTCGTTCGCATCTTCCACTGACGTAACCGTTTACGACGGTCTTGGACGATTCCTGAAACTGGACGCTGATAGCAATATTCTCCACCTCTCGGCGTCTTCTTCATCATCATCATCATCGTCATCATCAATCACGTCATCGCTACTAATATTACTATTATTATTATTATTATTCGCTGAAGAAGACAATTTTCCCAAGTCTACGCTCATCGACGTCGGAGAAAACGAATTCGACCTCCGACAGCGGGAGAAACTCCTTCTTTTTATTCGCGCGGGAGTTCTCCATTCGGATGCATTGCTCCTGCTATTATTACTGTTATTATTATTATCATTATTATTCGTATACTCCATACGAAGTATGGAACATCAAAAAATTACTCCAAAAATGAATCCGCCAATTCGATCACGGCCAATCCGTAGGACCAATAGTATAAAAATGTCTGGCCGTATTAGTATCGCTACTACAACCACGACGTCTACCAGTAATAGTAGTAGTAGTAGTAATAACAATAACAATAATAACAATAATAATAATAATAATAATAATAATAATAATAATAATAATAATAATAATAATAATAATAATAGAACAGATTTAACGAATAATATCTCCGATTATTCGACGCCCATGCGAGACTCTGGATGTAGGTGTATATATACAACTGACAATAATGTTTCTTCTTATATGTGTAATAACCATCGCGAGAGCAACCCTTTTTCGACGACCCCATCGGAAACCTGGCCCGTATATAGCAGCAGTACCCCATACAACAACCATCTCCGCGCCCGAACATGTAAAAATACTATTAATATTAATGATGATGATTATAATAACAATAATATTAACCATAATAATAATAATAATAATAATAATAAACATAATAAGAATAATGTTCAAATTGTAAATACACGAAGTACAATATTATCGAAATTCAAATCACGAACAACAACAACAACAACAACAACAACGACGACAGATTCTGGAACGACGCAGGGGAATTCTCCGACGAATCCGAATCGAGTTGTTCGTTTTTTTATCTACCTCACGTATATGTGGTGGTCGTTTCTGTCGCGACTGCACTCATGTACAGGGCATCTGGATACCTGTCATCGCACTGGGTCATCTACAGGATCGTCGACCCGGAAACAAGGAAAATATGTCTTACTGACAATTAATATGTTGGCTTTGTTCACTTGTGCCGGTATGTGATTTTTTTTGTTTGCTTGTTTGTTTTTTGTTTTTGGTCAATTTTTCTTTTATTTTCTGATTTGTCAATTTTTGTTTGTTTATTTGTTTGTTTGTTTTTGTTTTTTAAAAGGGGGGGGGGTGCCTGAAGGTGAGACAATTTAAAAAAGAAAGTTTAGTTAACTCAAACAAATACCGACTCTATTCCGCGAAAATCGAAACAATAATTGTATAAGCGTGATTTTTACTTTAAAAAGAAATACTTGAATCGAGCAGTCGACGCACACACGCACACATCACCCACATTCATTACACATACATTCATCAAAGGATTCATCACACACACACATCACACACATCTCTCTCTCTCTCTCTCTCTCTCTCTCTATATATATATATATATATATATATATATATATATATATATATATATATATATATATATATATATATATATATGTATGTATATATATATATATTTCTTCATTTCAGATCATTTTTTGACAAAGACCAGAGGAGTGGTCGAAATATAAAAATAAAAACAATTAAAAAAACAACATCGTTTTTAATGCTTCATACACCACCAATCATCTATAAAATACTTCTCTAGGAGCATACGTGGAATAAAAATAAAATTCATATATATATATATATATATATATATATATATATATATATATATATATATATATATATATATATTATCTCATGTATCCACATAAAATGTTATATGGGGATATCAATTTTTATGTATCAATTTTCAGTATTTACTTCAACAGTGCTCGATACGTGAGTAGAGCAAAGTAGTAAGATATGAAAATATATTTATGGCAATTAAGCTACACAGAGGCTTCCGTGTTTCATACGCGGATGGAATCGTCAGACTAAAATACATTTTAGTCTGACGATTCCCTCCGGGGATGAAACGCGGAAGCCTCTGTGTAGCTTAATTGCCATAAATATATTTTCATATCTTACTACATGTATAGATATTTATATATAGTGACTGTATTGATGTTTCCTATATGTTTATCCAATGAAACTCCGATGTTTATACAATAATGCTCAATAACAAGTAGAGCTGTATTCTAGTAAAAAGTATTTTATTTATAAAACCATTATTGGCTACATATTTGCATGCATGTTTCAGCTGCCATTTCTTTCGAAATAGATCTTCCTCAGGCCACTTACAAATGAAGAAAAAACAATTCTACGTGGCATGAAGAAGCTCTATTTCGAAAGAAATGACAGCTGAAACATGCATGCACATATGTAGCCAATAATGTCTATAAGAAAAAAAGAATTCATACTATATATATATGTATATATATATACACTTTTTCATATTAAAAATGTATTTACCACAGTATATAGTAGGTTATGTTGTAAGCTGATTTTTTGTTAATGCTATGGTTTGCGCGGCTAATATTACTAAAAAAAACGATTTATTTAGTCCGCGTGGTTGGATATGAACAAAAATACCACAAAGTAAAAAATGAGACTCCTACAGGATTCGTTTGGCTTTCTCTGGACGTATAGCTCGTTAGTCAAATAGTCCATGACAACGCCCATTTCAGGCAACCCCTTTTTCTGAGACACAGATTCGAATCATGTACGAGTCTCATTTTTAACTTTGTGATATTCTTTGTTTATATCCAGCCCGCGGACGAAATAAATAGCTTGTTTAGTAATATTACCCGCGCACACAATAGAGTAACACAAAACTGCAGGTGAATGCATTTGGTATATTTACCATATTCCAAATAAAGAGTATACATAAATGTATGCAAGTTGTTTACGGCTGTTTCAAAGCCATGTTTATTTAAAGTCATATAAATAAATGCAACATAATTGTTTTCGACACATCGAATTTCATTAGAACATAAATTCTAAAGTGCCCAGAACACAATTGTAATTTTTAGCCATTACATTATATATATATATATATATATATATATATATATATATATATATATATATATATAATTTACAATGGCTACAAATAAATTCGCATTTAAATACTCTATGTCTTTAGACCACAATGTTTATATACCACTACATTGTACTGAGCACTTTTTAAATTATTTACATGCTTGTAAGTATATATATATATATATATATATATATATATATATATATGCATTTATATACATTCCAGATAGAGCAATATAAATAATAATAAAATACACTTGCCTTGTGTTAAAGTAAATAATGTATTGATATATATATATATATATATATATATACATATATATACATATATACATACATATATATATACATATATACATACATATATATATACACATATATACATATATATACATATATATGTATATAAATATATATATACATATATATATACACATATATATATACATATATATATACATATATATGTATATACATATATATATATATACATAGATATATATATACATATATATACATATATATATATACATATATATACATATATAAAAATACAAACATAGATAAATATATATATTTATGAATATATATATATATACATATCTATGCATATATTTGCATATATATATGCATAATTATGCTAATTTATATATATATATATATATATATATATATATATATATATACATACAATTATATATATAAGAATAATCAATTAAAAGGACTTATCTTTACATATTAATACATTAATATGCATATGTATATACATACGTATATACACACACATCTATATGCGCTTATATTTACATATGTATATACACACACATCTATATGCGCTTATATTTACATATGTATATGCACGCACATCTATACTTATGTATACAAGCACATATAATGTAAATATAATATATATATATATATATATATATATATATATATATATATATATATATATATATATATATATATATATATATGCGGATACCTGCATATACATATGTATATACATATGCATATATGCGGGTTTACATATTTTTATCTACACCACAACATCGATATTACTTTTTTTATAGATACACTTATTTATACATATAAATATATATATATATGTGTGTGTGTGGGCATATACATAGTTTATATGTATATATATATATATACATATCGTATATTAATATATGAACACACACATTTATATATATGTATATATATATACATATATATATGTGTGTGTGTTCATATATGCATATACGATATGTATATATATATATATATATATATATATATATATATATATATATATATATATATATAAAATATGTATATGCACATGTATATATATATTTATACATATATATATAAACATGTGCATATACATATTACATATGTATATATATTTGTATCTGCATATATGCATAGACACACACACACATATATATATATATATATATATATATATATATATATATATATATATATATATATATACATATATATATGTGTGTGTGTGTGTCTGTGTGTTTGTGTGTTGAACATTATAAATTTATTACCGACATAATTTTATTAATTACGCTGTTTTTTTTTTACGCTGAAAATATTACTAAACCAACGATGTATTTATTCCGATAAGCTGGATAAAAACAAATAATACAAAATAGTGAAAAATTAGACTCGTTCATTAATATGAATATTATCGGCGCAGACAATAGCATCAACAAAACAGCAGCTTTATACATAACATACTGCAATCCGTAATAAAGCATAGAAGCTCAGGGGAGAACAAATATGACAATATTGAAGATTATGTCCAAGCTGAAACGCTTTTTACTTTTTTAGTGGTTCAAATAATGTTTGTTTGGTTTAAGAGCACAACTTAACCATTAGAACAAATTGAATGTTTTATGAAGTCGTAAAACATTCCAATATAAAAATATGTTGGGATTTGTTTGTTTTTTTCATTTCTGTTGAAGAATTTTTATTTTGTAGCTTCGACTGTTTCGGTATAATGACTTTATTGTTCGGTATCATAACCATATTTTTCGGTATCATGAGCTTTTTTTAGAGTGGGTGGAGGTTTGTTTTTTTTTAACTTTTTCGGAAGGGGAATCATAACTTTATGATTTGATATCACGAATTTTTCGGTATCATGACTTCTTTTTCGATATAGCATTTTTGTATGATATTTTTTCCGGGATCATAAATTTATTTTCAGTATCATGATTAGGCTTTTTCGGTATCATGACGTTTTCGGTATTATGATTTTTTCAGCCTCATGCCTTTTTTTTCTATCACAACTTTTTGTTGTATCATGACTATTTTTTCGGTATCATTCCTTATTTTTTATTTAACATGACTTTTTCTGCGGAATTAATAAGGTCACCCTGTGTATCTCTACCCCCAGCCCTGAACATCATGTTACCATTTTCATTCTTAATATTTATTTTATTTTTTAATTGTCAAGTGAATTACATAAACTACAATAAAACATCCTCTGTGCTTTTGATGGATGTCCGACGCGAACGCAGACCTTCGTTATTATCATAAAAAGTAAAACCATAGAACAAAATGAATACCACGATTCGATTTCTTGTAAATGTTTACTCGAGAAAAGTTGTTTGATCTTGGTATCGGTCTTTTTTTTAAATTGCATCCACGAACAGACAGACAAACAAAAATAGTGTCGAATGTAAAATTGGGTTTCGTTGTTAGCCATACTCTTTTTTTTATTAAGGTTGCATACACGGTTATATTGAACGGGTAGCTCTCAAAATGGATGCCAAATTTTATCGAATGTTTATGTCGGATTTATCAAGCGGTGACAGGGAAAATTAATCCACCGTATAAATGTGTCGTCGGATTTCTTGTTTTTATGATTATTTTGCAAATATTAATTTTTATCTGATTTTTGAGATTATTTATCAAGTATTCTTTCTTTTTTTGCGGATTTCTTCTTTTTTTTCATTTTGACTTTACAAATATATATTAACAAATAATATAATAAAACAGTGTTTATTAAAAAAAAACTTATTGTTGCCCCCCCGGACTTAGGGTTAGTGGTAGGATTAAAAGAGAGTATTTTTTTGTATTTGTGAACGTAAAAAAATAATAAAATGCAGCAATTCTTATTAAAAAGAAATCTGCAAGAATTAGACAACTAATGAATACGGTGGATTAATTTGCCCTGTTACCACTTGGGAAATGAGACATAACTAGTCGAGTTTTGGCAGTTATTTTGGGAGCTAACTGCTGCAATATAACTGCATACCCTTTTTTACTGCCTCCAAGAACTATTACAGACATGTGTTCTGATCTGTTTAAATAAATCTTTTTTACTACTCATCCCTTTTGGCTAAGATCAAAGTGTGGTATCTGTTCCGATGGATACTGCACCCCATAGACTGGTATTGTCTTGGTCTTCGGGGCTTGATTTACGCCTGTCTATGGGTCTGTCCTGTGCAGTTCTAGGAGGTCCACCCTCCCAGCCTTCGCCTCCCCTCTTTGGGGAGGAGTTAGTTTATTGCTTACTGCCTGAGGCGCCCCTACCGGGGAATACTGACGGGGCTGCCCAGGCAATTTTTAATGGACAGAGTGCTCACTTCTCGGGTGCTGGCTTTTCAAATCCCACTTTCTCGACCCGGCCTTGGGTCACATCTTACCTTGTGGGAGTAAGATAAAACTGGCCTTGTGCCTAACTCATGGAGAGGAGTAAATAAATACTCATATTTTTTAAAATATAAAATGTTCCTTGGTTGTTAGCGTACAACACATTGGTACCGGTAAACTAAAATTGTGCTAACTAACATTTCGGAATTTACAAAAATGACTTTCGAAAAAATGTTGACATTTTGTAAACAAGAAAACTAATCACAAATCAGCAATCATTTTGCAGACTAATGATACAACTCTGCTTAATAATAAAACAAATATGTAATATTGAATTTTCTTACTCGCACGTCCTTATTCCGAATTCGTGACCATTGGCCGCCATCAATAGACTGTCTCTCCTGAAACAGACAAGCATAATTTTTAAAAAAATTAAAAAACAGTCACATTAAATCTTTTTTCAAGGAAAATTTAATAATTAAAATTTATTAAAATTTGCTGGAATAATTTTTTTAAATGAAAATTAAATATCAAGTAAAAATTGAATTTTTACCTGATTACTGAAAACCATAAGATAATTTGAATAAAGAAAAACTGATTTGTTTAAAATTTAATTATTTTTAGTATGCAATTATTTATATCGGTTTGAAACCGTCTAAATTAAACTTAAAACGTTGATTATGATCGTTTGGGACAAGAAAAACAGTCTACTAATACCAGGCCACCAATAAAATTTATTTATTTATTTATTTTCTATCTTTCCGTTTTTGCTGAAGAGGAGGCATCCTACCGGATGCCAGACATTCACCGGCTATTTCAGACACTCCAGCCTAGAGATCTTTTAAAGATTCTAACCGTCCCTTTAAGTGCAATTGTTTGTATTTCTCTTGCACTCGGTTCACCGGGTATACTCGCCAGATAGCTCTTGAAATTCTTCTTCATTAGTCCTGTTGCTTCTATAATTACTGGTATGATGGGGATTTTCCTAAGATTCCAGTTTCTTTTCATGTCGTACATATAAGACCTTGGTATTTCGTAATCTTTTTCCTTTCAGCTCTGTTTAATCCTGCATCATTACGGACACTGCCTTCAACAAGGGTTGCTACTTTCTCCCTTTTGTCCCATATGACGATGTCAGTTTTAACAGCTCCGTTTTCTAGATATGTAGCTGAGGGCGTGTTGTGATCACGAAAAGTCATTATCGCCATCGAATAAAACAAATAAGCAAAAAACGTCGTGTATATGTTTGCATATGTATAATTATATTTACACGTTACTATTGGCAACGCAAATTATTTTAAAGGAAAATGCAATTAGTCAAAAACAATTTGTTTTTCTTTATCTACTTATTTGTGATCCGTATGCGTTAAAAGAAATTTAATATCTAATAGAAGATATAAGCATGTTTAATTACCGTAAATATCGGTTATGAGCAAAGTAACCATTTTATTTAGCCACGTTTTGTATGTTAGGTACATTACTTCCTGTGACTAAACCAGATGGCTCATTTGCTCAGAACCGATGTTCATGGTAACTTAAAATGTGCATGTCTTATATTAAATATTAACATTTTAAACAAAAATCGGTAACAAATGAATTTAGTAAAACAAAATAAATCGTGTTCGACTAATTTCCTAACTGTATTTTCTTTAAAAATAATTTATGTCGCCAATAGTAACGTTTACTTATGTATGTATAATTT
>OY744541.1:34853122-34863122 GCA_963556195.1 Sepiola atlantica | reverse complement strand
ACACACACATATATATATATATATATATATATATATATATATATATAGAGAGAGAGAGAGAGAGAGAGAGAATATATATATATATATGTGTGTATATATATATATATATATATATATTATATATATATATATACACTTTTTTAGAATGTTACCTCAATAGTAATAAACATATAAGGCAGTGTGTTTGTGTATGTTTTTTTTTCTCGTGACAACGTGACTTACACATTGAATTAATATTTTGTGTATGTATTTACTATATTAATTAGGTAAACGTTACTATTAGCGACATAACTTATTTTAAAATACAGTTGGGAAATTCGTCAAAAACAATTTATTTTAGTTTACCTACTTATTTGTGACCTATTTGCGTTAAACAATATTTAATAGTTAATAGAAAAACGCAGGTAAACGTTACTATCAGCGACATATACCCTAAAATAAACAAGCATTTACGGTTATTTTGAACTTTTCAGCTTTAAGATGGTTACCATTAGAACAACATTATCTTAAATTAAATAAGTGGTACATTAGTCGTTTCCCAGCCAAAATGGCGGACAATTAATTGGCTGCTTTTTTTCTGACTTTTTTCCAACCTCAGAAATGAGTAAGTAAACCCAAATACATTGTTTGGGAACTAATGTCCGAGCCGTATTTCCTTTAAAATAATTAAAGGTAAATTTGAAATTAGTCCAAAACAATTTATTTGGGTTTACTTACTCATTTGTAAGGTCGAAAAAACAGTCGATTTATTGTCCGCCATTTTGGCTGGGAAACGACTAATTTACCAAATAAGTTTTATAACAATTTGGTTCAATTAATAATTTAATGACCAAACAATACCGTAATAATTTGGTTTTATTGTTACAGATACATATATCATTAAATTATTAATTGATCCAAATTGTTTTAAAACTAACTTGGTTAAGGTAATGTTGTTTTAATAGCAGCCATCTTAAAGCTGAAAGGGTCAAAATAACCACATATACCCTACTTCCGGGAGAAATAACAAAGCTGGCACATGATTACTTACTAACAATACTTACGGTAACTTTAATTACTTATATTTTCTATTATTTATTTTTAATGCAGATATGTTACAAATTAGTAGGTAAACCAAAATAAATTGTTTTTGACTAATTTCCAAACTGTATTTCCTTTCAAATAATTTATGTCGACAATAGTAACGTGTAATACTAATTGCAATCAATGGCGTAAAATAAAACGATTTAAAAAAAATCATATTACCAAAATTATTAAATTACAAATTAAATCCACCAGAATGCGTTTCATTTTATTCGTAAACAAGTCATCCATTTAAATGTTTGTTAATAATTTAAAAAAGGGAATTAATTTATTCGTAACCCTTCGAAATTTTAATGGAATTCGGAAACATTTGGAGACGTAAATAACTTCTGTGAATTAGGGGCCCTATAAATATAGCGCTATAAATATGGTCCTATAAATATGGCCCTATAAATATGGTCCCTATAAATGTGACCCTTAATTCACAGTAGTCGCTTACGTCTCAGTGGCACTATGCCTTGTTTGGGGTGAATTAATGTAAAAACAAACCATTTATACTGTCGCAACGTTTGGCTTGGCCTTTTGGCTAAGATCAAAGTGTAGTATTTGTTCCGATGGATACTGCACGCCTGTCCTGTGCAGTTCTAGGAGGTTCACCCTCCCAGGCTTTGCCTCCCCTCTTTGGGGAGGAGTAAGTTTATTGCTTACTGTCTGAGGCGCCCCTACCGGGGAATGCCGACGGGGCTGCCCAGGCAATTTTTAAATGGCCAGAGTTCTCACCTCTCGAGCGCTGGCTTTTCAAACCCCACTTTCTCGACCCGATCTTGGGTCACATCTTACTTGTGGGAGTAAGATAAAACTGGCCTTGTGCCTAACTCCTGGGGAGGAGTAAATAAAACCATTTATACTGTCGAATATAAAGTCATTTAAACTAACTCTGAGTTTCTTATCGATTCCTCATTTAATTAAAAGTTTGAACATTTTGAAAGCTATTTACATTCAGTTATTGATTATCGTGAACTTTTCAGCTTTAAGATGGCGGCCATAAAAACAACATTATCTTATTATATTTCTGAATTTTTAGATGAGGATTGCTAATTTGTATAATTTTGGTTTTTCGGACTACATACATCCGAAGAAAACTAGATATATCTGAAGAATGCCGGAGATTACAGCGGCCGAAACGTTGTGATGATAACATTCAAGATGAGAAATGTAGTAAGAATAACCAAAGCTATACAAACATTATCTTAACCAAATTAGTTGTAGCCTTTATAACAATTTGATTCAATGAATAATTGAATGATCAAATAATACCATAATACTCCAACCTAATTATTATTGCATTATTCGGTCATTGAATTATTCGTTGAACGAAATTGTTATAAAACTAGAACTAATTGTTGTTAAGATAATGCTGCTTCAATGGCAACCATCTTAAAGCTGAAAAGTTCAAGATAGCCCAATGATGTTGTAGATAGATATTATAACATTACAATAATGAGTGGGGGATCACTTTCGCGCGGATATTTGTGGAGGCTGTTTACATGTAATTTGCCCAAAAAAGTAGAAACTATTTTTTTAGGGGTCGAAATACGAGAGGTAAGATTCGGTGGCCAAGAAATGCGTGCTCACTTTACGTATAACTCATATAGGAAAGTGATCCCCCCTCCTAACATCTAAAATAATACAAATTTTCATAATTTTTTTTCATAGCGGATATTTGTTGAGGCTGTTTACATGTAAGTTGCCCAAAAAAGTAGAAACTATTTTTTTAGGGGTCGAAATACGAAAGGTGCACTTCTATAAATTTACCATGTAATAATAATAATAATTACATAATAATAATAATAATAATAATAATAATAATAATAATAATAATAATAATAATGATAATGATAATGATAATGATAATGATAATAATAATAATAAGTTGGTAATAAAATCGGAAGTAAAAAGACAGATAAGTAAATAAATAAATAAATATTCGCCTAGAAGCTTCCCATGTTCAACATAAATATAAACGTTAAGTAGATCGGAGGTTACATCGGCCGAAACGTTGTGAATATAACAACCAAGATGAGAGTAGTAGTCCAAATAATCCGAATAATACTAACCCCAACACGTTGACCTATCACATTTTTCCCCCTTGTTTTAGAACAACTGGGCGCTTTTCTTCCCCATTTTAATCTCGTAAATCGGATGTCCGTCTTTTCTCCTTTTTTTTTAAATTTTTTTTTTAGTTTTTCTTCTCTATTTCTGTTTTGGGTCCCTTTTCCTTTATCCCGCCTCCTTTTTTCCTTAGGGTAAGGGTACCTGACATTTGTGAGTACCCGACATTATACACCGGCCGTTCGCCACTGGGGAAATAATAAAATAAAAATCAGTGACAACGAGTTTAACAGAATGACGCAAATATTAAAAGTGCTCTGCACTGCTGTAAATTGAATTGAATTTAGTTGGGTTTTTTTTTTGGGGGGGGGGGTTAAAGAAAAGGTTATGTTAAACACACACACACGTTTTTTAAGATTGTTCAATCGTATTATAAAACGTTAAGTTAAATAAAGTCAACCAGAGAATATGTCAATTATTCGACAACCGTACAGAGGATATATAGTTTTCTGTTGGACACATTGAAGTTCCAGCAGTTGGAGAGAGAGAGAGAGAAAGAGAGAGAGAGAGAGAGAGAGAGAGAGAGAGAGAGAGAGGGGGGATGGGGAATGGGGAACCTTGGAGCCCCTCTCCTTTCAGATCTTAACTCCAGCGACCTAGATCCACTCACAACAAAAATCTGGTTCAATTGTAGCATAGATATCGTTAGAATATCTCACAAATTAACCTTTCTATTAGCCCTAATCTCTATATTAATAAAATTGTGCGACAACTTCTCGTGTCTATATATATATATATATATATATATATATATATATATATATATATATATATATATATATATATATATATACACTAGCAGGAAGAACCTATGTTGCTCGGTATTTAATGTAGAACAGTATGTCCTGTGTTTCACTATGCTCATCATAATACTATATTACTTGCTTTTTCTGTTTTTTTTTTTTAATGAGCCCCCTCACACGTTTCGTCCTCTAATATAGTCAGAAGAAACTGAAATTTTGAAAAACTCCCCGAATTAGTGTCTTATACATATATTTTAAAGTTCATTAAAATCGGATATACGCATTTGAAGTTTTAAAAGGGGTTCTGCGTTGAGGGGTAGTCTTTAGAGGTTCGGGACCACTTCCATTGTCTTCTACAGAAAAGTTTAAATATAAATACACTTTTAGCTTTTATGGAGATGATCTAACCTTTCTTTCTATAGGGAATACACACGCACACACGTAAACATTCGAATTAGAAAGTAAGTGTAGTATCTGTTCCGATGGATAGTGCACCCCATAGACTGGTATTGTCTTGGCCTTCGGGGCTTGATTTACGCCGGTCTATGGGTCTGTCCTGTGCAGTTCTAGAAGGTCCATCCTCCCAGGTTTTACCTCACCTCTTTGGGGAAGAGTAAGTTTATTGCTTACTGCCTGGGGCGTTTCTACCGGGGAATGCCGACGGGGCTGCCCAGGCAATTTTTAATGGCCAGAGTGCTCACTTTCTCGGGCGCTGGCTTTTCAAACCCTACTTTCCCGACCCGACCTTGGGTCACATCTTACTTGTGGGAGTAAGATAAAACTGTCCTTGTGCCTAACCTCCTGGAGAGTAGGTAAATAAACATTGGAATTGAAAGAGAGAAAGAGAGAGAGGGGGGAGGTTCTCGCTTTTACGTGACTTACACACTATTATTATTTTATTTACTATAATCGAATATGTATTGGAATAAAAATGAAATAGCGTAAAATACTAAAAGTAACTTATTTTAAAAATATAATTAAACACGAATGCATTTCAGAAGTAAGGTACCTAACCGGTTGTCCATGGGCTACTTTGCTCAGAACTGATATTTACGGTAATTTTACATGTTCACGTATTCTATTAAATATTGAATATTAATTTTCTAACGCAAATAGGTCACAATGCATACGTAAAGCAAAATAAATTGTCTTTGACTAATGTCCAAACTGTATTTCTTATGGCACCAATAGTAATTCGTACTAATTTCTTTTCGTGAAATTAAAAAAAAAATCTAATTCACTAATTTAAAACGTTGATAATGTAAATTTAATTCAATGTCAGTCATGTTTTTATGACATCAAAAATATTTTTATTTAAAAAAAAAGATTATACACAAAAAGTAAACTTATTGACACAATAATAATAATAATAATAATAATAATAATAATAATAATAATAATAATAATAATAATAATAATAAACCATTGAACATTCTTTTTTACAGACAAACATAAGTTTTAGCGGAATTTACCGAATTCAAATGCAAAAACGAAGAGTTCGACTATAATTTAATCCGAACAATATTGTTAATTTAAAAAGGAAAATGGCCACGACGGCTAACAACGTTCGAGATAATTTCAAATTCTATATGCGTTCAAAAGTAAATTAGAATTTTATTTAAGCACAAGAAATACAATTTAACACCAACAATCAATGTTATACAAAATGTGGGGAAACTGAAGCGACATGGGAAAGATATTCAAACTATCTCTATGCTACGATTGAACCAATATGTTTTATGTTACATCGCTTCAGAAATAATCAATCAGTAATGTTAAATTAACTCTTGGTATCTATACGACTTGAGAATATGGTTTATAGAAAATTGCATACATACATACATACATACATACATACATACATACATATATACATGCATACATATAGTAATGTGTGTGTTACCTGCCCTCACCTCATCACACTGCGGCAAAGATAATTCATAATGAGGGAATCCATCCCTCCCTTCCTTGTCAAAACCACCAAAAAAGGGGACACTCTGGATGGATGCAAAATTGCCATTCCCTGGTCAGTGTATTTATCTCTCTCGCAGAGCGGGAAAATGTTACACAAGGTCGGAAAGTGGAATTTGAAACCAGCGACCTAGAAGTAGAAACGTTTGGCGGAACAAACATTGCCTGGGCGGCCACGGTTGCCTCAGGCGATTAGCAATAAGCTAACCCCTTCTCAAAGAGCGAGAAGGTAAAGCCTGGGAATGTGGACCTCCTAGAACTGCACAGGACCATACCTCAGACCGACAGAGAATAAGCAATCCTACAAAATGTCAGAGACTCTGCCGGTCTGGTTTTTGTACGAATCCTAACCCCGAAGGGCCCTTTGAGGACGTTCAGCAGTTTCATCCGACAGAATGTTATAGAAAAATCTAATAGAACAAAGTGTAAACAAAGACCAGATACAAAACAGAAATCACAACAAACAGGCCTTGTAGGGAGGATCGATATTTCGCCTCTTGCTTCATTGAAAGCTTATTCAAGTAGTGGAGAAATAACTCTAAAACGGGATGCCTTTATCCATTGTGTGAAGACGGAGAGAGAGAGAGAGAGAGAGAGAGAGAGAGAGGGAGAGAGAGAGAGAGAGAGAGAGAGAGAGAGTAGAAAATGAGGGTGTGGGTTTTTGGAGAAAGAACATGTATCTAAAGTGAGATAGATGTGTTTGTTTGTTTGTTTGAGATAAAGCTCCGAAACTAGTTAACCGATAATTATGAATTTCAGAATAGAGCTTCTAAGCGTAACAGTGGGTAATGTTGACTATATTTATTTTTTTTAGAAATTTTTCAGATGAGCATTGATAAATTGTTTATTTGAATGATTCAGCCAACTGTTCTCATCTTGGATCTTATAATAATTATAGAATACAATTAAGAATTACTAAAGACTTTTACTCGGTCATGGTTGACGGACGAGAACACGCCCCCCCCCCCGTGGATTTAATAAAGGGTTCCGTTCTTCGACATCAAGATCTCCGAGTTCTACAAGGTGAACCTGAAGTAGTTCAGAGGTTACATCGGCCGAAACGTTGTGCTAATAACATCAAAGATACAAAAGAATAGTCCTAATAACCAAATAATGCAAATGACTATATTTAGTTTAATTTCATGCAAGGGGCAAAACGACCCTAACCCTAACCCTAACCCTAACCCTAACCCTAACCCTAACTCTAACCCTAACTCTAACCCTAACCCTAACCCTAACCCTAACCCTAACTCTAACCCTAGCCCTAACCCTAACTCTAACCCTAACCCTAACCCTAACCCTAACTCTAACCCTAACTCTAACTCTAACCCTAACCCTAACTCTAACCCTAGCCCTAACCCTAACTCTAACCCTAACCCTAACCCTAACCCTAACTCTAACCCTAACCCTAACCCTAACTCTAACTCTAACCCTAACTCTAACCCTAGCCCTAACCCTAACCCTAACCCTAACTCTAACCCTAACCCTAACCCTAACTCTAACCCTAACTCTAACCCTAACCCTAACTCTAACCCTAACCCTAACTCTAACCCTAACCCACCATTAAATAAATGTTCATATGGATTCAAAAGCGACTGATCAGATTTTTATTATATATATATATCTTTTTGTTTAATTTTACTTCAGCCGAAGTTCTCAGAAATCAAGGGGTCCCTTCCCTGGGGCTAACATTTTATCTCTATATGAGATACATAGATATTCGAATATTCCATTAAAGTTCTTCTTTTACCTGTCAAATGTTGATTTAATAGAGAAGTTAGGAACATTAATTTCTCTCTCTCTCCAATTGACCAGTTAACTATGTTATAGTATATCTTTCTTTTGGTCTCTTGGTCCTGCCGGATTCCAGGACAAGAATTCATCTAGTCTGGTGGACTATCCAGCTAAGTGCTGTTACTTGAGGTAACATCGCTAAGAAAAAGGTGCATCATTCCTCCTATAAGCTCGTCTGTAGCCGTGTTGATGGGGTTATATTTGGGCTTCGAATACTATGTTATTTTTTAATATTAGGTCAGGGTTTACTTTTTAAGGGGTGGAGGTAATCCATCAAGTATTACAACTGATATCATCTTCACAGGGACTAATTTCTTCTTTTTTGTGGTAAGGGGTAGTATCTGTTCTGTTGTCATGATACCATACTCACGGGAATTACCCTTTCCGTTCTTATGGGGCGATCCTCCTAGGTATTACCTCCTCTTTTGGAGGGTCAGTATTCCTTATGATATTTTCTCTGTTTGGCGGGAGGGGTTAGTGTACGATCTGTTCTGTTGTCATGATATCATCCTCCCAGGCATTAATCCTTCCGTTTTATTTTTTTGGGGTGGGGGTGGGGGTGGGGAAGGTTAGTGTTCTATCGTCATGCTATCACCCTCTCCGTCATTACCTACTCCTTTGGGGTTCAGTGTAGTATATGTTCGTTCACCATATTTTACCAGTCGAGCAAAAATATGCAACTGGAGGGAACATATATTTGCTACTTTATATATATATATATATATATATATATATATATATATATATATATATATATATATATATATATATATATATATATATAATGTATGTATATTTATACGTATATGTATATATATATATGTATGTATATGTATACGTATATGTATATATATATATATGTATGTATATGTATACGTATATGTATATATATATGTATGTATATGTATACGTATATGTATATATATATGTATATATATATATGTATATGTATACCTATATGTATATATATATATGTATATACATATATATATATGTATATATATATGTATATACATATATATATATGTATATATATATATATATGTATATATATATATATATATGTATATATATATATGTATATATATTATTATTATTATTTCATGTATTCATATAAAATGTTATAAAGAGATATAATCGTTTATGTTTCAATTTTCTGTATTTACTTCAACAGTGCTCAATACGTGAGTAGACATAGGTAGTAAATTATAGAAAATATATTTATAGCAATTAAGCTACACATAATATATATATAAATATATATATATATACTAATAGTATACTGTTACATGCGATGTCATTCTCACACAATCCGGACAACGCCTGGTAACCCTGCTAGACTAAGCAAGTTTCAACATTTCATTTTACCTTCTTTAAAAAAAGATTATCATTACCTCTGAGATTCGTCTACGTTAAAAATGTTTCAGAGTTGTTTTCTACTGTTTGTTTTTTCTTCGTAAAAAAAAAAATGGCTCAATAGTACTATAGGGACCGTTGGAATTTCTCGCCTCTTTCGCCCACATTTGTAATTGATTGTCCCTATTTACTTGCCCGCCACACAAGGGCAGTGTTATAAACAAGGTAGGTGTTTAATGTGGGTGAAATCTAGGTCTCCCAAAATAGGCATTCAGGATTTGAACTAAGATTTAAATCGTCTGAGTCTAGAAGGATTTCTACTTCACGTGCCAAGTACAGAAAAGAGTAAATGTAGTCTTAGAATAGATACTACCCTTTGCTCCCAGCCAAACATCCAAGGAAGTGATCAGTGTTGTTTGTTTGCAAAGTGTATTTTTCCCCTTTAAATAAAAGTTCTAATTTACTTTTTAAAGTGTTGAAAATCTAACTTTAATTCAATATGTTATTCGCTGGCGGACATTTTTTGTTCAACTCACACCAAAAATCAAAAAATATGTTGGTACTTTTGAACTTTCATTACTGGATCAATTTCGTTTCGGTTAAGTTGGGGTTTTGTATAACCTATTACAACGGTGTTACTTATTTTCTTTGCCTTATGAAATAAGATGGTAACTTTAATAAATACTATTTATTTCGACAATAAAGTAATAAAAAATACAAGTTTTTAATATTTATATCATTTGAACTTAATTATAAATTATGTTGTCCACCTTGCTGGTTTTTATCTTTTTTTTTTAGTTTAACGTGATAACTTAAAAGATGTTTCATATTCGCAATCGTCTAAGCTGGACTAAGTTATTCTTTCGTTAAATTTTAGTTATGTACTTTAATATATTGCGAATAACATGGCACAACAATTATAAATGAAAATAGGCTAGTCA
>OY744541.1:34848122-34850622 GCA_963556195.1 Sepiola atlantica | reverse complement strand
AATATATATTGTATAGATATATTTATATATATATATATATATATATATATATTTATATATATATATATATATATATATATGGAGTTACCATTATGACCTTGTAAAATGTTGTTATTAATCAATTGTTGACATTTTCTTTTAAAGTTTGGTGTTTAAATATCTATAACATGTTCTTCCTTCTTTTTTTGATATTGTTTTAAAAACTATTGTAGTTTTGAAATTTATATATATATATATATATATATATATATATATATATATATATATATATATATATATATAATACTTTAGTGTATGCACTTTATTTGGAACAGGATTTGAAAAATGATTTAAATCGTCAAAAATACACAAACAGACACACAGACACGTATATATTTTTTAATTATTTTGCCAGGAGTTTAGACACAAGGTCAGGTGTGGTTTTGAGAAGCCAGTGTATTAGAATAAGCGTAGTCTGGCCCTAAAAGATTATCTAAGCAGTGACGTGTGCATTCTTCGGTAGCAGCGCCTCAGGCGATTAACAATAAACTTCCAAAAGCGAAGCTAAAGCCTGGGAGGGTGGACTCCTTTACTCTGTATATATTTTGCTATATAGCTGAATAGTGAGCTAAGTTGTTGCAGGTTGATGATTGATATTGGCGTTTCACTTCAAGAGAGTGTTCTATTTGATATCATTTGAAAGTTTATATGCATGTGTAAGCGAATATATATATATATATATATATATATATATATATATATATATATATATATATATATAATGATTATTTTTATTTATACAGACATGTACAAAATCTGCGACACGTACATGTCTGTATAAATAAAAATAATCATATATAAAAGCTCTATTTGATATTGAGCACTTTTTATGAACCCAGTTGATATTCTTTGGATTACTACCCTGTGGATGTTTTACTTGGATTATTATTATTATATATATATATATATATATATATATATATATATATATATATATATATATATATATATATATATATATATACTAGCTGACTTCCCCGGCACGCTATCGCTTCGCAAATCATTCTCATTTGTAGATAAATATTAACATTTTGGTAATTCCGATACAAATATATCTATCTTTTAAAGGTGAACGTAAAGAAAGGAAAAGAAAGAAGAATTTAATTTTCCATTGTCGCTTGCAATTTAGAAATATATCGCAACTTGTTGAAGATCAAGTCGTTCCTTTCTAAAGAAAGGAACATTTGAACACATTGGTGTTTGTCCGGGAAATGAGACAATATTGCGAAACAAAACTATTTGCTATATTAAAATCTAAACAAGCATTGAATTAAAAAACAACAAAAAATAATAGTTAATTAATACAATGCCCTTAAAAAAACAAAAAATAATAGTTAATTAATACAATGCCCTTAAAAAACAAAAAATAATAGTTAATTAATACAATGCCCTTAAAAAACAAAAAATAATAGTAAATTAATACAATGCCCTTAAAAAACAGAAAATAATAGTTAATTAATACAATGCCCTTAAAAACAAAAAATAATAGTTAATTAATACAATGCCCTTTAAAAAACAAAAAATAATAGTTAATTAATGCAATGCCCTTAAAAAACAAAAAATAATAGTTAATTAATACAATGCATTTTAAAAAACAAAAAATAATAGTTAATTAATACAATGCCCTTTAAAAAACAAAAAATAATAGTTAATTAATACAATGCCCTTTAAAAAACAAAAAATAATAGTTAATTAATACAATGCCCTTTAAAAAACAAAAAATAATAGTTAATTAATACAATGCCCTTTAAAAAACAAAAAATAATAGTTAATTAACACAATGCCCTTTAAAAAACAAAAAATAATAGTTAATTAACACAATGCCCTTTAAAAAACAAAAAATAATAGTTAATTAATACAATGCCCTTTAAAAAACAAAAAATAATAGTTAATTAATACAATGCCCTTTAAAAGCAAAAAATAATAGTTAATTAATACAATGCCCTTTAAAAACAAAAAAATAATAGTTAATTAATACAATGCCCTGAAAAAACAAAAAATAATAGTTAATTAATACAATGCCCTTTAAAAAACAAAAAATAATAGTTAATTAATACAATGCCCTTTAAAAAACAAAAAATAATAGTTAATTAATACAATGCCCTTTAAAAAACAAAAAATAAGAGTTAATTAATACAATGCCCTTTAAAAGCAAAAAATAATAGTTAATTAATACAATGCTCTTTAAAAAACAGAAAAAATAATAGTTAATTAACACAATGCCCTTTAAAAAACAAAAAAATAATAGTTAATTAATACAATGCCCTTTAAAAACAAAAAAATAATAGTTAATTAATACAATGCCCTTAAAAAACAAAAAATAATAGTTAATTAATACAATGCCCTTTAAAAAACAAAAAATAATAGTTATTTAATACAATGCCCTTTAAAAACAAAAAATAATAGTTAATTAATACAATGCCCTTTAAAAACAAAAAAATAATAGTTAATTAATACAATG
>OY744541.1:34835622-34843122 GCA_963556195.1 Sepiola atlantica | reverse complement strand
TTCATCTGTTATGCCCTCAGTCATGCACACACTCCTTCTAGACTGAGGCAATTATTTTATCTCTTCCCCAATCAAGGTGCCTCGTTTTGGAGAGAATGGGTTTCTCCCACATTAAAAACCGACCTTGTGTCTATTTACTGTCCTCGTGAGAAGGACAGTAAATAGAGGACTATAACTCCTGCTGACTATATTTAGACTGGGCCTAGTCAGCATTTTCATACAAACCCCATGGAATTCCTCTTGACAGTCATTCCGACAACGTAATGACTACCTGAACCACCGGACCTTTCTTTGTCGAAGTGAGGTAGGTCCGGCTCTCGGTCCTAAGATACACCATCCCAAGCATTATCTCCTCTTTTTTTTCATAGGGGACTATTGTTATTAACGGCTATTTTTGTACCAACCAGTGACCCCCCCCCCCCACGAGGGACCTGTCTCTCTCCACCTCGCGGCCTTGTGCCAAATCTTGCTGCCGTGGGAGACAAGTAAATAAAGACATTATTTTGATTACTCCATCGGCCATTGAGGCCCGCCCTCCCAGACTTTGCCTTCTCTCTTTTAGAAGAAGTTAGTTAGTTGCTTTATTGCTAAACTGACACCCCCCCCCCCTTCACTCTACCGGGAAATCTCGACGGGGCTGCTCAGTCATTTTTTTTAGTCCAGAGTACACTTCTCCTAGTGCACTGATTTTTCAAAACCTCACCTGACTCTACGTGTAATCCCCTAGCGAGGGGGGGGGGGGGGTAAATAAATACCCCATCGGCCATTGCCCAATCGGTAGTGACAATGATAATGATGAACCTTGACAGGAGTGTGCGCTCTAGTTATTTCTTCTTTGCTTCCATTCTCAAAATCAGAGAGTCGGCTCAAATTCCTTTGCCCGGGTCAATGTTCAGTGTCCTGTGATTTCACTATACCCGCTTACTATTCATAGTCCCTTCTTTCCTCTGCAAACGAGGCTTCCACGTAATCACCCGACAATAAATAAAGTTCCCGCTTTCCTTGGCTTCTTTCTTTCTCTCTATCTTGTTTTAAAACAATGTGCGTTTTGCTTCCCGTAACCGTGAGTTGCACAAAGAGACGGGTTTCAAACATTTTTTTTTTTGAAGAAATATCGGGTATATGTTACGACGCTCAGCAGAGGCGCGAACGGGGTTCAAAAAAAAGAACGAGAAAGGGTTTAAAAACATAAATTTGCAACAAGTGAAGTTGACCTACGACGAGAATAGATATTTTCCTACTTACCTATGTAATTTGTTTTTATTTTTACGTATTTTAAATGGGTTTTCATTAGATGTAAAAAAAAAAATTTCTTGTTTTTTTCCCACCGTTTTCACAAAAATAAATATGGTCGCTCCTAGTGCATTCGTTAGTAATCCCCCCCAATTCGGCCATGTTTTTTTCCCAACTTACGGTGAAAAAACTATTGATTTCTAATAAATAGCACTTCAAACGGGTTTAAAATACAAACAAATAGCACATGCAAGTTTGAAACTAACTTTTACAGCTTACAGTTACTTTTATTTGTTGTAAATTTGTTTTTTTAGCGTTTTTACTCTGCTGAGTCTCGTAAAAGATGCCCGAAATATCAAACGAATATAATTGCTTAACGGCCTGATGAGCCACAGATAGATTTAAGTTCAGGGCCATAGTCGACGGCGTATGGTGACTGGAAAATCAAATCAACATACCCTGTTGACTATCGTTCCAAACTTCAATCTGAAGCTCTATAACCGATATTAACAACGTAGAACTGCAATAATTAATATAAGTACCTATATAAGAATACGCTAAGGTAATTTCAGGTACGCTGTCACCTTCAACCCTTTTTTTAAATGATGGGATCACCCGATCGTTAAAGATGCAAGGCAAAACGAATTAATTTTTTGAAGGTAGATTCGTTTTATTTATTTAAAGAATATTTAGCCGACAATCATTTATACGGTAAGAAAGAAGGGGGTATTTTTTTTGAAACGATTTAAAGTGTGACAATTAAGTAATTATTTACGAAACTTTTTATTTAAGCAAAATGTATAAACAAACAAACAAACAACTATTACAATATATATATATATATATATATATATATATATATATATATATATATATATATATACATACATATATATAAATATATATATATATATATATATATATATATATATATATATATATATATATATATATATATATATATATATGAGATTGTGACACACAATTTGAAAAAGATAATTAAAAAAGATACTGAAATGTATTTTTGAGATTGTGTCACACAATTTGAAAAAGATGATTAAAAAAGATACCGAAATGTATTTTAAAAATATGTTTTTAGATATTGGATTTTTAACTATAAAAATCTTTAATTTATTATAAGCGATTAAAGTTGAAGTCAAAAATTAAAAATCGCTGTTAAAATAAAATGTGTTTTTTTTGGTTGTTGCGCATTCTGGGGTGCTTCAAATACATTTGAGTATCTCTCTCTTTTTTTTCTTTTGTATGCTCAAACTATTTTAACTTTCTACTTAATTGCATTAGATACCAACACCGGACCATTTGGAATAACGATAATAGTGTTCGCTTATGGGCTGGAAAACTAGGGTTCAATCCTCGATTAATCTATACCAAAGACTTTTAAAAGGATACCTTGCTAAACACTCAGCATTACGAGGCGAGGATAAAGGGTAAGTGGAGTAATCCTGGGAAAAGAAAGTGTTCATTTTGGCTAAGATCAAAGTGTAGTATCTGTTCCGATGGATACTACACCCCATAAACTGGTGTCGTCTTGGCCTTCCGGGCTTGATTTACGCCGGTCTATGGGTCGGTCTTATGCAGTTCTAGGAGGTCCACCCTCCCAGGCTTTGCCTCCTCTCTTTGGGGAGGAGTAAGTTTATTGCTTACTGTCTGAGGCGCCCCTACCGGGGAATGCCGACGGGGCTGCCCAGGCAATTTTTAATGGCCAGAGTGCTCACTTTCTCGGGCGCTGGCTTTTCAAACCCCACTTTCCTGACCCGACCTTTTGTCACATCTTACTTGTGGGAGTAAGATAAAACTGGTCTTGTGCCTAACCTCCTGGAGAGGAGGTAAATAAATACTCTCGATGTAGTAGCTCATGAAAAGGGAGCCTTCAGGTCGCCCTCGAACATGGTCGACCACTTTAATGCATCAAAAACATACATTTGACGAACAAAAAAATGAACATTCTTTTTACGCGCATGCGCACACACACGACACACACACACACACACACACACACACACACACACACACAGGTATTAAGGAATTTAAAAGGAAAAACGAAATGTTAAATGATACCAGTCGATACATTCATAAAAAAAATTGTCTAAATAAAAATGGCAGTAAGCGAGAAAAAAGTGAAATAAAAGTTTAAATTTATGTACATTAAACAGCAAAGTGCAGTTTTAGGTACTTATCCAGATTAGGACCCAACCTATCGATAACGCTAATCCTAACCGTTTAGTTCGGGTCCTAATCTTGATAAGTACCCAATTTTATTTCAGGCTAAGAAATACAATAAAACACCAACAATCCACCTCAATTTTAACTAACCGTACTTACCCGGCGTTGCCCGGGATTTTTTTTCTATCATTTTTGTTTCGCATTTTTTTTCTTTCGTTCTTCTTTTTTTTTTATAAACTATGCCGTTTATTTGCTTTTTTATTACAAACTCATTTATTCATATTTCAAAGGTTGTTGTTTTCAAATTTCGATTTCGTTTGAATTATTGCATTTTTGATTTCAATAAATATTCAATTAATCGTTATTTCTTTTATCAGTGTTTATAAAAATTTAGAGGATTTTGCACTGACAGTATGATTAAAACGCACAATTATTAGCTTTCGTATATACTGCTCATGTGTATGCGATCGACATCCTAAGATGAACTGATTTGCATATTGCTTTCCAAAAGGACATCTCATTAATTAACTATTCGTTCTTATTGTTTGCGAATTCAATGATTGTTTTTATATCGTGGATAGAAAATTACAATTTTCACTGAAAAATGTCTTTCTCTTTTTTCTTCTTTTTTTTGGGGAGTTAACTTCTGGGATTTGCGATCCGGTTTTATATTATAAATTTAAAAAAAAGTAATTACGCCCCAACACATACACACACACATCGAGACAAAGTAAATAAGTCCATGAGTATGTTTCCCCTCACAGTAATTTCATTACGAAATTAAATTCCACCATAATGCATTTCGATTCATCCATACATAAGTCATACATTTTATTATTTTGTTAAATTGTAAATTAAAAATAACGCCCCTACGTGAAACACACACACCGCGACGAAGCAAACAAGTCAGTGAGTACACCGAAAAAATTATTTCATTACGAAATTAAATTCTACCATACAGCATTTCGGGTAATTCGTATACAAGTCAGCCATTTTACATTTTGTTAAATTGTAAAATAAACACAAGCCCCCCCCCCCCCCCGTACACCCCTACGCACAGGACTACCAAGCTAACAAGTCAGTGAATATATCTCCCCAATAAAATTTTGCGTGTTTTTATAAGGTGGAAAAAAAGGCGTAGCATTTTGGTTGAAAAAGACTTTCCAATTGTTTCTGGTCATTTAACTTCTAGAGACTGCGATTCTTGATTTCCTCAATTTTCCGCCAACGCCGAAGCATAGGTCCCGTTAGTATTAAAACAAAAATAGAAAATAAAAAATAATGTGCAGGTTACGTAGATGCTACAAAAACAAACACACGCACACGTGATAAGTTTGTAAATCTATAGTTTATCGCATGAGTCAATTCACTTAATTTTTGCCCTTTGTTGTACACTTTGATTTATGATGCTCTTAAAAAAAATAGTTTAAAAGAAAATGTTTTCCTCTTGTTTGTTTGGTAGAGACACGGCCTAGGATGATAGCAGGTGGTATGAAAGTTTGATTTTGATATACACAGAGTCGGGGGATCAGTTTACAATGAATTTACTTGGTAAAATGAACCCCCACTTAACATCTTGAGCACGTAATCGATAATAATACGAAACTGTTTTCGGAAAAATGATTATTTTTTGCTCGCAGTACCTAAAATACACACACACATACACACACACACACATATATATATATATATATATATATATATATATATATATATATATATATATATATATATATATATACTATACGGATTGCCACCTGAAACCAGAAAAATGGCTCGACGGTTTGAGAACCTCACGAGGAAGATATACAAACGTGAAAGTTCCGTAATGTTCAACAACGCTTGCTTAGATATATATATATATATATATATAAATTCTTTGTAGAATGGTAGGAAAAATCCCAGCAGAGTGCTCGATTAATTAAGAATCAAAGTTAAAAATAACGGTCTTATGACACTAAATTCAAATTTAAACAAACACACACAACACACTGAGCAAATAACGCGTCCCAACAAGAGTGTCATGTGACCTCACATTTCCAAAACAGATGACAACAGAAGCTGAAGAGAGCCGGATGGGTAAGACCTTCCGTGCTTGAAACCGACGGTACGAATGTTGTACTAATTTTTCTGTACCAGAATAAATAAATATATATATATATATATATATATATATATATATATATATATATATATATATATATATATATATATATATTCATTTCTGTATTAAGCTAGATTCTAAAACTAAAACAGATCCATAAGACTCACATTTGTAAAAAAAAAAATCACACCCGCATCTAATGTCGACTGATTTTTTTTTTTCCTATCGGCTTCTGTCGAAAGACAATGTCAATCTCCGGGCTAAAACAAATGCCCCAAATAAAAAGAAAATTTGATTCGCGTAAAAATCAGGCTTACTCAGCATTAAGCGATAATAGGATGCTTTCTTTATAAGATCGTAATTACACGCATTATTACCGTAAATCTTTTTTTATTCAACTTAATCGTTATTAATATTAATAACGATAATAATAATAATAAAACTATTTCTAATTATTCACCCCAGGACATCTCTCCCTTCATCTCTCTCCCCCCTCTCTCTCTCTACCTATCTCTCTCCCCCTCGCTCGCTCCTACTAACCCATTTTTATTCAACCCCTCCCCATCGTACGCTCATTGTAAAATACAAATAATTAAATGTAAATTACTTATATCAAAAGAAAACAACAGTCAACATTCATAAATTACAATTTTCAAACAAACTTTTTATTATACGGTTTGATTTCTTTTCAAAATAATACATTCAAACATAATTTATTTATAATTTTTAATGCACATTAAATTTGTGGAACACTACTTAATCTACCTAATATATATATATATATATATATAATATATATATATATATATATATATATATAAAGTACGAAATTATTTTCTAGGTTGTGTGACTTTTGAAATAAGGCCAATAAAATATACCCTCTTCCTGCTGGCCCAACTAGGGCAACGTTTTACAAGCCGAGCCATTGCCTAGCGCCATGATCTCCAACGGGAACCTGTCTTTACCAGGCAAGTCAATTTGCAGGCCGCTTACGTTAATAAACAATACAAAAATGATAAATGGAATACCTTAATGCTTATAATAGGATTGTTTCAAAAAGGAGGACAGTAGTAAACATAATAATAATAAAGAAGAAGAATAACATCTGAGAGTAAAAAAAAAAAAACAATACAAAATAATAACCCAACCGATAATGATTATAATAAAAAGAACGATTGTCGATAACAGAAACGACATCGGAATGAAAGATAAAATAAATAAAAAGAGGAGGAATACAAATAATACGAAACTACCGAGCCAGCGTTGCCCGGGTATCTGTATTAATTTTTGTTTCGTATTTTTGTTTTTTTTACCAAATTATTATTATTTTTTAATAGAATTTTGACAGTTAAATTTAATTATTATTGTATTTTAACCAAGTATTATTTTGAAACTAGAATTGACTTCCAGTCGACGGTTTATTTGCTTCCAAATTCTTTTCGAATTTCGATGGGTCACGATGTAAATTATTTATTTTATTTAAAATATAAATAAAATACCAAGATGCTCGTCTTGTTTGTAAACCGAAATGCATTTTGGTGGATTTTATTTCGCAATGAAATTATATTTTTTTCCGTTACCATTTAAAAAAATAATCGACGTAGAGTAATAAATAACTAAATAGGCTGAAAGTCATATAAAGGCAAGAAACACACAGTTAGACAAAAAGTGAGCACACAATTTTATTAATGAGTAGATAAGAGAAAAAGTAACACCGATTTAAATGAAATAAAACAGAATTGTGAATAATAGTAATTATAGTAATAATAGTAATAATAATAATTAATAATAATAATAATTGTATACACACACCCACCCACACCCACACACACACACACACACACATATTAGGATTTCAAACCGATAGTATGTATATATATATATATATATATATATATATATATATATAATAAATATTTGTTTTTTTATTTATTATCTATGTACGTATACGTTTCCTCCTTTTTAATCGGGACTCATCA
>OY744541.1:34820622-34833122 GCA_963556195.1 Sepiola atlantica | reverse complement strand
TGATTGGGTGTTAATATTGACGTCAGTATTAATACCTGAACTACAATCACCTCCTACCCGGAGGTGTACATATACATCAGCTAGTAACTGCATTGTATATGAAGAAATTGATTCGGAGTCAATAATCGTACCCGACACAAATTAATAGCCGTTTTCATTACAGTCGTCTTTGGGCGCCTATTATCCAAGGCCTTATGCCAGTACGTGTATTTAAAGTTACGAAAATCCCACAAAGACGACGTCAGCAATGCCACACACGTTGCCTTTGTGTTTGTTAGGTGTGCAGACCCTCACAATTCATTGTGTAAAAAAAAAGAAGCGGGGGTGCATAGAATTTCTTTATATCGTAAATGTGGAAACTGACCCGCCCCCCCCCTCCCAAGTAATGTTCCTAGTCCGTCAGGTGTGTGTAAGTTGTAAGGACTGTTTGCCTGACTTCATTTCTATACAGATAAAGGAACCTGTAAGAAATACATACATATATATATATATATATATATATATATTTATATATATATATATATATCATTTCCGTTTCAGAAAATGACGTAAAAGATATATGTAGACGGTGGTTGTTAGGCCTATCTGTGCTCGGGATGGCAAAGCCATTTTTACGGGGTAGAGAGCAAGGGGGTACTCAGACCCCCTTCCTTTTCGCCAAACCCATAATGTTCAATGAAATGTATCCTCGCGTTTATTAATGGATTTTAATGTCAATAAAAAAAAAACTTGTATAAAGTTTGAATTACGCAGACATACATTCAATGTTACTTTGTGATTGTCAGCTTATTGCCTACGCGTTCGCGCGATGAAACCTTTGTCCAACGAACATGTGAGTGGGAAACAGACACTCACCGTGTGCCATTCATTCTTTGTCTCGTCTCTAATGACTTTGAAAAAAAGTCGCACGATCGCCGATATAAAGCACACTCCGTTGTCCAATATTACACCCCACACATCGTCAGAAACACCGTTGTAAACACCGTTGTAAACACCGTTGTAAACACCGTTGTAAACATCGTCAGAAACACCGTTGTAAACACCGTTGTAAACATCGTCAGAAACATCGTTGTAAACATCGTTGTAAACATCGTCAGAAACACCGTTGTAAACACCGTTGTAAACATCGTTGTAAACATCGTCAGAAACACCGTTGTAAACACCGTTGTAAACATCGTTGTAAACATCGTCAGAAACACCGTTGTAAACATCGTTATAAACATTGTTATAAACAGGCTTAAAATGGTACCCGTGAAATGATTAATAAAATTAAAAATCTTCCTGCAATCAAATAGGGGTGTCAGTTCTCCGCATTTTAGAAGAATTCACCTTTTGTATTTTTAATCCAGAAAAAGCGGATTTCCGCTGAAATCGCCCGAGCCTCTCATGGATGTCGGCTCTCCGAATTTTGATCGAAATCTACTTTCTCTGTAAAGAAGAAAAAGGTAGTTTTACCTCTTATGGCACTTTTCTCTGCAAACTAAAAATGTCAATTTTGCCGTGAAGCAATTCATGGCGGGGTAGGTGTGTTATATGAGTTTAGTTTCGTCAAAGAATAACTTCCTGTTCCTTTCCCCTCACATGCGCAATTAGTGTCTTTCTCTGAATTTGACCTTCTTTGTTCAAACTGATTCGAGTTGTTTAAAAACAAATGTTTTTTTAGGGGGGGGGGGGTCTCTAGACATGCCTGTTTGGAAATTCATCTCGATTTTACTTGGCCTTTTGGCTAAAATAAAAGTGTAGTATCTGTTCCGATTGATACTGCACCCCATAGACTGGTATTGTCTTGGTCTCCGGGGCTTGATTTACGCCGGTCTATGGGTCTGTCCTGTGCAGTTTTAGGAGGTCCACCCTCACACGCTTCGCTTCCCCTCTTTGGGGAGGAGTAAGTTTATTGCTTACTGCCTGAGGCGCCCCTACCGGGGAATGCCGACGGGACTGCCCAGGCAATTTTTAATGATCATTGTGCTCACCTCTCGGGCGCTGGCTTTTCAAACCCCACTTTCCCGACCTGACCTTGGGTCACATCTTACTTGTGGGAGTAAGATAAAACTGGTCTTGTGCCTAACTTCTGGAGAGGAGTAAATAAATACTCACATCCCTGATCAAATCATATTTTGTACAAATTAACTTCAGTGTATGTTTGACTTGTCCATCAAGTTCTTGTGATGAATGTCCAGCAGTCTTTGTTATATTGCTGCTCAATGATGTGCCATGGTTGCCATGGTCAGGGAAGTGTCAAGAGAGAATTTTTGCACGTCGTCTGCAGGTATGATTATAATATATATACCTTTCTGCCCCGATCTATCTATCTATCTATCTATTTATCGATATATATTATATATATATATATATATATATATATATATATATATATATATATATATATATATATAAATAATTATTAATGCCAATATATGCATTAGCATATACTATCAGTGCCATTTTCCTTTGCAATCTCCTTAAAAGATTCAGCTCGTATTTGTCAACTAGTGACAACAGAGCAAATATAAGTAAGGTTCATATTATATTCCAATAACCATGTTTTTATGTTATTATTTTTATTTTTATTTTTTCACATTTCCACCAAACAAAACATTTCTATGAAATATATTTTTTACGGTCCGTTTCATATGTCTTTTGCCAAACAACATTTTTATGTCAACATCGTCTCTGCGACATTACAAAATCATCAGAAAAATGCTCAAAGAGTAAAAAGTTCTTGGATTAAAGTGTCTTCAAAAAACCTACACTATACAGTGGTTGATTTTTGGGTGAAACCAAACAAAAAACAAAGAAAAGAGCAAACTAACTCGTAGGGGGGAACCTACTAATACGCCATTTTGAATTTTTTCAAAGCTAGTACATCCTAAATGTTGTGTGGACATTTATCAATTTTAATTCAGTAATATTTCTTAAAATAGTTAATAAGTTCTATAATTTATTTATAAAAATTCTAATTTACTTAAGGGTAATTTATATATATATATATATATATATATATATATATATATATATATATATATATATATATATATATATATATATATATATATATATATATATATCGCAGTCCGATGGGTGCAGCTTAAAGAATATGTATATGTTCCTCTGACTAAAAATTTCAGTCCTGATATTTAGACATACCAGAAAGATAGAAAGGTGAACAAAATTATCAGTCTGAAAAGGTTTTCCCATTTTCCGCCCACTCCCTCTAGCACGAGCTCAAAGTACGACACAAGGTCAGAGTTTTAATCTGGAAAATATCGAGCATGCCTCTAAACCAGCACTCTTGGTTAGAACAAAAATAAAATATGCAGTTTTAAGTGACCTCTCCTGTTCTTACAAAAAAACAAAGGAGATACTACACTTTGATCATGAACCGGAGGCCGAACAGAAAAGTGTATAATTTGCTTAATTAACAGTGTTCGAAATATACGCATATACAAGTATACACTAGCATATATATATATGCGTGTATATAGGTGTATGTATATACACACATATATATATGCATATATATATATATGTATATATATATACATATATATATATACATATATATTCATATATATTCATATATATATACATATATATATATATATAGATAGATATATATATACATATATATATATGTTAGAAAAAAGAGACAAACGGAAAATGGGTTAGAATGTAGGAGAAAAACAAAAACAAGAGATTTGACCGGTTTCGTTCGTATTATTGAGCGTCTTCCGTCTTTGTTTTCCGTTTGTCTCTTTTTTCAAACATTTTGTTTACCACGGCATTTCATTTTCATGACTTATCGTGTACCTTACCCCATATATATATATATATATATATATATATATATATATATATATATATATATGCGTGTATATTTATATATACGTGTATATTGATGCATATGTATAAATTTATACAGTTCCCTATTTATATAAATGTGTTTATAGGTGCGTTCTATGTGTGAATATGTATGTAGATGCGTGTATATATATATATATATATGTATTGGTATATACATGCACATGTATGCATATGTATATACTATGTATATAGATGCATATGCGTATATGTTTATAAATATGTGTGTATATAGATGTATATGTGTATAGATGCGTATATATACATATGCATATATATATATGTGTGTGTGTGTGTGTGTGTGTGCGTGTGTGTGTATTTATGTTTCTGTAACTTATATGTCTAGTGACGTAAGTTTCTCTTAAAAGTCAAAATTAATTGAAATTCCATTCTGCAAATTTTTCCCGCTTTTTTATGATACCACAAATGTAAACAAACATTTTACTGTAAATACTTCCCCCTTTACCTGCACCCGTTCCCTGACCCCTAGTGCAAGTGTTCAAATATGAACTGTAGACAACGACTGCTATTGATGGACAAAATTGGCACACGTCCTAACTGGGAAAGTTCCCATGGTAACCTTCCAGGTTGATCTCTCCTGGTGGATGCACAGAAAATATTTCGTTTCCAGTTGCCCTCAATTTTTGGTGCTCAAACTTTCAAACCTAATGAACCACAAGATATATTAGGAAACAATTATTAGAAAACAATTTATATGCTTTCTAATATATCACTATTCCCCCTTCAAAAATACAAAAAAAAGGTAATCCCTGGGAGAATGGTATCGTGACAACAGAACAGATACTACACTACAGCTCTCCGATGTATTGCGCACTGAAAGATCGTACATTAGTCTGAAATAGTATAGTAAACTGACTTGGGAATTAAAAGATAATACAATAGTACATTAATAGAATTAATAGTGTAGTTTCGACTTCAGACAGATACTAAATCTCAATTAGTAATAGATTATTATTATTATTATTATTATTATTATTATTATTATTATTATTATTATTATTATTATTATTATTATTATTATTATTATTATTATTCATAGTAGTCTCAACTTTTGGATGTTTTTAGTTCAGGTATTTAAAAAAAATTTTTTTTTTTTTTAACATCAAGTAAATTACCTTCACCTTAGATATTCAAGCTGTACCTTAACACTTTCACCGTTCCTAATAGGCAAGCCTTTTGCAGAATTGGAAAATAAATTGTCTCGTCAATATGTCTAAGCCATTTATGGTGGCTTTTCGTTATGGTTTCAAGCGCTCCAATTACAATGGGAATCACCTTTACTTCTTTACATTTCCATAGTCTAACTAATTCCCATTTTAGATCTTGATTTTTTTCCGTGTTCTTTCTCCTGCACTCTGGTATCGAAGGGGCAGGCTATATCAATGATTAAGCAAGTTCTCTTGTTTTTGTTCAGAAAGACTAAGTCGGGTTTAGAATGCTCAAGAACCTTGTCAGTTTGTATGCGCATGTCCCAAAGAAGTTTGACATTTTCATTCTCTTGTACCACTTCTGGCTTATGCTCATACAACTTTTCATTGTGGTCCAATTCGTAAAGTTTGCATATATTCCAGTGTAGTACCTGAGCGACTCTGTCGTGCCTCTATTTTTTATACTGATGTTGTGCCAGCATTAGCCACTCAGCTACAATATGCACCAAGGTTTCTTCCCTTTCATTACATAGTCGGCATATCGGTGATTCTGCAGTTTTTTCAATGTAATATTCTTCTTCTTCTACTTGTTCTTCTTCTTCTTGTTCTTGTTCTTCTTCTTATTATTATTATCATTTTTATTATTAATATTATTATTATGTTTATTATTATTATTATTATTATTATTTTTATTATTGTTATTATTATCATTTTTAATATTATTTTTATTATTATTATTTTTATTATGATTTTTATTATTATTATTATCATCATTATTATTTTTATTTTTATTATTATTATTATTATTTTTATTATTATTATTATTTTTATTTTTATTATTATTATTATTATTATTATTATTTTTATTATTATTATTAGTAGTAGTATTACTATTATCATGATCATCATTATTATTATTATTATTATTTTTATCATTATTATTATTTTTATTATTATTATTTTTTATTATCATTATTATTTTTATTATTATTATTATTTTTATTATTATTATTATTATTTTTATTATTATAATTATTATTATTATTATCATCATTTTTATTATCATTCTCATTATTATTTTTAATATTATTTAAATTTCAAAATAGACTTTATTGTTTCGAAAGAACAAAAGTAATTTTTATTTAATAAAAAATGTCAGTATGATGCTCAGTATTGATGTTTTTTGCACAAGGAGAAATAATCAATTGAAATAGTTTTATTTAGTTTAAATCTGCCTTCATGACAAACTGGTTTCTTCTTGTTTCTTTTTAAAAATATGTCAGCAACTGCTTCAACCAGCCAGGTAATTGAAAAGATATAGTGCTTGACTCCTTAGTCTTTTTGCTCAGAGCAAAATGTAGTATCTTTTCTGATGATGCACGACATCTTTTCTGATGCTGCACTACATCTTTTCTGATGCTGAACTACATCTTTTCTGATGCTGCACTACATCTTTTCTAATACTGCATTATATCTTTTCTGATGCTGCACTACATCTTTTCTGATGCTGCACTATATTTTCTGATGCTGCACATCTTTTCTAATACTGCATTACATCTTTTCTGATGCTGCACTACATCTTTTCTGATACTGCACATCTTTTCTGATGCTGCACTACATCTTTTCTGATGCTGCACTACATCTTCTCTGATGCTGCACATCTTTTCTGATGCTGCACTACATCTTTTCTGATGCTGCACATCTTTTCTGATGCTGCACTACATCTTTTCTGATGCTTAACGACATCTTTTCTGATGCTGCACGACATCTTTTCTGATGCTACACTACATCTTTTCTGATGCTGCACTACATCTTTCTGATGCTGCACTACATCTTTTCTGATGCTGCACTACATCTTTTCTGATCTACATCTTTTCTGATGCTGCACTACATCTTTTCTGATGCTGCACATCTTTTCTGATGCTGCACTACATCTTTTCTGATGCTGCACTACATCTTTTCTGATGCTGCACAACAGATTTTCTAATACTGCATTACATCTTTTCTGATGCTGCACGACATCTTTTCTGATGCTGCACATCTTTTCTAAAACTGCACTACATCTTTTCTGATGCTGCACTACATCTTTTCTGATACTGCACTACATCTTTCTGATGCTGCATTATATCTTTTCTGATGCTGCACTACATCTTTTCTGATACTGCACATCTTTTCTGATGCTGCACTACATCTTTGTTGATGCTGCACATCTTTTCTGATGCTGCAAAACATCTTTTCTGATGCTGCACTACATCTTTTCTGATGCTGCACACCTTTTATGATGCTGCACTAAATCTTTTCTGATGCTGCACTACATCTTTTCTGATGCTGCACTACATCTTTTCTGATACTGCACTACATCTTTTCTGATGCTGCACTACATCTTTTCTGATACTGCACTACATCTTTTCTGATGCTGCACTACATCTTTTCTGATACTGCACTACATCTTTTCTGATGCTGTACTACATCTTTTCTGATGCTGCACTACATCTTTTCTGATGCTGCACTACATCTTTTCTGATACTGCACTACATCTTTTCTCATGCTGTACTACATCTTTTCTGATACTGCACTACATCTTTTCTCATGCTGCACTACATCTTTTCTGATACTGCACTACATCTTTTCTCATGCTGTACTACATCTTTTCTGATGCTGCACTACATCTTTTCTGATGCTGCACTACATCTTTTCTGATGCTGCACTACATCTTTTCTGATGCTGCACTACATCTTTTCTGATGCTGCACTACATCTTTTCTGATACTGCACTACATCTTTTCTGATGCTGTACTACATCTTTTCTGATGCTGCACTACATCTTTTCTGATGCTGCACTACATCTTTTCTGATACTGCACTACATTTTTTCTGATACTGCACTACATCTTTTCTGATGCTGCACTACATCTTTTCTGATGCTGCACTACATCTTTTCTGATACTGCACTACATCTTTTCTGATGCTGTACTACATCTTTTCTGATGCTGCACTACATCTTTTCTGATACTGCACTACATCTTTTCTGATGCTGCACTACATCTTTTCTGATGCTGTACTACATCTGTTTTGATACTGCACTACATCTTTTCTGATGCTGTATTACATCTTTTGAAGAAAAATATCACTGAACAAGTGTTGAAACGATGTTCGGGTAAAGGTTATAAAATGTTTGTTTTTTTTCTGAATTAAAAAGTTTGTTTATTCACGGAACAAGTGTTAAAACAGGGTTAGGGTTAGAGTTCGTTAAAATTCATGGTAGTTATGCAGATTATGACCCAAGTTAACCCTTACCCTAAGCCAAACGCTAACCCTAACCGACGCCAAGTCGATTTTAGCTTGGGTCCTTATCTACATAAATATCAAATTAATTATCTCTTTGATCACTTTTTATTTTTATAATTAGTGAATTTCGCAATTCAATCAATTAAACTGTTTACTTGCCTACTTATTTTCTCGCATTCTGATTGGATAAGCGTGTCGGCATTTTCCGGCCGTCTCTGAAAACATCCGGAAATGCTCTCGTCTAGTTGCTTTTAGCTTGGGTCCTAATCAAGACAAGTACCGAATATTTATCCGTTATTTTCTTTACTTTTTTATAAATGTTGTGTGTGTGTAAACAATTTTTTTTAATGAAAATCGCTTCAGACAAGGCATGAAGCCGCTTTGTGTAAGGAGTTTAAAAAATAATACTTCAAGATAAATAACTAGCCAACGACAAGCGTTAGATGGATAGATTTAAGACCCAGAAAACGGCAATTATCCTCCCTTTGTCAGAATCATCGTCCATGGAATGTGAGATGCAGTTTCGTATCATATCCAAGGTAAATTATATATTTCATCCACACATGGGACCTAGTAAGGTTAAATCACTCCGGGTCAGAAAGGTAGAAGAGTGTAATGATAATGGATGTAAGGGTGTTAGAATGAGGTAGGAAAAAACATTCACTTTGTAACATACTTATTTGTACTTGAAGCGGCATTCACGCTGGGCGGATTGAGTCGGCTTCTTCCCTCATCCCAACAGCATCCCAAACCGTGGCGGCCCACGCACGAAGGTCCTGTGCAAGTTCACTGGAAATAGTGAGCCGCTCACGATTCAATTGTACCCGAGAGCTCAGAGAGGTCCTTCTTGATCATCATGGCCCAGATATAGAGCTGCCCACCAGTGCGTCTCCGCCAACTGGAAAGTGGAGCTACTGGAGACGCACTAGTTAGAAGATTAAGTAAAGAGAAATTGACTACTAGAAGTTAAAGGTTAAGGAAATTAAGTTGACGTGTTCAGAAAATTACGTCACAGACAGGAAGTACCGAATGAGACATGGTGAATTTGTGCTCTTTGGCTTTGCCCACCGAGCGAAACAGAGCTGCTTTTCGGAGTTCTCTCTTTACGACCGGATTTAGTTTAAGGTCATACTCATGAGGTATACTTCTATGAGTGTTTATTAGACATAGGCACGTGAATTTGGCAGGGATGATCCCGTACTTATACAGATTGTCCTTAATCTTATACTCATCTTTATGATTTGGTCGTTGAGGTCGAAACATGTACGCTCTACTCCATTTTTCTATAGAAAGTGTATAGTGAAGGTAGAGTTGCGAAATCCGTAACGACATTCATACTGTTCCTTCATTGTTTGAGTCCACTGACAGGAAGACATCTACAACATCCAGAAGTAACGCCGGGGTACGCGAAGGATTGGTATGATTTAAGAGGGGTTTTTCTCTGTCGGCTTTCGAGATTGGATAAAAGCATTGTATTTGTTATTTTTAAAAATGTTATCCCATTCAGAATGCCACATTTAGGGAGCTAGATATCCCCACATAAAAACCGACTTTCTCTCTAGCTTTACCTTCGTGAGGAGTCAAATAAATAAGACTACTGAGCATTTTATTAATTATTTTGTTACAATCCAGAATGCCTTTTTTGAGGAGCTGTATATCTTTCACATAAAAACGACCTTGTGACAAACTGTGCCCTTGCGGGGAAGCAAGTAAATAAGGATTATCATAATGAGGAGGCGCATATAAGACACCATATCTAGCTTAAACGTGACAGACCAACCTCACCATCAACGGACACCGTATCTCCCATAGACGTGAGATCGCGTGCTAAAAAGAAATATATATATATATATATATATATATATATAATGATAATAATAATCCAGGTAAAACATCCACAGGGTAGTAATCAAAAGAATTTCAACCGGGTTTATAAAAAGTGCTCAATGTCAAATAGAGCTTTTATATATGATTAATTTTATTTACACCGACATGTACAGAATCTGCGACACTGGCATGTCGATGTTATCGATCAATAGTTATTATAAACTGAGATCTCATCAGGCAGAGTTAGAATCCAATCTAAACCTTAGATCATATTTGGAAAGAATGAAATGGAGAAAAAAAAGAAAAGAAATTTAAAATTTAAAAATTTGGGAAGTCACGTGGTTGGGACCGTTAAAATCAAAATCAAAATAAAACTAAAAAAAAAACTAATAAAATAAAAAAAATAATAACTGTTGATCGATAACATCGATATGCCAGTGTCGACTATTTTTGTACATGTCTGTGTAAATAAAAATAATCATATATATATATATATATATATATATATATATATATATATATAAACCCTAGAAACGAATTACCGAAATGAGGTTTAAGATATGCGTCTATCTCCGTCCCGCACCCGGACGCCAGCTCAATTCTCGCCTCTTTTTTTTTTCTTTTTTTTTATTTATCATTTATTTTGTTTTTAATTTAAAAAGAAATTTAAAAGATAAAAAAGAAAGTTAAAAAAGATAGATTTTGAGTGTCTGCTATTTGTTTGTTGTTTTTTGTTGTTGCTGTGGTTCTTGAAGGAACCGATCATCGCAACCCCCCGAAAAAAAAGAACACATTTTAACACCGATTATTAATTACGTGTGTTTACGCGGAAGCGAACGTTGTCAAGCGAAAGTTTCGACGCGAATGGCGCGGGAACGAAAGAAAAATAAAATCCGTTTCAACCCGTCTGCCCTTACTTTTACATAAACTCGTCTCACTGAACACACAAACACATATGTTTATAGATATATTGGTGTAAATATATATATATATATATATATATATATATATATATATATATATATATATATATATATATATATATAGGGAGATGTAGTTTGCGTGAAGCATTCTGTGTAATACATATATAGAGGTGTATTAGAAGGCTATCACAATGCAAAGAATAAAAATATGTTGGCTTGAGAAGTAAGAAAAAATCAAGTGATGGTATATATATATATATATATATATATATATATATATATATATATATATATATATATATATATATTTAGGTTATAGCAATTCTTACTTGATTATGCAAGATTCAACACTGTGATGTAATTTGTGTGACTGTTCTATAATATATTTCGAGGGAGACCTCTTTATCAAATGGTAGGTGTTTCAAATCTCTAAAACACGTGCGGAATATATATATATATATATATATATATATATATATATATATATATATATATATATATACTATTACTATTACTATTATTATTATTATTATTATTATTATTATTATTATTATTATTATTATTATTATTATTATTATTATAGACCCCTTTACTAGAATTTGTGCACTTTGAGAAAATTCAATAATGTGCAGCAATACGATTTTAGAAGCAAAATAAAGTAAATCCCAATTTCAGTTTTTGTTGTTGTTTTCTCGGTATAGTCTGTAGGAAATTTTTGTGAACTATTCCCTTTATCGAGCCTTCTATGAGGTATTAGCAGAGTTCTTGAAAATGGCGAACTGAAATAAATATTATTTTTATTATTTAAAAAACCGGCCACCAGTGGTCGCCTGTCAAGGTCATATATGGGGTTTCTTTTTGTCTGTTTTGTTTCCGGCACATATGTATCGGGAAGGAAAAGAAAGAAATCGAATAAGAAAAGAGGGAGTCGTTAAGTTAAAACTGTCTGCTCGGTGTGGGTGGTGTGCCTCTTTGAACGGTGGCGGCTGGTCTGTCTGACACACACACACACACACACACTATATATATATATATATATATATATATATATATATATATATATATATATATATAAACAAAAATATATATGTTATTCAAACGGATATGTACGAAAGCGACACTGACATGACGATGTTTCGATCGGTAGTCATTAAAAGAAAAGCAAGAAAAAGTTGAGCTTTATTTTTTCACCGACTTTAATTTCCATGGAAAATTTTAGTTTTTAATGACTACCGATCGAAACATCGTCGTGTCAGTGTAACTTTTGTACATGTTTGTATTAATAAAAATTTAATATAAATTGTTTTATTTATTATTGAGCACTATTATGTAAGCCTGGGTGAAATTCTCTGGATTTTATTATCCTGTGAATACATACTTAACCTGGATTGCAAATATATATATATATATATATATATATATATATATATATAT
>OY744541.1:34813122-34815622 GCA_963556195.1 Sepiola atlantica | reverse complement strand
GGGTAAAAAAAAGGGGTAAAAAAAGTTAAATCAAATAGAAAATATATATATATATATATATATATATATATATATATAGTAAATGCTTTTTATTTAAACATGTACATAGTCTGCTACACAGCAGACTTTGTACATGTTTATATAAAAAGCATTCACAATACAGCTCTATATTTTTTGAGCACTCTTTTATAAGCCCGGTTTGATTCCCTTTGGATTTCTACCCTGTGGATTTTTACCCTACCTGGATTACTATATATATATATATATATATATATATATATATATATATATATTTTCTTTGTCGTACAATACTTTAAAATGACATTGAAGAGACAATATTTATTACTCATAATGAATTAAGAAATTAAAAAGATGAAAGGGCAGCTGACCGGTTTCGTACCTCGCTCAACAGAGCCAAATATCGAGGTATCGTATAAAAAATATACAAAAGATGCTATGAGAATTATAGCGAGGGAAAGGGGTAAAAAAAAAGGGGGAAAAAAGTTCAATCAAATAGATATATATATATATATATATATATATATATATATATATATATATATATATATATATATATATTTATATAGATTTGTGTGTGATCACTCGCAGCGTTTTTTTTGGGGGGGGGGGAGGGGGGAGGGGGGAGGGGGTCTATTTAACCTAATTCCCAGTTGTATGTTTCATTTGAACCAACTGACTTCTGCCGAAAGGCCAAGGCAAGGCTTGTCTAAAGCCGATAACCCGCCGCCCCCGGGCCCGAATACCGCTAGTAGGTCGGTGGGTCGATACTTAACCGCGCATTTCAACTGTGCAACAACACACACATACTCTCACACGAACACACAGACGAATGAAAACGTACATTTACCACTTAGTGACGTTGTTCTTTCTTACGAAAGGGACGCGTAACAAAAAAGTTGTTTTCTTTGATTTAGCGGGGGTGCGAGGTCAAAAGGTATGAGGTCCAACTCCAATTCCTAAGGTTCTAAAAATTCCGACTCTCCGACTCCTAGGATTCCAAAATAGCCGATCCCGACTCTTTTGTTTAAAGTTTTCCAATATTCAGACTGTCTGTTGATTCTTCAGAGATAAAAACAAACTCGACTCAGATTCCTAGCATTCTTCCGGCTTCGACTATGACTCCTTAGTATAAAGTTTTCCAATATTCAAACTATCTGTAGATTCTTTCCAAAACTTTCGCTTCCTTCCGACTGTGGCGCACCGCAATTTAGGAGCACAAATAAAGTATACTTAACTATGACTTTAAAATTTGATGCAAGCTCGACATTACTTTCTAATCATTTTTATTATTTATTTAATATTTTAAATGGTTGATTTGTAATGACTCTTTTTGTAAATTTGTTAAATTTGTATAAGTAGAAAGCTAAGTATAATAAAGAAGACGGACAAAAGAGAGATTAATGAAATGTATTCAAAATTATGTTATGTTTTGCAAATAAGTGTGTTTGCGACTTAACAAATTAAAACTCCACTATATGAGCTGGTCATCTGTTTACGTCACGAGGACAGCTCTTCGCGTCACATGAATAAGACGTTCTAGTTGAGTATTGATTTACTCCTCTCCAGGAGTTAGGCACAAGGCCAGTTTTTATCTCACTCCCACAAGCAAGATGTGACCCAAGGTCGGGTCGGGAAAGTGGGGTTTAAAAATTGCCTGGGCAGCCCCGTCGGCATTCCCCGGAAGGGGCGCCTCAGACAGTAAGCAATAAACTTACTCCTCCCCAAAGAGGGGAGGCGAAGCCTGGGAGGGTGGACCTCCTAGAACTGCACAGGACAGACCCATAGACCGGCGTAAATCAAGACCCGAAGGCCAAGACAATACCAGTCTATGGGGGGCAGTATCCATCGGAACAGATACTACACTTTGATCTTAGCCAAAAGACCAAAGTTGAGTAGGCGAAATAAGATTTTCGATTTTTATCGCCAAATTAAATCCCCAATGTTTGGCCACCATGAAAAAATTGTCTCGTTGATTTAAATGGGCTATTCCATAGATAGGGGCTGATCTTTTTACGTAATATACTTTTTTTTTGATATTATCGTTACTTTTTATAGAAAATTATCAATAGAAAAACAGTACTAAAGGTACAACGTCGCCAAATGTCTATATCCTATGTGGCAATCGTTGCTCACCTTTCCGTTAAAGCATGGATTAGCTCTGAGATTTTTTTAAATGAAATTTAGTTGCGAGAAATTATGGTCTCCCAAAATAAACACCCATTTAATACTGGCCAGTCCTATCATCGTTTAACTTCTATGGTGATCTTCGAAGAACCGGTGTGTCAACGTTATCATAGCCGTATTTTACGCCATCCAATAAAAACCCTTGTTGCCAAGGTGATAATTAGACAGCTCACCGGTTACGACTAATCTCGTGTCCTCTTTTCTCTCTTTCCACCACTGGTAATCGCGTTCGGTTCCTCCCCCCAGCATCTAATACATCAAATGCACAAACAAACAAGCGATAAAGATTGTCTGG
>OY744541.1:34800622-34805622 GCA_963556195.1 Sepiola atlantica | reverse complement strand
ATAAACACATATAAACACATATCAACACATATAAACACACATAAAAGTATATAAATACATACATAACTTGAATAATATAATTATATTTGTGTAGAATTAAAACAAAATGTTAAAACAAATAATCCCGTGCAACACTGTGTAGCTGCATCTAGTATATATATATATATATATATATATATATATATATATATATATATATATATATATTTATATATATATATTATATATATATATATGTACATATATATGTACATATATATATATATATACACACATATATATATACATATATACACATACACATATATAAATATATATACATATATACACATATATAAATATATATATACATATATACACATTTATATATATATATACATATATATACATATATAAATATATAAATATATATATATATATATATATATACATTTATATATATACATTTATATTTCAACAGTGCTACATACCAAGTAGAGCATTTATTAAATTACGTAAAGACTGACGTAAGACTGTAATATTGTTTATGTAATGTTATATATATATATATATATATATATATATATATATATATATATATATATATATATATATATATATATATATTATTCTGTAGAGTTCTTAAAAACATAATTTTCGAACGTTTTCTGCGACGTTTTTCGGTGTAACGAGAGAGTGCGTGTGGTAGTATTCGAGAAACAGAGTATACCCAATGAGGTGAAGAGATGTTTACATCAAACTAATATGTGAGGGAGTGTAAAACATTTAATATAATTTCAGACGAGATGTGATGTTTAGAATATTGAATATTGGATAAGCATGTAAGAGACTGGTAGAGTTGATATGAAACCACTTCCCTTAAAAAAAGAACAATATATATAAATATAATATATTTGATAAATGTTCCGAATTTGTTTTGAAAACATTTATATTCGCACAATCGTATTTGCCCATTTCCAGAACAAATTTATTGGGTATCTTATACAATACTCAGCAGAGTCGCGAACGGGGTCCAAAAAACGAACGAGAACGGGGTAAAAAAAATAAATATGCAACAAGTGATGGTCACCTACGTCGGGAATAGATATTTTACTACTTACCTATGACATTTGTTTGTATTTTTACGTAGTATAAATGTGATTTTATTAGATGTAAAAAAAAAATTCTTGTTTTTTTTTAACATGGATTTTCAGTAAAACAAAATGGCGGTATCGGCCTTATGTCCTTACGACCCCCCCCCAAATCGCCATTTTGTTTTTCTCAGGTGTTCGTGTGACAAAACTATTGATTTCTAATAAATAGCGGTTGGAAAGGTTTTAAAATACAAACAAATGTCACAGGTAAGTTAGAAAATAACTTTTATCGCCTAAAGTTACTTTTATTTGTTGTATATTTGTTTTTTGAGCGTTTTTACTCTGCTGAGTATTGTAAAAGATACCCAATTTATTTTTAGAATAAATTGAAGATGTTTTCAAAAGTGATTTTTTCCCATCATATTACCCCCCCCCCCACCTCTAAAAAAGAACTTGGATCCTTAACATCAGAATTGTTCTCTTCATTTAATTCATTAATCCCCTTTTTTTTTCGAAACAAAACCAATGAAAGAATTTCGAGTTTCATCTTTATGTAGGTAAATAGCAAAGACGAATATTGAAAGGCACACTCATATCAATATAGATATTTTAAAAACACATTTGGAACGTTTATTAATTCATTATGTTTTGAGCTCTAGTATAGTATACACTATTGAGCTATCAACCCAATCTTCTCTACTCAGCAGTTTCTGTCTCTATTATATCGCTATAGTCATGGTAGGTGTTCACATTTTTCTTTCATTCCCCTGTGTACCTGGAGTTAAATGGAACTTCCATGAGCAAAGCCTCTGTGTACTTTAATTGCCATAAATATATTTTTATAACTTACTACCTAGCTCTACTCACGTTTTCTTGGCCTTTTGGCTAAGATCAACGTGTAGTATCTGTTCCGATGGATACTGCACCCCATAGACTGGTATTGTCTTGGCCTTCGGGGCTTGATTTACGCCAGTCTATGGGTCTGTCCTGTGCAGTTCTAGGAGGTTCACCCTCCCAGGCTTCGCCTCCCCTCTTTGGGAAGGAGTAAGTTTATTGCTTACTGCCTGAGGCGACCCCATCGGGGAATGCCGACGGGGCTGCCCAGGCAATTTTTAAACCCAACTTTCCCAACCCGACCTTGGGTTACATCTTACTTGTGGGAGTAAGATAAAAACTGGCCTTGTGCCTAACTCCTGGAGAGGAGTAAATCAATACTCACGTATTGCACACTGTTTAAGCTAGTACTGAAAATATATACATAATATATAATACCGTACATGAAATAATTATTTATATGCATTCTTCGCCACTACTGACTTCTCGCAGCCTGGACACTCGTCCAGCGCTCTTAGTAGCCACGGCTACTACTTTTCCTTATCAGCCCATCATGTCAACCCAATATTTCGATGTACTTGCATGACATTTTTCTTAAAATCATCATCCTGACGAAGTCTTACAACAAAGACGAAACGTTGATGTATATATTAAAAAAATATCTCTTGTTTTTTTTCTTTTTTCATTTCTCATTCCGTCGGATTACTCTCATTCTTTCTTTCTCATATATATATATATATATATATATATATATATATATATATATATATATATATATATATATATATATATATATATAGTATTTTACGTCCTTTGGGAATGTGGTCGAAAATAAGGAATCCGTGTTCAACCGTCGACGAAGTTGTTAGTTCTCTCTTCTTTTATCTGACCCTAGTTTGACATCTAACATAGAGCCCCTAATTTTACTCAACTTCCCCGTGCTTCTGGTACAATCTAGACCCCTTTCTGTCCTCCCTCGCAAATTACCCCTTTCCCGGGAGAGGGCAAAGGGTGGTAATCGCCCTGTTTACACTCCTCTGTCTCTTATTTACATTACACGGCTCAGTGGCGGGATCTGAGGCAAGTAAGCCGCGCCATAGCTATTTTATTAGTATTGTATTGGCCCTCTTGAGAAACAATGGACATCTCTGAAAGATGACCGCATTGCCCAGCAGTAGAAAGAGAGATCTAAGATGACCCAACTAAAGTTGACATGAAGACAGTACTAGTGTCAGTTCGAAGTTAGTCTTCTTTTTCAAGACTAGTTAGGCTTGTTAGAGTTGTCCAGTCTATCCTACTATTCTATCAATTGGTATGGAGGGTGAGATCTAATCATACCTTTCATTTACATTCTGATAGGAGGTTAGTCACGAGGGTTTTTCTCAAAGGCCAGCACACTTATAAAAACTGCACTCTAGCCTACACAGAATGCCTGAGCAGCCCCATCATCGTTTCTCGGTAGGGGCGCCTCAGACCATTAGCAATAAAGTAGCCCTTTCTAAAAGAGAGAAGGAACTGCCTTGAAGGGTGGACCTCCTAGGACTGAATAGAACCATATCTCAGTCCGACAGAAACAAGGCCATTGTCGGACTGATTGTCAAGGATGTATCCTTGACTCGTATGAATAACAGCTACACCTACTCAAGCTGTGCTAGATAACCGTTCCCGGGGAAATTAGAGAAAGTGGTTTACAACCTGATGGAATCTGAATATTACATGTCAAGCCGCGTCGGTACCAGTTACGCTACTTGACTACATGACTTACACCAGCACTGTTTGTACCAAAGTGGTTACCTCTTGGCCTTAGATCAAAGTGTAGTATCTGTTCCGATGGATACTGCACGCCTGTCCTGTTCAGTTCTAGGAGGTCCACCCTCCCAGGCTTTGCCTCCCCTCTTTGGGGAGGAGTAAGTTTATTGCTTACTGTCTGAGGCGCCCCTACCGGGGAATGCCGACGGAGCTGCCCAGGCAATTTTTAAATGGCCAGAGTGCTCACCTCTCGAGCGCTGGCTTTTCAAACCCCACTTTCTCGACCCGATCTTGGGTCACATCTTACTTGTGGGAGTAAGATAAAACTGGCCTTGTGCCTAACTCCTAGGGAGGAGTAAATAAAACCTATCATACGTACTGACCCGGTTCACCATTTCTTAACTGCGGTGATTCGACGAAAACATATTTATAATTCATTTTTTTAAACATTCTTAAAGTTCACCTTTCTTCTTGTTATTTTAAAATAATGTTTATACTAATCGTCTTCTTCTTTCGTGTGAATCAGATGATTCTGGTGTTGTCATTAGTTTCCCCAATATTTTTTCTAGATAGAATACTTTCTAGAAAGACATCGGGTACTTACGGGAAGGACCACGAGAAGGTTGCCAACATCCCTAAGTGAAAGTAGTACTGTGGAACCGACTGGATTCGAACTTGGAACACCCAGGTCGTTATGCACTTAACCACCGTCACCTTCCTTTTATACTAATGAATCAACGCTTATCTAGACCCAAAGGCCACTCGAGGATACGGGTTAATGGATTGTCAATTGGCTGTGAAACAATACCACGAGATGATTAGACACAATGGGTGAGAACGGCTCACCAAGTATTTGTTGTCATTGGATTTTAAGATGACAATATTGCAGTCAGCAGGGAAACAGTGTTCTGGTTTATAGTTGTGTAGATATTGTCCGCCATTCATGCTTATAGATCAAACTGTTCAACCCGCTTTATCTATTTTCAAGAATAAAAATAACAGTTCAAATATATTCATGAGTATAAAACGAGTCACAGAAATAAAGAAAGTCGTGATTTTTAAAAACAAATTATAATAGTTTAATGAACAATAGGCAATCAATGATTCATCCACTATCTAACCTCCATGATGTCGCGTGCACAGCAAAAGATAATGATGGACTGTTTGGCAAGCGGTTCGCCTTAAACTCCACTTTGGACTTCACAAACTATTCTCTCCTAATTTCCAACTACGGACGGAAAATACACTAGATCATTTTATCATCACCCCATCCCATACCGTAGATATCATTAAAAAAAACAACCTTTATGCCGTATTATAGTTTGGTTAAGATCAAAGTGTAGT
>OY744541.1:34770622-34795622 GCA_963556195.1 Sepiola atlantica | reverse complement strand
ATTCTTGAAACTGTAATAAATAATGTTATAAATGTTTTGATTTATTTATCACTATTCATACTATATATATATATATATATATATATATATATATATATATATATATATATATATATATATATAAGGTTATTTTCCACTAACTTTACATATATATATATATATATATATATATATATATATATATATATGTAAAGTTAGTGGAAAATAATCTCAGCAGAGTGCTCGATTTTTAAAGAAAATTTAAATATAAGAGCGTGATATTTATTTATATTTATACACGCATTACAGAAGATAAGAACAACATCGGTACCGTTGGTTTAAAAGCAAAACATATTTATGTATGTATGTATGTATGTATGTATGTATGTATGTATGTATGTATGTGTGTATGTATGTACCGAACGTTAACAAAAAGTCAGCGTTTGTTAATTCTTTCGTTTCCCTCATCCCCTTTCTCTCTCTCTCTCTCTCTCTCTCTCTCTCTCTCTCTCTCTCTCTCTCTCTCTCTCTCTCTCTCTATCTATTTCACCGGGCTTTTATTTTATTTTTAATTCTTTTTTCCTTCTCTTCGTTTCACTTGCGCCGCCATGTTTAAAAATTTTTTTTTTTATCTATGACGCCCTCTCACAATTTCATTCTCTCAACCTCTCCTCCTGGCTTCCTCCTTTCACTCCCTTTACTCCGCTGGACAAAACACAAAAGACACAGCAACGCAGAGCAACAAGTACCCGAACAACAACGGCGGGAGGTTCAGACAAATATATTAGATTTCCGACTTTGTTGACTTCAACCTTTTCGGAAAAAAATAAACAAAACAAAACAAAACAAAAAAAATACTTTCCACTTCTTTTACTTCGACCTTAATTTTTCTTTCTGAAAACAAATGACCTTTACCCCCTCCCCTCCCCTTCCAACAAAACCGGGTACAATACTCTGAATGTATTATTATTATTATTATTATTATTATTATTATTATTATTATTATTATTATTATTATTATTATTATTATTATTATTATTATTATTATTATTATTATTATTATTATTATTATTATTATTATTATTATTATTATTATTATTATTATTATTATTATTATTATTATTATTATTATTATTATTATTATTATTATTATTATTATTATTATTATTATTATTATTATTATTATTATTATTATTATTATTATTATTATTATTATTATTATTATTATTATTATTATTATTATTATTATTATTATTATTATTATTATTATTATTATTATTATTATTATTATTATTATTATTATTATTATTATTATTATTATTATTATTATTATTATTATTATTATTATTATTATTATTATTATTATTATTATTATTATTATTATTATTATTATTATTATTATTATTATTATTATTATTATTATTATTATTATTATTATTATTATTATTATTATTATTATTATTATTATTATTATTATTATTATTATTATTATTATTATTATTATTATTATTATTATTATTATTATTATTATTATTATTATTATTATTATTATTATTATTATTATTATTATTATTATTATTATTATTATTATTATTATTATTATTATTATTATTATTATTATTATTATTATTATTATTATTATTATTATTATTATTATTATTATTATTATTATTATTATTATTATTATTATTATTATTATTATTATTATTATTATTATTATTATTATTATTATTATTATTATTATTATTATTATTATTATTATTATTATTATTATTATTATTATTATTATTATTATTATTATTATTATTATTATTATTATTATTATTATTATTATTATTATTATTATTATTATTATTATTATTATTATTATTATTATTATTATTATTATTATTATTATTATTATTATTATTATTATTATTATTATTATTATTATTATTATTATTATTATTATTATTATTATTATTATTATTATTATTATTATTATTATTATTATTATTATTATTATTATTATTATTATTATTATTATTATTATTATTATTATTATTATTATTATTATTATTATTATTATTATTATTATTATTATTATTATTATTATTATTATTATTATTATTATTATTATTATTATTATTATTATTATTATTATTATTATTATTATTATTATTATTATTATTATTATTATTATTATTATTATTATTATTATTATTATTATTATTATTATTATTATTATTATTATTATTATTATTATTATTATTATTATTATTATTATTATTATTATTATTATTATTATTATTATTATTATTATTATTATTATTATTATTATTATTATTATTATTATTATTATTATTATTATTATTATTATTATTATTATTATTATTATTATTATTATTATTATTATTATTATTATTATTATTATTATTATTATTATTATTATTATTATTATTATTATTATTATTATTATTATTATTATTATTATTATTATTATTATTATTATTATTATTATTATTATTATTATTATTATTATTATTATTATTATTATTATTATTATTATTATTATTATTATTATTATTATTATTATTATTATTATTATTATTATTATTATTATTATTATTATTATTATTATTATTATTATTATTATTATTATTATTATTATTATTATTATTATTATTATTATTATTATTATTATTATTATTATTATTATTATTATTATTATTATTATTATTATTATTATTATTATTATTATTATTATTATTATTATTATTATTATTATTATTATTATTATTATTATTATTATTATTATTATTATTATTATTATTATTATTATTATTATTATTATTATTATTATTATTATTATTATTATTATTATTATTATTATTATTATTATTATTATTATTATTATTATTATTATTATTATTATTATTATTATTATTATTATTATTATTATTATTATTATTATTATTATTATTATTATTATTATTATTATTATTATTATTATTATTATTATTATTATTATTATTATTATTATTATTATTATTATTATTATTATTATTATTATTATTATTATTATTATTATTATTATTATTATTATTATTATTATTATTATTATTATTATTATTATTATTATTATTATTATTATTATTATTATTATTATTATTATTATTATTATTATTATTATTATTATTATTATTATTATTATTATTATTATTATTATTATTATTATTATTATTATTATTATTATTATTATTATTATTATTATTATTATTATTATTATTATTATTATTATTATTATTATTATTATTATTATTATTATTATTATTATTATTATTATTATTATTATTATTATTATTATTATTATTATTATTATTATTATTATTATTATTATTATTATTATTATTATTATTATTATTATTATTATTATTATTATTATTATTATTATTATTATTATTATTATTATTATTATTATTATTATTATTATTATTATTATTATTATTATTATTATTATTATTATTATTATTATTATTATTATTATTATTATTATTATTATTATTATTATTATTATTATTATTATTATTATTATTATTATTATTATTATTATTATTATTATTATTATTATTATTATTATTATTATTATTATTATTATTATTATTATTATTATTATTATTATTATTATTATTATTATTATTATTATTATTATTATTATTATTATTATTATTATTATTATTATTATTATTATTATTATTATTATTATTATTATTATTATTATTATTATTATTATTATTATTATTATTATTATTATTATTATTATTATTATTATTATTATTATTATTATTATTATTATTATTATTATTATTATTATTATTATTATTATTATTATTATTATTATTATTATTATTATTATTATTATTATTATTATTATTATTATTATTATTATTATTATTATTATTATTATTATTATTATTATTATTATTATTATTATTATTATTATTATTATTATTATTATTATTATTATTATTATTATTATTATTATTATTATTATTATTATTATTATTATTATTATTATTATTATTATTATTATTATTATTATTATTATTATTATTATTATTATTATTATTATTATTATTATTATTATTATTATTATTATTATTATTATTATTATTATTATTATTATTATTATTATTATTATTATTATTATTATTATTATTATTATTATTATTATTATTATTATTATTATTATTATTATTATTATTATTATTATTATTATTATTATTATTATTATTATTATTATTATTATTATTATTATTATTATTATTATTATTATTATTATTATTATTATTATTATTATTATTATTATTATTATTATTATTATTATTATTATTATTATTATTATTATTATTATTATTATTATTATTATTATTATTATTATTATTATTATTATTATTATTATTATTATTATTATTATTATTATTATTATTATTATTATTATTATTATTATTATTATTATTATTATTATTATTATTATTATTATTATTATTATTATTATTATTATTATTATTATTATTATTATTATTATTATTATTATTATTATTATTATTATTATTATTATTATTATTATTATTATTATTATTATTATTATTATTATTATTATTATTATTATTATTATTATTATTATTATTATTATTATTATTATTATTATTATTATTATTATTATTATTATTATTATTATTATTATTATTATTATTATTATTATTATTATTATTATTATTATTATTATTATTATTATTATTATTATTATTATTATTATTATTATTATTATTATTATTATTATTATTATTATTATTATTATTATTATTATTATTATTATTATTATTATTATTATTATTATTATTATTATTATTATTATTATTATTATTATTATTATTATTATTATTATTATTATTATTATTATTATTATTATTATTATTATTATTATTATTATTATTATTATTATTATTATTATTATTATTATTATTATTATTATTATTATTATTATTATTATTATTATTATTATTATTATTATTATTATTATTATTATTATTATTATTATTATTATTATTATTATTATTATTATTATTATTATTATTATTATTATTATTATTATTATTATTATTATTATTATTATTATTATTATTATTATTATTATTATTATTATTATTATTATTATTATTATTATTATTATTATTATTATTATTATTATTATTATTATTATTATTATTATTATTATTATTATTATTATTATTATTATTATTATTATTATTATTATTATTATTATTATTATTATTATTATTATTATTATTATTATTATTATTATTATTATTATTATTATTATTATTATTATTATTATTATTATTATTATTATTATTATTATTATTATTATTATTATTATTATTATTATTATTATTATTATTATTATTATTATTATTATTATTATTATTATTATTATTATTATTATTATTATTATTATTATTATTATTATTATTATTATTATTATTATTATTATTATTATTATTATTATTATTATTATTATTATTATTATTATTATTATTATTATTATTATTATTATTATTATTATTATTATTATTATTATTATTATTATTATTATTATTATTATTATTATTATTATTATTATTATTATTATTATTATTATTATTATTATTATTATTATTATTATTATTATTATTATTATTATTATTATTATTATTATTATTATTATTATTATTATTATTATTATTATTATTATTATTATTATTATTATTATTATTATTATTATTATTATTATTATTATTATTATTATTATTATTATTATTATTATTATTATTATTATTATTATTATTATTATTATTATTATTATTATTATTATTATTATTATTATTATTATTATTATTATTATTATTATTATTATTATTATTATTATTATTATTATTATTATTATTATTATTATTATTATTATTATTATTATTATTATTATTATTATTATTATTATTATTATTATTATTATTATTATTATTATTATTATTATTATTATTATTATTATTATTATTATTATTATTATTATTATTATTATTATTATTATTATTATTATTATTATTATTATTATTATTATTATTATTATTATTATTATTATTATTATTATTATTATTATTATTATTATTATTATTATTATTATTATTATTATTATTATTATTATTATTATTATTATTATTATTATTATTATTATTATTATTATTATTATTATTATTATTATTATTATTATTATTATTATTATTATTATTATTATTATTATTATTATTATTATTATTATTATTATTATTATTATTATTATTATTATTATTATTATTATTATTATTATTATTATTATTATTATTATTATTATTATTATTATTATTATTATTATTATTATTATTATTATTATTATTATTTAAATACAACGCATTCTAACACACACCTACCTATAAAATCTCTATTCACATAAATTAAGCATGTGTATATGTGTGTATATTTGTATGTACAGGGTACACTCCCAAACTAATTAACCGATCATTATGCATTTTGGAACCCGGCTGCTTAGCGATGGAGGTTTCGACGTGAGCTATATTTAAGTTCGTTTAGTTTTATGAAAAGGTTGTCGAAATATTTTTCGCGAAAATTCAGATGACTTCGATTCTTGTTAAATTTTAAGGTAATCAAAAGGTTTTTCGTAAAGTCATGTTATTTAAATCAAGATAGAAATGCGGCTACAGAGAGAGAGAGAGAGAGAGAGAGAGAGAGAGAGAGAGAGAGAGAGAGAGGGGGGGTGCCTCTGCCACGCTTATAAGATGTATTGGGAGAGTGGTGGTTATACCTATTCGTATATAGATCAATTACTCGTGATTCAAATAAAAACGGAACTCTCGCCTCTACCAGCGGATTTAGTAGATAACAATACTAGAAATTAGTACTACTAAATACTCATTAGTACTATTATACAACTTATTGCAACTACCAGTGTAACACTTATTACTACTATTACTATGAAATGTATTATTATTATGACACTTATTACTATTAAGTTACGTATTACTACTACTACTACTACTACTACTACTACTACTACTACTATTACTATTACTACTAATGCTATACCACTTAACACTACTATATTGATTACACTTTTTACTACTACTTTTCTCATGGCCTTATTACTATTGCTATTGTTATAATAGTATTAGTAATAATATTGCTATGACACTATTACTACTATTGCTATTACACTTATTACTACTACTTTTCTCATGCCCTTATTACTATTACTATAGCTATTGTATTTATTACTACTACTGTTACTATATCACTAATTACTAGAACTATTGCTATGACATTTATTACTACTACTATAAAATTATCATGCCACTTATTACTACTACTGTTGCTATGGCACTATTATTATTAATACTGTTGCTACAACACTTACTACTATTGCTATGTCACTTACTACTACTACTATGTTTATAATACTTAATAGTACTATTGTTATGATACTTATTACTATTAGTACTATTACTATGATATTTATTATTACCACAACTATTTCAATGGTATTTTTACTACTACTACAACTACTACTACTACTACTGGTACTATTGCTCTGCCACTTATTACTGTTACTATTATCACATTTATTACTACCAGAAATATTTCAATAACACTTATTACTACTACTATTTTTGTTGCCTCAACATTTCGAGCGTTCAACTAAATCATATTTATTATCAGAAGGAATAGTAAAAGGGGCACTCTTTCTGATTAAATACGGTAAAGGGGGTCACAAACGTAAAAGAACAGTTGAACTGGAGGGGATTGCGTGACATCACGAGGGAATCCAAACTAAAACACAACATTTTTTTATGTCTTTGAGACAATGACGTGATGTTTTCAACAAATGTGACGTGATCTCGGTTAAAGACAGACAGACAGAACATACCTATTATCATACGATGTCCATGTTTGTTTGTTTTGGGAGTTTGGCTTCTCTCTCGGGTTTGAGGCATGCATATCCCCTGACTAGGAACCCTTTGACTGCTTATGGCAGATGAAGAGTCTGACAGCCGCGAGGTCGGCAGTAAGAGCAAGGAGAAAAATAGAGGGGTTTTATTTACTCTTCCCCAGGAGTTAGGCCAGTTTTATCTTACTCCCACAAGTAAGATGTGACCCAAGATCGGGTCGAGAAAGTGGAGTTTGAAAAGCCAGCGCTCGAGAGGTGAGCACTCTGGCCATTTAAAAATTGCCTGGGCAACCCCGTCGGCATTCCCCGGTAGGGGCGCCTCAGACAGTAAGCAATAAACTTACTCCTCCCCAAAGAGGGGAGGCAAAGCCTGGGAGGGTGGACCTCCTAGAACTGCACAGGACAAGCGTGCAGTATCCATCGGAACAGATACTACACTTTGATCTTAGCCAAAAGGCAATAGAGGGGTGTGATGTTGATATTTTTGTTGTCTGCTGCTTCAAGACCGGAACTAAAACCTGTCTTTCAAACACGAGAAATAATTGTTCTTTCCTGATCAAGCGCAATTAAAACATCTGTAAATGTTTTTTGCTAATTTAAAGGGGATTGTTCTCGATTAATAGAAGAGGACAAAAATATGTTTATACTTTTGACAAGGGTTTATATCACCGGAAGTGCTCAAGTTTTTAAAGCAACATATAATTTATTTAAAAAAACATAAAGAAATGCGTTGTCCAGGTTTTTCCAAATATTTTTTTCAAAATATTCTCCTTGTTATGTACGTGATTTGTTGAACACTGTTAAGACGGCTGACTATCCTATATGCCTTGATTTACATAATATGGGTTATTTCTTTACTTATAAGGGTTGGAATTTTCTTCATCGGTTAGAGCGCTCGGATTTGAGTTAAAGGTGACTCGTGTTCCGGGGTTCGAATCGTGCGACCAATTTAAACAGATATCTCCATGCTGAAGCTTCCGTTAGGATGAAACGTATACTATGTAGATAATAATTAAATATACATTATTAAATAATCAACTATATATATATATATATATATATATATATATATATATATATATATATATATATATGTGTGTGTGTGTGTGTGACTGTGTTTTATCTAAATTTTAACGAAGGTCTTTGCCCCCCTTTGCATGAAACTAAATTAAGCAAAACATCCCACATTACTCACCCTTACGCTTAGCAGCTGTGTTCGAAAATTCATAATGATCGGTTAATTAGTTCAATAGTTAATGATATACATAGAAATATATAAACATATACACATACCTAACTTATATATATATATATATATAAATATTTATGTATATGTATGTATATATGTATATGTATATATATATACATATATATATATATATATGTATATGTGTATGTATATGTATGTATATATATATATATATATATATATATATATATATATATATGTATTCCATGGTTTAAAGAAAGAATAATACAATAATTCTCTCATATAAAACCCCTTCGATTGAACAATTGATGATCTAATACACATTGTACTCTTCACGCAATTTTTATTCTCATCACTTCCCTACTTTATCTCTCTCTCTCTCTCTCTCTCTCTCCCCCTCTCTCTCTCTCTCTCTCTATATATATATATATATATATATTATTTAAAATACAAAGATAAATACTTTATCTTTATCAATATTCTATCGTGATAAAGGAAGCTCGATGTTATAGTTAGAGCATTGATATAATAATAATAAAATGATGAAAATATAATTTGACAATTTACAATGTTAAATTTTGAAATTGTATTCTAACCAGTGATTTGTTATTTTACTGTTTCATCTCCTCTAATCAAAAAGAGCTTATCTTTGAAAATCTATGGATTAAGGGTAAACTTTTTATTTTTGTTTTCCTTGCTTCAATGCTTGATGAAATAATAAATATTGAACATTTTCCAATATATATATATATATATATATATATATATATATATATATATATATATAACTATTTGTTTTTGTCTACATACATATACGTTTCATCCTTTCTAGAAGAGTGCGGAGAGTGCTCGAACTTTGGGGAGGATTATTGCCACCCAAATCACAGAGAAGACCAATGGTTCTTACCAGCGAGAAATTAATGGTAATCGGTTGTTGCGATGCCGCAAGATTATTTGCGGTGGCTATTGATAAGAGATGGAGTGTACTGGACATCTGAGGAGGCCTGTTGTCACTCAGAATCTAGGGAACACTACCGCTTGTTGTCGGTGAGCAATCACTAACGATGATCTGTGTTATAACTCTTAGTGAGCACAAATAATAATAATAATAATAATAATAATAATGATAATAATAATAATAATAATAATAATGATGATAATAATAATAATTATGTTGAACCCAGCTCACATAAATTACGAACGCTAACCAACCACATGAAAGTTGCAACAAAAATAAAACAAAAACATAAAATGAACACTGCCACCTGAATCCGAAGGAACTAAAACTGCCCCCACCATCAAACTGATACCACACAAAATAGTCGTGAAGGGCCAAGAATGATGGTAAGATTAAGGGAAGAGAATACTAACCAGACCTCCCCTAGAAGAGTACGGAGAGTTCTGGAATCTAGAAGAGGCTTATTGCCATCAACATATCTAAGAGCAGTGATAGTTTCCAGCAAGAAATCGATGGTAAACGGTTGTTGCGATAACGCAAAATCATTTGCAATGGTTATCCGACGCAATAGAGAATAGTGGAAACCTGGAGAGACTTGTTGTTACTAAGATTCCGGGGAACACCACCGGTTATTGTGAATGAGAAACTATTGATAATGCCGTGTGTGAGAACTCCAAGTGAGTACATAATAATGAACAAAGACAATCGATCATGAAATATATATTGTAGATGCTCTGAGGTTGGTCATCACTGATGAAATGGTTTGGGGTTTTAAATCGTCAGACCCGGTCAACCAGCAACCCAAGCAATTTTCAAATAACATCAGAAAACTGAAATATTAGTTTATAAAAAATAGCCAAACAATCTGTATTATACTTTTAATATTGTTTTGTTTCGTTTTCCTACCGTTCTCCCTTTCCTGTAATTTACTACCCACAATGCATCAGTGACTCCCAGCTAACGGTTACCCCCCTCCCCCTACCACCACCACCACCACCGCGAATTGTACAATTAACAAATTTGCTTATTACAATCTTGACGTGTTTATTAGATTAGCTTTATAATTCACTTATTGTTGGGCATGATGTTTCTTTTCTTTCCGCGGGAAAAACAGTTAGAAATAGAAAAGAGAAGAGAGATAAAGAAAGAGGGAGAGAGAGAGAGAGAGAGAGAGAGAGAGAGAGAGAGAGAGAGAGAGAGAGAGAGAGAGAAAAGAAAAGGAAGGATGAGGATGAGGGAAAGGGGGAAGTAGAGAGAGATAAACAGAATGAAAGAAACAAGGAGATGGGCACAGAGACTTCGAGAGTATCCACACGAGAGGGAGGGAGAGAGAGAGAGAGAGAGAGAGAGAAGAAAAGGAAGGATGAGGATGAGGGAAAGGGGGAAGTAGAGAGAGATAAACAGAATGAAAGAAACAAGGAGATGGGCACAGAGACTTCGAGAGTATCCACACGAGAGGGAGGGAGAGAGAGAGAGAGAGAGAGAGAGAAGAAAAGGAAGGATGAGGATGAGGGAAAGGGGGAAGTAGAGAGAGATAAACAGAATGAAAGAAACAAGGAGATGAGCACAGAGACTTCGAGAGTATCCACACGAGAGGGAGGGAGAAAGAGAGAGAGAGAGAGAGGGGGGGGGTGGACAGTGAGACCAATAAAGCGACAGTGGGAAATAGTGAAAAAAAGAGAGATAAACAAACAGGGAGAGAACAAAGAAAAGTGAGGATGAGAATAAGAGAAAGAAAGAAGTAGAGAGAGATAAACAGAATGAAACTTCCAGAGAGAAAGAGAGAGGGAGGGGGAGGGGGGAGAGATTACATTTGCAACGCTTAGTGACCTTGCCAGCTCGCTATCGCTTCGCAAAACCAACATGCTAAATAATAACCACACATTTAATTCATAAGTTTCTTGTAAACACAATACACAAGATTTCGCATCATTCTCATAAATAAATAAACATTAACACTTATACGTATAACCAGATACGTATTAACATTTATCCATCTAAATAGATAGATATTAACATTTAGTTAATTTTTACACGAATTTATTTATGTTTTAAATAAAAAAAAGTAAAGAAACGAAATGAAAGAAGAACTCAATTTCGCCTAAGCGATGGTGTGTGTGTGCGAGAGAGAGAGAGAGAGAGAGAGAGAGAGAGAGAGAGACAGAGAGAAAGAGACAGAGCAAGCAGTCACCCTCTCCCCTCTCTATGAAATCTTTCTTTCTAGCCAGCGATGTTAGTTTAATTTTGATTACTTCCCTTGAAAATTAACAAACACATATTTCAAGAAAAATTTAAACGATTTATCCTATTGTTAATTCAATTAATATAATTCATTGCTGTTAATATCGACAGACCTATTATTATTATTATTATTATTATTATTATTATTATTATTATTATTTGTTTGTTATGCCTCCTTGGGCATCTTCTCTTTAACTATCTTCTAAATTCAACTGTAAAAAAAATTAAACTCTTAGCTATATCTTTTAGCTATATATATATATATATATATATATATATATATATATATATATATATATATATATATATATATATATATATATTGCATAAATATATATAAGAAAATAGGTCAATAACATTACAAATGAATAACACAGAACATTAATTTATTATAAACTGTTTAAAAAATAGTTGTGCGAATTCGGCATTCAAATAGTTGTGTTTGTGTCTTTCGTCTGCACTATATATTTATTCATTTCGATATAGGGTAATTGGTTGTTATGTCTAGTCATATATAAATCAATTAGTCTAGTACAATTTGTTGGAGCCAGAATTATTCGGTTTGAAAGTCTAACTAATTTTAGGGGAATCTATTACAGGAGTCAACAAAACAAAAAGTGGCAAGAAAACAAATAGGCAACAAATGAATGTTACCAAAAGCAAGATAAATTATTCTTCCACCTACTTAGATTAATTTTTGTGTGTGTTTGACTTCTTTTAAAGCGTTATTTTACTTCAATCAAAAAGTTAGATCGAAGAAGTCACGTTAGAATTTAAAAAAAAGAAAAGAAATGGTACATGTGACCACGTGCGGCTTCGAGAATCGCCCCAAAGTCGAAAATTAAACAAAAATACAGCTAATTAAACCAATACACACCTAATAAAATATACAGTTCTGTTGGACATAAAATTTGCACCTTATTCGTGCCAGTTATTAGCTGTATTTTTGTTTAACTTCATATTTGGAGGCGATTCTCGAGGACATATGTGGTCACCTGTACGCCATTTTAATTTTTTTATTTTAACGTGACGTCCTCGACCCTACTTTTTGTTTGAAGTAAAAAAAACTTTTAGAATACGTTAAAACACAAAAAAACATATCCAATTAGGTTGAAGAGTCATTCATCTTGCCTTTGGTAACATTTATTTGTTGCATATTTGTTTGTTTTTTCCACCTTTTTTTGTTTGTTGGCTCTTGTAATAAATGCCCTTTTTTAATATAATTGAGGGCAAAGGTCTCATATATAACGGTCTAGAAGAAAGTGAGACTGTAATCATTACTATTACCGACATAAATTATTTGAAAGGAAATAATAGTTGAGAAATTAGTAAAAAAAACAACAATTTACTTTGCTTTACTCGGGGCTTGATTTACGTCGGTCTGTCCTGTGCAGTTCTAGGAGGTCCACCCTCCCAGGCTTCGCCTCCCCTCTTTGTGGAGGAGTAAGTTTATTGCTTACTGCCTGAGGCGCCGCTACCGGGGAATGCCGACGGGGCTGCCCAGGCAATTTTTAAACCCCACTTTCCCGACCCGACCTTGGGTCACATCTTACTTGTGGGAGTACGATAAAAACTGGCCTTGTGCCTAACTCCTGGAGAGGAGTAAATCAATACTCAATCATTTGTGATCTATTTGCGTTAAAAATTGATATTTAATATCTAAAAAAAAAGAAATATATTTTTAGTGGTGGCGTGGGACCGCCACTTTATTTAGCCGGTCCCAAAAGGGGGTCAGTAGACTGGATGACGGTTTCAATTACCGTCCGTGAACTATAAATACTCCTTTTTTTTTACGATGATCCTTACTTCCAGGTGGGAGGGAAGTGACCGCTTTCGGACAGCCGGGCGTCTCGAGCATTCGCTAAGTTTTTCTCTCAATTTCTTTAGGATTCACTGCTGACCACAGAAAAGGGATTAATTATATTCGTAGCTAAGCAACAGCCGGATATCATCCGTTACTTACGTACGGGTCAATAAATCCCCTAGCATAGAGAGGTCACGCATATGGTCAGCGGGTCCCAAAAGTAGATCATTTTATTTTATTTCCTAATTAGCGGTATCTACACGGCGTTGCCCGGGAGTATTTTTAAATCTGATTCTATCTTCGCTTTTTTAAACTATGTCGTTTTTTGGGTTTTTTTTTTACTGATTTATATATTTTTGGCTAATGTTACTATTTCTTGGCCTTTTGGCTAAGATCAAAGTGTAGTATCTGTTCCAATGGATACTGCACCCCATAGACTTGTATTGTATTGGCCTTCGGGTCTTGATTTACGTTGGTCTATGGGTCTGTCCTGTGCAGTTCTAGGAGGTCCACGCTCCCAGGCTTCGCCTCCCCTCTTTGGGGAGGAGTAAGTTCATTGCTTACTGCCTGAGGCGCCCCCACCGGGAAATGCCGATGGGGCTGCCCAGGCAATTTTTAAACCCCACTTTACCGACCCGACCTTGGGGCACATCTTACTTGTGGGAGTAAGATAAAAACTGGCCTTGTGCCTAACTCCTGGAGAGGAGTAAATCAATACTATTGGCGACATGAAAGCTTTTAAGAGAAATGCAGTTAGGGAATTGGTCCCCAACAGTTTATTTAGGTTTCCTTTCATTTCACATTTAATAGAAAGTATAAGTAAGTGAAGTTACCGTTAATATTGGTCTTTAGTATCTAGTCACTCTTTTAACCCTACTCTCAGAAGAGAAAAACATTACCAACGAATAACTAAACACTAAATGCCAATATTACCGGTGACTTCATATGATTATATCATTTTTATTAAATATTAAATTATTTCTAATACGTCACACATGAGTAGGTAAACCCAAATAAATTATTTTGTACTAATTTGCCTACTATATTTTCTTTAAACATTTTCATGTCGCCAATAGTAACGTTTACCTATTTTTTTAAAATAGGATTTGGAAAGTTACATTTTTTTTTGTGGAAATCTCTCCAGACAAGACATGAAGCCATTTGATGTAAAGAGGCTAAAAAAATACTACTTCCTGTTAAAAAAAAAACTAGCCCATGACAAGTGTTAAATTGATAGGTTCCGACCCAGAAAATTGCAATTCTTCCTCCTTTGTCAGAAATATCGCTCATGGAATGTGAGGACTAAATAATAAAATAAGGGAACGCGGAATTATTTACTAAAGTAAACAGACCTAAAAAAAGGAGGGTCAAAAACAAATATGAAACGAATAAATGTTACCAGGGACAAAATACGTTACTTTTCTACCTAGCTGAATAAGTTTTTTTTTGTGTTTTACCTTTTTTTAAAGCGTTTTGTTCGTGAATAAACAAACCAGCGTCGACAGGTCAACACGACAGAAAATTGGCAATTTGTCACCACGTGAGCCTTAAAACATCACCCCAAAATCGGAAATTAAAAAAAAATACAGCCAATAACTATCACCAATTTAGCAAAAAAAAATATGTTAAACCGGACTGTATATTTTATTAGTTATATTTTTGTTTAATTAGCTGTATTTTTGTTTAATTTCCGATTTTGGGGCGATGCTCGCACCTCACATGTTGACCATGCCGTCATTTTTTTTCTCATTCTAACGTCATTTCTTCTACACTAGTTTTTTTTTTTATTTACGTACAAAACGCTTTAAAATAAGTTAAAACACAAACTTATCCAGGTAGGTAGAAGAGTAAGTTATCTTGCCTTTGTTAACATTTATTCGTGCCATATTTGTTTTTTACCCCTTTATTTGTCTGTTGACTTCAATAATAATACCCCGGTAATGTTTAGCCATTAAATTATTAATTGAACTAAATTGTTATAAATTATAATTAATTTTGTCAAAGTAAAATTGTTTTAATGTCTTCTTATGAAATCATTTGATGTAAATAATTTTTAAAATCTTTCAAACTCAACGCATCTCTAGACAGAAGTCAAAAAAGTAGACCATGGTCGTGTGAGCGCACTGCGCATGATAAACACAAATGTGTAAACACCCATTTTCTCATTAGTTGTGGAGCTCTTTTACAGTAGACCTTCAATTTTTCTTTAACTAGACAAAGGCATCTATCCCAGACATAATCTCCCACCTTTTGGACTGCCGAATCGAAATTATACTGGGTATTTTTATATCTTTTTCAAAGTGTTTCTTTTTATTTAGACGAGGAGTTGGATTCGGTGCTCTTCCAATATGGAATCTATCGAAGCTTTGTAATCTACCATTAGTCTACTATTTATCTCATGTGATCTACTAGGAAAAAAATAAGATGGATAACATAGACACGAATGAATTATTTTAATAAAAAAGAATGATTTTATTTAATGTAAATTCTAAAAATTTTCAATAAAGACATTTAGCGATCAACCTTTCGAATATCATTTACCAAATAAGAATATAAATAAACGGATTCTTTTCTCATCATTCTATAACAGTATTCATCCAGATGTGACTAGATCATATGTTTAGCGGAACCTCCCATCATTTTATAAAAGTATTCATCCATATGTGACTTAAGCATATGTTTAGGGGTACCTCCCATCATTCTATGATAGTATCTATCCAGATGTGACTGAATCATATGTTTTGCAGCACATACGATGATTCTATAAACGTATTCATCCAGATGTGACTAGATCATATGTTTAGCGTACCTCTCATTATTCTATAACAGAATTCATCCAGATGTGACTAAATCATATGTTTAGCGTAACTCTCATTATTCTATAACAGAATTTATCCAGATGTGACTAAATCATATGTTTAGCGTACCTCTCATTATTCTATAACAGTATTCATCCAGATGTGACTAAATCATATGTTTAGCGTAACTCTCATTATTCTATAACAGTATTCATCCAGATGTGACTAGATCATATGTTTAGCGTACCTCTCATTATTCTATAAGAGTATTCATCCAGATGTGACTAAATCATATGTTTAGCGTAACTCTCATTATTCTATAACAGAATTTATCCAGATGTGACTAAATCATATGTTTAGCGTACCTCTCATTATTCTATAACAGTATTTATCCAGATGTGACTAAATCATATGTTTAGCGTACCTCTCATTATTCTATAACAGAATTCATCCAGATGTGACTAAATCATATGTTTAGCGTACCTCTCATTATTCTATAACAGTATTCATCCAGATGTGACTAAATCATATGTTTAGCGTACCTCTCATTATTCTATAACAGAATTCATCCAGATGTGACTAAATCATATGTTTAGCGTACCTCTCATTATTCTATAACAGAATTCATCCAGATGTGACTAAATCATATGTTTAGCGTACCTCTCATTATTCTATAACAGAATTCATCCAGATGTGACTAAATCATATGTTTAGCGTACCTCTCATTATTCTATAACAGTATTCATCCAGATGTGACTAAATCATATGTTTAGCGTACCTCTCATTATTCTATAACAGAATTTATCCAGATGTGACTAAATCATATGTTTAGCGTTCCTCTCATTATTCTATAACAGTATTTATCCAGATGTGACTGAATCATGTTTAGCGGTTTCTCTTATTATTTTATAACAGTATTAATTCAGACGTGACTGAATCATGTTTAGCGGTACCTCTCGTCATTTTTTGTGTGAGTCCACATTGTATGGATTGGATTCAAAATTAAAGTTGATATTTTAAGTTAAATAGTTGTTGATTTTTTGGTTGCCTACTGGAATGTTGACCCCTTGTTAGTTTGCTCGTTTAAATGGGAAAATAACAGATAGTAAATGGGAAAATAACAGATAGTATATGGGAAAATAACAGATAGTAAATGGGAAAATAACAGATAGTAAATGGGAAAATAACAGATAGTAAATAGGAAAATAACAGATAGTAAATAGGAAAATAACAGATAGTAAATGGGAAACTAATTGATAGTAAATGGGAAAATAACAGATAGTAAATAGGAAAATAACAGATAGTAAATGGGAAATAACAGATAGTAAATGGGAAATAACAGATAGTAAATGGGAAATAACAGATAGTAAATGGAAAAATAACAGATAGTAAATGGGAAAATAACAGATAGTAAATGGTAAAATAACAGATAGTAAATGGGAAAATAACAGATAGTAAATGGGATAATAACAGATAGTAAATGGGAAAATAACAGATAGTAAATGGGATAATAACAGATAGTAAATGGGAAAATAACAGATAGTAAACGGGAAAATAACAGATAGTAAATGGGAAATAACAGATAGTAAATGGGAAAATAACAGATAGTAAACGGGAAAATAACAGATAGTAAACGCGAAAATAACAAATAGTAAACGGGAAAATAACAGATAGTAAACGGGAAAATAACAGATAGTAAACGGGAAAATAACAGATAGTAAACGGGAAAATAACAGATAGTAAATGGGAAAATAACAGATAGTAAATGGGAAATAACAGATAGTAAACGGGAAAATAACAGATAGTAAATGGGAAAATAACAGATAGTAAATGGTAAAATAACAGATAGTAAATGGGAAAATAACAGATAGTAAACGGGAAAATAACAGATAGTAAATGGTAAAATAACAGATAGTAAATGGGAAAATAACAGATAGTAAATGGGATAATAACAGATAGTAAATGGGAAAATAACAGATAGTAAACGGGAAAATAACAGATAGTAAATGGGAAATAACAGATAGTAAATGGGAAAATAACAGATAGTAAACGGGAAAATAACAGATAGTAAACGGGAAAATAACAGATAGTAAACGGGAAAATAACAGATAGTAAATGGGAAAATAACACATAGTAAATGGGAAAATAACAGATAGTAAATGGGAAAATAACAGATAGTAAATGGGAAAATAACAGATAGTAAATGGGAAAATAACAGATAATAAATGGGAAAATAACAGATAGTAAATGGGAAAATAACAGATAGTAAATGGTAAAATAACAGATAGTAAATGGGAAAATAACAAATAGTAAATGGGATAATAACAGATAGTAAATGGGAAAATAACAGATAGTAAATGGGAAAATAACAGATAGTAGATGGGAAAATAACAGATAGTAAATGGGAAAATAACAGTAAATGGGTAGTTACAACTTGTACTTCACATATTTGAGTGTAAAAAAATAAGCAGTTTAACAAGTACGTAGTTTATTAGTTTAATGGAAAAATAATGGGTAGTTAATGGGTCGATCACATATCGATAGATCACATATTGAAGGAGTACATTGGATTCTCCACATTTTACCAGCCTTGAGTTTAACTTTGCTCTCCTGTGGAGGCGAGTTCATTTGATTACCACCACTTCAAAATTGTGAACAGCTCACGTCTTGAGTAAGATGCCGCCCACGTAGAAAATGGTCTGGTTCAAACCAAAAGGTGTTATTTTAGTTGATTCAAACAAGAAGATAAGGCGAATCCTTTGACCTGCTTTCAAAACAGAGTCACTGTGGAAGAAGTATTTTTATTTAGTTTCGTCACTTTTTAGAAATTGGGGCCAGGCAGATGGGATTGGGTGGGCAAAGGTCCTCGTTGGTATGGGAAAGGGCTTTTGAAGGTGTGCGAGATTTGCCCGGGCAAACAACAGAGAGAGAGAAAGGGGAACGGTTATTTAAACTTCTATCCTAGGGCAATGCAATGGACTGTATGGTAACTGGGCGAAACAGGATGATGGGGCTAAAAGGGGTGAGGGTTTAGGTAAAGATGGCCAACGGGAAACGATGAAAGGTGTGACGTAGGGGAGGAGTATGTTGAGGGGCGCAAAAATAAACAATACCTTACTATCATACTGGCCCACAATTATTTTTTGTTTCGTTGGGTTTTTTTTTTCTTTTTTTTTTTTTTAATTCCAGCGGTAGGATTCAACCAGTGGCGTGCAAAGATCTGTGGTGGTGCCCCTAAGGGCACGGGAATTCTCTATTTTCATGATCCTCCACCCCACAGAATTACCCCCCCTAAAAAAAAGAAAAGAATAAAAACAATAAGATTCGAATTAAGAAACTACTTCGTACTAAGTAAGATATTTAAAACTAGCGAGACACGCGTTCGGGCGTTGCCCGGGGAAATTGAGAACACCAATAATCGCAAACTTCGAAATAAATTGACCGGAAAAGACATGAATGGACCTTTTCATCTAAAATGCTAAGCATTTATCCACGATATGAACATATTCGTGAATAGACCTATGTGTTATAGTAAAATGAAAACAATCATCGAATTAGAAAGCAAAAAAAAATAATAATAACATGTCCTTTTGAAAAGCAACATCTAAATTGCTTGAACTTGTGACGCCGATCTCATACACATGATCGGTATATTAAAGAGGTTTATGTTTTTCTATTGTGAAAATTAATTTGGTGTTTTAATCGAACTGTAAGTGCGAAAAATGGTCCAACTTGAAAAATATACACCTCGCTTAAATTATTGTACAATGTGTTCAAGGCGATACCTATAACATGTCTCGCAGTGATGCAACGGGACCGACAATTAATAATTATAGTTTCACCATGAAATAGGTTGTGTTGATACCAAAATATACATCATGCTACACTTCTGACGATCGAATAACACCGTGAAACTGTAAAATCTTAGTGCATTTTATTACTCAATATATGTATATATATATATATATATATATATATATATATATATATATATATATATATATATATATATATATACATGCATGAACGGCGGCACCGGGGGGGGGGTCTCAAGCCCCCCCCCCCCACACACACTTTTTGGCTTGGACCCCCCACTTTACGGTCATCACTAATGAAGTTATATATGGATGTGTTTAACCGCCCCCCCCCTTTTTAGGAGAGCCCCCCCCCCACTTTTATAACTGTGCCGCCGGTCCTTACATGTGTGTTATTTCTTCAAACCATTCATCAGAGGAAGTCTCGAAATAAAGACGAAATGTTGATGAATACATAAATAATATTTTTGCTTTTCCTTTTTTTCATTTTCTATATATATGGATATGCGTATATGTATAGGTATAGGTATATATATATATATATATATATATATATATATATATATATATATATATATATATATGTGTGTGTGTGTGTGTGTCTGTGTACATATATGTATATATATATGTGTGTACATATATATATATATATATATATATATATATATATATATATATATATATATATAAATCAGAAACCTTAACGAAAGAGATTTGTTAATAATATGATGTTCATTGAAGCAAAAAGTAGAAAAAAGTAATTTTTGTGAAAAATCGATTCAGTACACTTAATTCTTTATTAAAATCTAGTTTTTCCACCTCAACAGGTGAAAAAAAAATGCCTGAATACTTAAAATCTTAACAGGTTTTACCGACAAAATGACTTGAATTTTACTCATCTTTTTGACTAGGAGCAAAGCCTGGTATCTGTTTTGATGCTACGCTTCATCTTTTTTTACCCCATCGGTCAGCGAAAGAGAAACCCTTCTAGACTGAGGCAATTTATTTTTTTGTTGTCCTAATCTATAATGCCCGTTTTGGGGCAGCTGTATATTTTACACATTATAAACCGACTTTGTGTAAAAATCTGCCCTCGAGACGAAGCACATCCATTGGGATGGAATTGCATTTACCAACCTACCCCCACCCCACCCACTTTACACATAAATAATGACCAATATGAAAACTATTACAAGAATTGGATAACATTTAAAAACAGTTTTATTTATCATGTCTATATTAATAACATGTTGAGACAACTTCGCGTGTGTCTGTGTGTGTGTGTTTTTTTCTCGTTCCTACCTGACTTTGATTACTACACATCATTTAAGAATCACTAGATATTTTTTCTCGCTCATAAATTCGTACACATAACTTGTTGTTTGTTATTGTTTAGGACAAAGTTTACTTAGTGGTTGGTATCTGTTCCCGATGGATACTACACCCCATAGACCGGTATTGTCTGGGCCTTCGGGGCTTGATTTACGCCGGTCTATTGGTCGTCTGTCCTGTGCAGTTTCTTGGAGGTGCACCCTCCCAGGCTGTACCTTCTCACCCTTTGAGAAGGGGTTAGTTTATTGCTAATCGCCTGAGGCGCCCCTGCCGGGGAATGCCGACGGGACTGCCCAGGCAATGTTTAATGGTCAGAGCGCTCAAATTCTCGGGCGCTGGTTTTTCAGTTCCCACTTTCCAGACCTTGTGTCACATCTTACCTTGTGGGAGGAAGATAAATAAAAGGTTTACTTATTGACGGTGAAGCATTAACTTGAGCGCTATGAGGGAGTTGAGTTACCTCCCTTATCTTGTCGTACTCTTTTCTGTAAGAACGTCTAAATATGTTATTCATGAAATAATTATGCACCAACGCAATCCTAGTGGTAATCTGTGTGGTAAGCGTTAAGGGCGCTCGATTGCAGTAACGGCTCTCGTATAGTAAATAGTAAAGTAAACCGACGCTGAAGATCAGTGGGCAGCGAAACGCGCGCGAGTTCGTTGATAATGAAAAGTTCCGAATACGTTCGTCGAACACTCTCGACTAATCCTCTATCTGTGCCCGCTTCTAGGTACATATAGATCTTAATTTCCCTTAATCACGTGACAGTTCCCGTTGGCCGAGTGAATATGGTGACTGCTTGCAGAATCTAGACTGACTCTGTGAACCGGCAATAAGCTTGAAACGCTTGCGTCTGTATATATATATATATATATATATATATATATATATATATATATATATATATATATATAATTGTTATTGTTTATTATCTAAGTACGTATACGTTTCGTCCTTATTAATCGGGACTCATCAGCATAGAGATATCACTATTCACTACCGGTCATGCGATTCGAAACCCTGGATTACAAGTATTTTGCAACTCAAATCCCGACGCCCGAAGCGAATAAACGGTGATAATTTTAACACTTTATGCGGCGATATATATATATATACTGTAGGTTCGGTGAGAAGTAATAATCCTTAGATTTCGATAATATTGCGATTTTTTAAATCCAAAAGAGAGCCTAAAATCGCCACACTCTCTATTCCAAATATCCACCTGCTACAAATGAAATGTAATTCATACTTCGTTTTGTCAATTGTATTCTGTGAGTAAAACTTCTTTTCTTTTTTCTTTTTTTCTTTTGCAGTTGACGGTCCGAATTCGACGCAATGAACTGTGCGGTTCACATCATTTTGTGACTTACGAAACCCAAGCGAATCATCTGCCGAGTACATTCGACGACGGCCGGACACATTACGGACCGGGCAACGGGATCGAACTCAAGGTCCTCGAACCCAACAAACACATCAAGATCCACATCAAGTACATTGATACGACCATTCTAATCCGACAGATTGGTCGCTATTTCACGTTCGCCCTCTGGATGCCCGAGGAAATGGTGGACGAGTCCAACGGGAACACACCCGAGCTCTGTGTCCGGGGCTGTCCCAAATCGGAACAGATCAACTACCAGGAGTTTCTGGCGCAGAAGCATCAGCAGCTCATGGAGTACAAGACGCAGAACAAGCTGGTCATGGGTCGGCTTGAAGCGGAGACATTGTGTCGGCAGTCGAAAGTTGTGGATTTTTATTTTGATTCGTGCGTCTTTGACCTGATGACTACAGGTGACCGAAACTTTACGGTGGCCGCTTATTCGGCCCTGCACGACTTGCTCAAGCTGAACCCTGAAGTTGCCAAGAGTAACAAAAATCGTACGGACTTCCATCGCTACGACCAGCGATTCTCCGGCTCAACTTCCACTCGGTCATTACAAATCATTCAGAGATTGACCCTCGTTTTTATGACATTGCTAAGTTCGAGCATTTGTTCTTGGCTGTAAAAATTTGGTTGTACTGACAGCCGATAAGTATTGCCTTTTAAAACCGGCTAAAACTTCCTGGTTCACAGTTATATACAGTGCTCTTGTTAGGCAGAGCGCTATAATGAATTAATAAAGTACGTTTTTTTTAATCTTAAATTAAAAAAAAAACACGTACTTTTAAATTATATATATATATATATATATATATAATTATAAATGAGGATGTATAAAATGATATGCCAGCGAAACAGGATGTATTAAAAAGACAAAAAAATCAAACAATTACACACAGGAAGAAATCATCAAAACGAGAGATTTACCGGTTTCGTTCGGATCAACGAACGTCTTCAGAAAAAGGTTTTCCGAAGAGGTTCGTTGATCTGAACGAAACCGATAAATCTCTTGTTTTAATGATTTCTTCCTGTACTTATTTGCTTTTCCTTTTGTCTTTTTCATACATTCACACACACATAAGTATATATATTGAACACACATATATATATATATATATATATATATATATATTATATATAGCATACACACACACATATATATATATATATATATATATATATATATATTGGACACTGATCCTCAATTTAAAAAAAGTAATACCCAGGTAATATTGATTTTATTGTAAAATATGTAAAATATCTTAAGGAAGGGCTCTGTTCTCTTCGCGAATTGTAGGCAGGGCGATTGTCCCCATCCCCGACCTTTTTTTATATAACCGATGCATCCTATATCCAGAACAAATTCAAAATATACAAGAAAAACAATTGATCAACAAATAATAATAATAATAATAATAATAATAATAATAATAATAATAATAATAATACTTATTATTATTATTTATA
>OY744541.1:34700622-34763122 GCA_963556195.1 Sepiola atlantica | reverse complement strand
TAAAAAAACTGAAGCTCAATATACTGGATAGAGCATTAATATTATAATATAAAATGAAGTAATAAAATAAGGTGTCAATCAAATTTTATTAGAATTCAAAGTTCATGCAAAGCATCCTTAAGTCCTTAGCTCATGAGTTTTCAAAGATAATTCTTCTCTTCAGAGGACCATTACCGCAGTTATACTACTACAGGCAATAAAATTACGCTTTGAAAATATATAAAATTATATACACAAATATATAAAAAATACATAACATCAAACATATCAATCCAAAAACATACTTTTGTTGAATCCATACAGTCCATCCAGGTCATACAAGTTGAGAAGCATAATCAGGAAGGACATTACTCCAAGATACAAACAGCAGTCCAAATATGTGAAATTGAAGGGGCCGGCAAGGTTATCCATTCGCGAAATGTGTCCATATTCAATGTTAATGATAAATAAATAAATAAATCAATCAAAATAATACAAAAAGTCCAATCAAAGTTCCGAGATCCCAACATGTGCAAATCCAATCAAATCCAAATTCGTTGTTAAATTAGAAAACCAGCTAAATCCGAATTGAGCAAAACAAGACGGACTCCCATCACATCTAGCCAGAAGAGCGAAAAATATATAAGTGATCTTCTCACCAGACATGACAAATCCCTAACGAACAGAAGGCGATATCAAATTGTCTACATCTCAGAATGACTTCAACGGGTTCAGGATTATGTCTGTCCTACTTCCTGTTTGACAGGTTCAAGAGAAGACAGCAACATACAACCCCGCCATCCATCCCACCCAAATTAGGTTTTCACTGTCTGGGTCAGTAAGCTTATTCCATGTCAAAAGGGAAAGGAGCTAAGAAGTTAAAAAGTTAAAAGAAAACTAAAAGGGAGTTAGGAAAATTAGGTCAAGTCATCACGTACCCATCCAAAAGTATTACTTAAAATCTGGCTTACAGTAAAAAACCGACTTAACAAATCTAGCCCCATCAAGTAATTTAGAATATTTATGAAGTTAAAAATTACGAAGTTATTAAATTCCAATAATTTTATAGTTTAATTCAAGATTTAATTTTTAAGATTTAATTTTAACAGGCTAGAAATTATTAGTAGTTTAATTTAAGATTCAATCCCATCAGCCCAGGAATTCCAACTCAAGGCCTGACATTCCCCAATTAAAAAAGTTTAACCTGCCCTAAGGTTTAATTTTTCCCAATTAAGATTTAATTTTCCCAATTACGAAGTTATCTAAATAATTATAACTTAATAATTTAATAGTTTAATTTAAGATTTAATTTTATCAGATTAGGAAGTTTAATTTAAGGTTAGGTTTGTTCAATCAAGAAGTCCAATCCAAATTAGGGCTTAATTTTTCCTAATCTAGAAGTTGTAAATATATTCAAGGTTTAAGGTTTAATATTTCCCAATTAAGAGGTTGTAAAGATATTGTAAAGATATTGTAAATATATTTAGAAACTGAAAATTTAGGTGTATACATTTAGAAACTGAAAATTTAGGTGTATAAACCCTTACAACCTCGGAGTCTAAATCCCTTAGGCAAAAAAGATTAAAAATCAAAAAGGACCCATCTCGAAGTCTGGACACCCCCGGTTTCATTGCTAGCCCAAACAGCTACGGCAAAACTAGTGGTGGTTTCCATATAGCATATTTGAATTTCCTTCTGTGTCGACATTTGGAGACTAATTCACTCCTAGAATTTATCAGATTTAAATGTTTAGGTGCAGTAGCTATCATTACAGCTTCAGAGTTGCATAGACCACAAGATCTGGATCCTGGGCTGTAGGAGTTTGATTTTTTTAAGATAGACCATTTTATATTGTGTGGAATATTATTTGATCTTAAATTTTTAACTAAAGTGGTCAGGGATGTTCTGTTGTTACCGACATCGTTATTGAAGGAGTAGTTATGCATGGAAATGCGGGATTTAATTAAATTTGCTGTGGCCCCAATATATGTGTGTACCCTAGGATTTACCCTTATTCCCGCGCCATTTATATTCCTATTCACAGGTCTATTTCTATTTACTGTATTTATATGATGTGGATTAGGTTGGTTGATTGATTGTATATTATTGTTATCGTTACCTTCCATTGGGAACTCATTACCGGTTTGCTGAGGTAGAGGATGGATATTAGAATTGTTAGGTCTAGAGTTATGGTGCAAATTAGTTGTGGTGCTCAATTGTGGAATTTGATTAGGGGCTGTATTTATGTGGTCTCTAGGATTCATTATATAATTATTTTGCTCAGTTACAGTACAAGCATATACAATATCAGAATATGTGCATCTATTGTCCAATGGGCAATCACTGGTGCGCCTGCAGTTGCATGTATTTATAGGATTGGAATAATTAGAATTAGATTGGATATTTTTTATTTTTTTGCTATTTGCTGAGATTATTGTTTGGGCTATATTTGGCATAGTAGAGTATGAAATTTTAATTGAATTCTTATTGAGTATGGAGCTATATTTATGTGGGTATTTAAAAGAGTTTTCCAATATTTTAAAGAATTCCTTCGGGATATTGGTTTTAACGTTATTATTGAAAGGTGGGTTAAACCAAATATTATTTTTCCTTCTAAGGCGTTTACGTGCAGTAGGTGTAGGGCTATCTATATGTTCTTGATTTTCATCAGGTATGATAGAGTGCCTTAGGGGTCTTTGTTTATTTACATTTCTTTTGGTTCGGTTCCTATTGCTAGTTGTCATATTATGTGTAATAATATTTACAGTTCTATCATTCTCTTTGTTTTGGTTATAAGTTATTTTTAGTATTGGAAAACTCTTTTAAATACCCACATAAATATAGCTCCATACTCAATAAGAATTCAATTAAAATTTCATACTCTACTATGCCAAATATAGCCCAAACAATAATCTCAGCAAATAGCAAAAAAATAAAAAATATCCAATCTAATTCTAATTATTCCAATCCTATAAATACATGCAACTGCAGGCGCACCAGTGATTGCCCATTGGACAATAGATGCACATATTCTGATATTGTATATGCTTGTACTGTAACTGAGCAAAATAATTATATAATGAATCCTAGAGACCACATAAATACAGCCCCTAATCAAATTCCACAATTGAGCACCACAACTAATTTGCACCATAACTCTAGACCTAACAATTCTAATATCCATCCTCTACCTCAGCAAACCGGTAATGAGTTCCCAATGGAAGGTAACGATAACAATAATATACAATCAATCAACCAACCTAATCCACATCATATAAATACAGTAAATAGAAATAGACCTGTGAATAGGAATATAAATGGCGCGGGAATAAGGGTAAATCCTAGGGTACACACATATATTGGGGCCACAGCAAATTTAATTAAATCCCGCATTTCCATGCATAACTACTCCTTCAATAACGATGTCGGTAACAACAGAACATCCCTGACCACTTTAGTTAAAAATTTAAGATCAAATAATATTCCACACAATATAAAATGGTCTATCTTAAAAAAATCAAACTCCTACAGCCCAGGATCCAGATCTTGTGGTCTATGCAACTCTGAAGCTGTAATGATAGCTACTGCACCTAAACATTTAAATCTGATAAATTCTAGGAGTGAATTAGTCTCCAAATGTCGACACAGAAGGAAATTCAAATATGCTATATGGAAACCACCACTAGTTTTGCCGTAGCTGTTTGGGCTAGCAATGAAACCGGGGGTGTCCAGACTTCGAGATGGGTCCTTTTTGATTTTTAATCTTTTTTGCCTAAGGGATTTAGACTCCGAGGTTGTAAGGGTTTATACACCTAAATTTTCAGTTTCTAAATGTATACACCTAAATTTTCAGTTTCTAAATATATTTACAATATCTTTACAATATCTTTACAACCTCTTAATTGGGAAATATTAAACCTTAAACCTTGAATATATTTACAACTTCTAGATTAGGAAAAATTAAGCCCTAATTTGGATTGGACTTCTTGATTGAACAAACCTAACCTTAAATTAAACTTCCTAATCTGATAAAATTAAATCTTAAATTAAACTATTAAATTATTAAGTTATAATTATTTAGATAACTTCGTAATTGGGAAAATTAAATCTTAATTGGGAAAAATTAAACCTTAGGGCAGGTTAAACTTTTTTAATTGGGGAATGTCAGGCCTTGAGTTGGAATTCCTGGGCTGATGGGATTGAATCTTAAATTAAACTACTAATAATTTCTAGCCTGTTAAAATTAAATCTTAAAAATTAAATCTTGAATTAAACTATAAAATTATTGGAATTTAATAACTTCGTAATTTTTAACTTCATAAATATTCTAAATTACTTGATGGGGCTAGATTTGTTAAGTCGGTTTTTTACTGTAAGCCAGATTTTAAGTAATACTTTTGGATGGGTACGTGATGACTTGACCTAATTTTCCTAACTCCCTTTTAGTTTTCTTTTAACTTTTTAACTTCTTAGCTCCTTTCCCTTTTGACATGGAATAAGCTTACTGACCCAGACAGTGAAAACCTAATTTGGGTGGGATGGATGGCGGGGTTGTATGTTGCTGTCTTCTCTTGAACCTGTCAAACAGGAAGTAGGACAGACATAATCCTGAACCCGTTGAAGTCATTCTGAGATGTAGACAATTTGATATCGCCTTCTGTTCGTTAGGGATTTGTCATGTCTGGTGAGAAGATCACTTATATATTTTTCGCTCTTCTGGCTAGATGTGATGGGAGTCCGTCTTGTTTTGCTCAATTCGGATTTAGCTGGTTTTCTAATTTAACAACGAATTTGGATTTGATTGGATTTGCACATGTTGGGATCTCGGAACTTTGATTGGACTTTTTGTATTATTTTGATTGATTTATTTATTTATTTATCATTAACATTGAATATGGACACATTTCGCGAATGGATAACCTTGCCGGCCCCTTCAATTTCACATATTTGGACTGCTGTTTGTATCTTGGAGTAATGTCCTTCCTGATTATGCTTCTCAACTTGTATGACCTGGATGGACTGTATGGATTCAACAAAAGTATGTTTTTGGATTGATATGTTTGATGTTATGTATTTTTTATATATTTGTGTATATAATTTTATATATTTTCAAAGCGTAATTTTATTGCCTGTAGTAGTATAACTGCGGTAATGGTCCTCTGAAGAGAAGAATTATCTTTGAAAACTCATGAGCTAAGGACTTAAGGATGCTTTGCATGAACTTTGAATTCTAATAAAATTTGATTGACACCTTATTTTATTACTTCATTTTATATTATAATATATGTATATATATATATATATTAATATATATGTATATATACGTATACATATGTATATATTAATACATACATGTGAATATATATATGTATATGTATGTTGTTATATATGTATGTGTATATATTTATATATTTTTCTGAATATATATATATGCATGTATATATATATGTGTATATATTTATATATATATATGTCAATATGTATATGTTTGTATATATATGCATATATTAATATATATATATATGTGAATATATTAATGTGTATATATATATATGTGTGTGTGTATGTGTGTGTGTGTGTGTGTGTGTGTGAATATATATGTGTATAAGCAGATGTGTGTATGTATATATATATATATATATATATATATATATATATATATATATATATATATATATATATCTGTCCGGAGTTGTACTTGATAGTAAATTAATATATCCAAAGATCAAACACAACTTTTTATTGATTACTTAGAAAATTGAAGATTGTAAAAATTAAAAATAAATAGTAAAGACGGTTATATGGGGTTACGGGTTGGGAGCAGTAATATACAGGGGTTTACATTTATTCTCGGCTAACACCTGGAGTGCCTTCGAGTTATACAGAGTCTTTGAAAAAGTTATCGTCAATGTTTTAAATTTATTCACATATGTGACACATTTCTACAAAATGCTCACAAATGACATTTTCCCAAAATTTGTGGAGTTTTTCTCACTTTAAAAAAAAATAAATAACTTTACTTAATTAATTGTTTGCGGTTTTTTTCTGAAAAATCAGGAGCGCCAAATCCGGTGAGCCAGGGAAACGGGCCATTTCGCTTCATTAAAAGCCCAGGAAAAGCAAAAACAAAATGGCGTATTGCAAGATGGCGTAAAACGTGGTAGGGTAATACACATAATGCATTAATGCAATGGGAGCTTCTTTACTTTTACGACGACATGTTAGGCCTCCTTTAAAACAATAGCTAAAAGAATGTATAAACTTTGTTATGTACTTACGTGGTAGCTGAAAAGAAGACTGTACACCAAAAATACGCAAATTCATCCAGTATCTATTGAATAAAAAATGAAAAAAAACAATTTAATCTATCCGTCGCCATTTAGAGTTCCCCCCCAAAAAAATTTGAGTTATCTCATTTGCCTTATAAATAAGTATAAATATCTACAGATACGTAAGATCGTTTTTTTTCTTTCTTTTTCTTATAATGTAAACAATACTGGAGGAATTTGCGCATTTGTTTCTGTACAATCTAATGTTCAGCTTACCCGTAAGTACATAACACAGTTTATACATTTCTTTAAATATTTTCATGTCGTCATGAAAGTAAAGAAGCACCATGAAATGTATAATTTTTGTTATCAAAAATACAGATTTTATTTTACTTAAATTTTTAAATGGATGATAACTTTTTGAACACCCTGTATGAAAATCACGTGTTGAGCAGTCTCTCAAAACTGTGGGTGATATCAAATAAAAAAGTAAATAGCTTTAGATTAAACTTAAGTTTGATAAATTGAATTCTTTTTATTATTATTAAAAAGGGCTATACGTATAGATCGTTCCCCATGGATGACAATATTGTCTCAGTAAAATCTAAAAAAGCAGTACAGCAACAGCCGAAAAGCAAAGGAAAACAACGTTAAAAAAATGAAACAACCAAAAACGCATTCACAGATTTATTTACATATTTTTTATTATAAGTAATTGTAATTACTAACCAGCAGAGCATCACCACTGTCGATCAAGAAAAAAAGTATATCAGGCATATGCATGCAGTGTGATTATCTATGGAAGCGAAACCTGGCACGTGAGGGTTGAGGACATGCCTTGCATGGAGATAAATGAAATAAGAATGATACGATGGATGTGTAATGTGAGTCTTAAAAACAGGCTTAGATCTGATGATCTCAGAGGAAGACTACATCTTGACAATATAGAGAGATGTGTGCAGAAAGGTAGACTTCGATGGTATAGCTACGTCGAAAGAATGGATGAGAGTTCTTGGGTTAGTAGATGTAGAACAGTTGAGATAGCTGGTTCGGATTACAGGGAAAATCAAGTAAAACATAGGAGGAAGTGATAAAAATGGACGTGAATGATAAATTAATACATGGGCGGAGATAGGTTAATTTGGAAGCATGCATGCCGCTATGTAACACGGACGTTAAACCGATGATGATGATGATGATGATGATGATGATGATGATGATGATGATGATGATGAATTTTATTGTTTTCTGTAATTCCTAGTTATTAGATTTGCAATTTTATTTTTAATTGCTTTTTTTTTAACTTTTAGCAATTAATAGTCATTAGTCAGATTAGATCATACCTCATACTCATCTAGTTGTTGTAGTGCCACGGATCTTCTTGACTCTTTCACATCATCTCGTTCTATTCTTCATCACACCAGGTACGTCTTCATAGGTGCAGTGTGAGACCTCTTCTAGTTGCTTGACGAAGGTTCTGTGCAGTCTCCCCCACTCTTTTCGCATCTACAAAAGAACATCGCTGAAGATTTCATCCTTAGCAGTGACCAGAACATCTGGTTCTTCTCTCTCTGATATGAGCTGAAAGTGTCCGCAGAGTTACACTTTCATGGGATGCGGCCTCTAGTGTATGTTAAAATAATACCTAATAATTACTAAAATGTAAAAAAACAATAAAATTCAACAACAAAAACATAAGTCGTAAGGATGCAGCAAAGTCTTCTCTGGACATTACTTTTCCATATTGTATGAAGTATTTCCGAATTTATGCCATGAAAACGTTGATAACTCAAAAATATTTATCTGATCAGGCTAAAATTGTTCATGGAGATTACTAGTATCAAAGAGCATCAGATACATACGTCACATTAGAAAGAAAAAAAGTGTAAATCCCGTCAAAATTTTCACCGTAACCGAACTTTTCAAGCTCAACGATACAGGTCATATAATATCGGGGACTTTATTGGTTATAATATGAGCTACGTAGCAAGTCTATGATAAACAAAACAAAAGTTATAGCCAAAGATCTGATTTCGCCTTTTGCATAACCTTGACATTGGCTTTTAACCTAAATATCATAAAGTTAAATCAATTCTTAGTTATACCATGACCGATATTTTGACCAAGTTTGGTGCCGATTGGTCAAGTGATGTGGAAGCTACGCCGTACACAACCAAACTCAACCGATATCACAACCTCCTTGACGGAAGTAATTACAATACCAAACCCTATTCTGGGATTTCGACTTCGTTGCCAATATAGCCACACTCATCAAGCATTCATTTAGCGACAAGGAGTTCCGGTCTGCAGGTAAGCTTTTGTGGATAAGGGTAACTTTTGCAAGTCGTTTTGAATTACTCAACAATTATTTTATTTCCCAAGAGTTGTGTCTTCGTGTCAATCAACGATGTTTTGTTTCTTCTGGCCAGGCGCATGTCTGTGTCAAGTACGTTTTATTCCTGACAGGTGTCATTTCCGGTCCACTTGTATATGCAACGCGGAAACATTCTGTCGTTGCCTTTTGGCTGTCAATATTATCCGCTATAGGCAAGGAGCTGTAACGTGTATCAACATTTTTCAAAAATAGCGACAGATCTAAGCTATAACAGTTCCATCTGTTACAGATGGAACTGTCACAACTGAAATATGTTGCTATTTTCAAATAACACATCTAAAATGCGGGTCAGTTGTTAGTAATATTCACAGCTATAATAATACATCTAATAAATACTGAATTAATGAATAATAATTTGATAATAAAAATATGGAGCAAATAAATATGAAATAAATAATAATAATAATAACAACAAATATTGCATAAGAAAAATATAGAATAAATGAATAATAAATATTTAATAAATGAATTTAGTAAAAATGAAAAAAAAAACGCATTTAAATATGTATTTGTCCTGTGAATTCATTTTCTTCCTGAAATCGTGGGATGGAAGTTTTAGTGTATTACCATAACCCTAACCCTAACTATAAATATAAACCTAACCCTAACGCTAACCCTAAGATTTAATACCTACTTTAGATCAAAATAAGAAAATAAAAGAAGAAATAAAAATGCTTCCCGCAAAGATACAGCATTTATTCAAAATACATTATGCGCCATAACAGCTCCCCCCCCCGCCCGAAGAGAACATTTATTTCACTGGTTTCTTTTCTACCGAACAACTTTACGAAAAAAAAAAATACAACAGCGTAAAAAAAGACAACACACAAAAAAGAAATGACTCTTTTTTGTTAATCGTATTTTTTTTGTATTAATGTTACAAAACAAAATTGGATGAAAAAAAACGGACTTCTTACAAAAAATAAGGAAAAAAAGACATTGAGGAAGATTTCTATTGAGGTAATCTGTTTTTGTTGTGTTTTTTTTTTTGAATTAGGAAAAGACTTCAAAATCCCTGTGAATATTTGATGCTGAAGTTACAAAATTGAAAAACAAAACGAAAAGTAAAATAAAAACAAACAAAAGCAACGTAAAAAGAGAAAATACACTAATTTTTTTGCCAGACATGTCTGATTCACTTGGACTATGACGTAAGGTGGAGAACAACGCTTTCAGAGTAGGATAATAGATTTATGAATGTATATATATATATATATATATATATATATATATTATTATTATTATTATTATTATTATTATTATTAAAAATAACTGACAATTTTTGTCTGGTTATTTTAGTATTGATTCCCTCAATTTTCGGGATTAAAATCTTAATCTCGGAAGAAAATTGGCTGATGAAACTGCCGTAATGTACATGTTGGTCAAGAGTACTTTCTGACCCGTCTGGGTCCATCGTCAGTGGAATAATGACAAACAGGTAAAGACCTGGAGTGAGATTTATAATTAATTATGGCTGGAAAATTTATATAGTAAACTATATTTATTAGGTATTATAAGCATTTAAGTATATTAGTACTAGTGTTTAAATTAATCTTGTTATTAGCAGGGTTTTTTTTTTAATGAGTAAAGCTTCTAGTATGTGGAGTTTTAGTGTATTAGTATTATGTTCTAAGATTTTAGTATTGTCTACGAGAAGTTTTCGGATTTGCGAGCGGGGACAGGAATGTTCTTAGTAAGGTGTCTAGCTATAGCACTATTATCGGATAGATGCATGGTCAACCTTCTGGACAGAGTCGTGGTGGTCGAGCATATATATACGTGTTTTCCTTGGTTGTCGGAGACACAGTCTCCCAATGGACATTTAAACTCGTATATTAAAGGGATCAATACTAAAATAACCAGACAAAAATTGTCAGTTATTTTTAATAATACGTGTCTTAAGGGAAAAATGCTGCCTCGATATATATATATATATATATATATATATATATATATATATATATATATATATATATATATATATATATATATATATATTAACGAAATACGTCCTATAAAGTTAAGAGTGACTAATAATGCAATTTTCTGCATCTTAATCACTTAGGAAGTGAAACAATCGAAATAGTAGTAAGCAAAAAACAACGACGCTACAATCACCAATAACAACAATTACATAAAAATACATTAAATATTTAGAGGATAAAAATCGTACATATTTCCAGGCATGGCGTCATAGCCTGGATAAAACGTCAGACTATTGACATCAACATCGAAGGTTCGATCCATGTCTAAGTTAGCCATGCTGATGACGACTGTGAGACAAGAAACACGTGTCCCTTGATTACTTTTATGTACATATAAAACTTAATACATATATATATAGCCCCCCCCCTCTGCCAGAAACATAACCCCATAATTGCCACACTAAATACCGACTTCCACTCGGGAAAATCCTCCCAACAATCACCCTTCATAAATATAAATAAAAAATAGGAATGAATATTTTAATCGGCCCATATCTACACTACTACTTAAAACCAATAATTTTCACAACGTAAATATGAAATAATAACTTTTCCAATGATAATTTTTCCAGTTATTAAGAGTAACACCCCAATTTGACATTATTATTACTCCGATAAGTCCCCACTCTATCTCAGTTAAAAATGTAAAACCTCCTAAACAGATTCAATCTTGCCGACGTAATCTTTGCTCTTATCTCTAAACCAAGCTGAATCAGTATACCAATATTATTACTCCCACAAACCTTTAATATTTTTTTTTTTTTTTTTTTGTCTGGTGCTTCGAACAGGCGTGTTCAGGCTTGCTGGTTGTTCAACTCGCCCTGGCTGATGTGAGGATCCTGTGAGACAAAGGAACCGCACCAAATGTGTGTAAATATTATTAATTTGAACAAATTACGAAACATTTATGAGTTATGTAAAAAGAAAAAAGAATTTTATGTATTAATGGGTAGAAAGGTTTTTGTAATGATGAATCTCCAAATGTATTATGAGTTGTTAAAAACATCTATTGGAGTGATGTACTTTAGTGTTACGGATTTTAGCTTCCAATAAAATGAAAGAATAGTCAAACATCACATATATTTTAAGATTTCTCTCTCTCTCTCTCTCTCTCTCTCTCTCTCTCTCTCTCTCTCTCTCTCTCTATATATATATATATATATATATATATATATATATATATATATATATATATATATATATATATATATATATATATAATCCAGGAAATACATCCACAAGATAGTAATCCAAAGAATTTCAACGGGGTTTATAAAAAGTGCTCAATATCAAATAGAGCTTTTATATATGATTATTTTTATTTACGCAGACATGTACAAAATCTGCGACACTGGCATGTCGATGTTATCGATCAACAGCTATTAAAATCTAAGATCTCATCAGGGAGAGTTAGAATATATATATATATATATATATATATATATATATATATATATATATATATATATATATACAGAGAGAGAGAGAGACGCATCATATCATATATGTCTTTATTTGGCAGTTATTTAAAATGTGATCTGGTAAATTCAGTTAATTACAAAGAACAGAGAATAAAAAAGGAAAAAAGAAAAGAAAAAAAGAGGAAAAAGAAAAAGAAAAAAAGAAAAAAAGAAAAAGAAAAAAGAAAAAAGAAAAAAGAAAAAGAACAAGGAAAACAAGAAAAAAGAAAAATGAAAAAAGCAAAAGAAAAAAAAGAAAAGAAAAAGAAAAAAAGAAAACTAAGAAAAAACGAAAAAGAAAAAAAAAAGGAAGAAAGAAAAAGATAAAGAAAAAAAGAAAGAACCGCCAAATGGCAAACAATCCATGGGTTAAAAGACGTTGTCATAAATTACTCATTATTTAAACATTTGATTATAATAAACTTGTAAATGATGTAACTTTACTTTTGCTTCATTTTTATCATTATTTTCTATAATAATGCTCTATCCCTAATATTGAATATATTTCTATCACCTAGGATCCAATATAAAATAATTATTTTATAACATTTAAATATATATATATATATATATATATATATATATATATATATGAATTAGGTTAAACGTTGTGTTTATAGATCCGGGCAAAAAAGAGTAGTCAACCTAATAGGTCCCTCACTGTCAGCTAAGCTCCAGCCCCTGTCCCATCGCCGCAATGTAGCATCCTTGTGTTTGTTTTACAAATACTTCAATGGATTATGCTCCGATGAGTGTGCTGCTCTGGTGCCCCCTCGACGTAAATTCACGAGACTAACTCGACATTCTACTAAATCTCATTCATTCACTGTGGAGGTCCCCAGATGCCGGAGAGCATTCTACTCAAATAGCTTCTTTACTCGTGCTGCTGGCCTCTGGAACTCCCTCCCTGTCCCCTGTTTCCCCGACAGTACTGACATGCAGAAATTTAAAACTAATGTAAACATACATCTCGCTGCTCAGATCCCAATTTAAGCTGAACCACCAATCCTTCCCCCCTTTTCCTTTTTTCAGTAGCCCCTTACGTTTACAGTGGCGTCCTGCCTTGTTTGGGGTGAACCATGTAAAAAAAAAAAAGAAAAAAAAAATTATAATCTGTTTATATAGTACGTACTTTTTCTATACAAGAACGGGTATCCTTTAAAATCTAACACTAACGTTAAAAAATATAAATCCATTATTTCAGCTAATTCTCCCCCCCCACACACACATATATATATATATATATATATATATATATATATATATATATATAACACTTTGACACTGATCTATTTCTAGTGAAGCGAAATCGAGATAAACAGAGATAGAATCCACCAATCAGAACAGAGCATTCCTTTTCCTTATCCAATCGCAGAGATTTCCTTATTTATCTCTGAACGCTACAGAAGCGCCATCTGTCGAACAATTTACTGCCACCAGATGGCCACTAACAGATCTTGTATTGCTGCCATACCTACATACCCTCGCGAGTCTAGGAGTAGTTTTCACTGGTACCCCTTACCACGTACTCTCTCTCTCTCTCACTCCCTCCTCTCCGCCTCATTATCATCTCTTTTTCTTTCGCTCTTCCTCTTGCTTCTCCTGTCTCTGTTTCTCTCTTACTCCGTCTCTCCTCCTCCTCTTCTTTCTTATATTCCTCTTCTATATCTCTCTAATCTGTTTGTTACTTGTTTGCTTTTATTACATGAAGGGACTCGTTCTATTACCAAATTAGTTTATCGTTACCCTATAGACAGATAATCACGCCGATGCAGAGAAACGCAAGGTGGCTTTGGGGTTCAAACTTGAGCGATATCTGACGTAGCAAATTGATACGGCGAAACGGAAGAGCCAAAATTGAAGGAGGAGAATGAACGGAAAGAAGGGGACAAGAAGGGGACAAGTAGGGGTAGGAAAAAGAGGAGAAAAAGTAGAAAATATACAAACCGGAAACAGTATTAAAAAATGAAAGGCGTAACATTATTTCGAGCATGGCGGCACAAGCAAACAAACTTATTCATATTTTAAAAAGATGTTTACTAATGAGTGACCGCTTATCAAGGCCCAAAGGCCACTTGAGGATAAGGGTCAACGGTTGTCAGCTGGCCATGAACAACACCTCGTAAGTACTGGAAACGTGGGTCAAATGGTCAGAATTTGATTATTTAAATGGACGGCTCGGCAAGAATTTGTTAACATTAGACATGAAAAACCCATGTTTTAGTGAGCTCGGAAGCAGCCTTGTGGTATTGTATTCCACAGATGTCGAGTTCTTTGAAAGGAACTTTGTTCGTAGAAGTTCCATTTAGATTTAGGTACACAAAAGAAGAAAGGAAAATGATTTACAGAGGTTGTAGCTAGACGAGTTTTTGCTATGAATGTTTTAGAGAGAGGGACACGGGGGATTGGAGCTCAGTCCAGCATCTATGATGAAAATAGTGATAGAGTAGGGAAAGACTAGCAAGCCTCATCCACTGAAAGGCAATGGGCGTGATAATTGTCAACCAGAAGGAAAAGACTTGCAAAATCTTAGATGTTGCCGTCCCAGCACTGCACAGGGAAGGAGACAGATGAACAAAGCAAATGCACGAAACTTGTAAAAATACAGAAGAGTTAATTCGTAAACAAAAATAAATTAAAAAACACATAATTTGTATCAAACACATTAGAATTACGTTATCTACCTAACTCGCCTAGTTTTAACTTCTATAACATTTTTTATTTCATACTTTTTTTCTATGAAATCTGTCTTTACGACAATCGCTGCCTCAGTTAATGGCTACCAGACCTGCAGTTGTTAGGGTTGGTGTTAAACATGGCCGCCTTTAAACATCCACTGTCGAGAAGATAAATTTTATAGAAGAAATTATGAAATAAACAGTTATAAACGTTAACACTAGGAAAGTTCATTCTAATGCGTTTACTATAAATTATGCGTTTTGTTTCGTTTACGAGTTAACTAAGTTTTAACTATTTTGTACCTTTACCAGTTTCATTTATTTGCCTGGTGATACCAGATCAGGCTGCCCCGATATTAAAAGGGGAAAGAAACAAAAAAGAGAAGAAAACAAGACCAGATTCGGCATTAAATAACCCAAAAAGGGTTGATATGCCGTAAAACAAAACTACCAAACCAAAAACCCTGATTAAACATTTGAAGATATAAAGAACTTGAAGCATAAAAACTTTCACTATAATGACCAGATTCGGCATTAAATAACCCAAAAAGGGTTGATATGCCGTAAAACAAAACTACCAAACCAAAAACCCTGATTAAACATTTGAAGATATAAAGAACTTGAAGCATAAAAACTTTCACTATAATGACCAGATTCGGCATTAAATAACCCAAAAAGGGTTGATATGCCGTAAAACAAAACTACCAAACCAAAAACCATGATTAAACATTTGAAGATATAAAGAACTTGAAGCATAAAAACTTTCACTATAATGACCAGATTCGGCATTAAATAACCCAAAAAGGGTTGATATGCCGTAAAACAAAACTACCATTTATTTGCTTCATTTTTCTGCCTCTTTTTACCCATGGAATTTGGCAGAAAAGTGAAAGGTCTATAGAATATGAAAATAAAACTACTATAATAACAATAAATGTAGGATTACTAGGAACAGTTCAATGGAATCTGGATAACAGATGATGAGAAATTGGAACTAAAGGCAGGATTGACACCATTACAACGCACGGACATGTGAAAAGGGCCGAGATATTAAGAAAAATCCTCAAGTGCGGAAACCAACGCACATAACTCACACAAACCAGCCACGGGTAAGTTGAAATAGAAATATAACAAAACATATGGAAAGAAAAGCGCACGAGCCCAAGGGAAACGAAACTGCCAGTAATCCAATAATCTGACCTCTGCCTTCCCTAACAAACTAACACATATGTGGTGAGCATTATTCTACGCAGTGCTTGTGAATAGTCAAGCAGGATTGGAAGCCGAGGAGGTGTAACACCAACAAGACCTCCACTGGGAAGGTTTGGGAGAGGACTGGCATTTTGTTGGGCTTTATTTCCACTCAAATTCCAGAGAATGCCAATGGTCGTTGTCAGCAAGAAATCAAGTGTAAACGGCTGTTGCAATAAGGCAAAGTGATTTCCAATGGTTATGGAAAGAGTGTTAGAAACATGGGGAAACTTTTCACTCGGGCTCCAGTTAACACCACTGCTTATTGTCAGTGATTATTCAATCACTAATAATGACTTGTGTAAGACCTCCTAGTAAGTAAATAATCATAATCATAATAATAATAATAATAATAATAATAATAATAATAATAATAATAATAATAATCCTGAGAAATGTCCTCGAATGCGGAAACCAACCCACATAAGCAACAAATGGAGAACAAACACATGGAAGCACAAAACAACAGAACCGGGGAAAATACAACCGCACGAGAGAGGCGCAAGCATAGGCTGACGCCACGAAAATTATGGACAGAGGGTCGAGGAGAGAAAGCGCAAACCAGACCTCCACTGGAAGAGCGCGGACAGCTCTGGGACCTTGGGAAGGCTTGTTGCCACTCGGGCCCCAGAGGGGACCAATGGCCCTTAACAGCGGGAAATCGTTGGTAGGTGGCTGTTGCGATACCGCAAGGTCATCAGCGGTGATGAACGAAAAGAGGTGGAGCATACTGGAGGCCTGAGGAGGCTTGTTGTCACTCGGACTCCAGGGAATACCACAGGTTGTCGGCAGTGGGCGATCACTGACGATGACCAGTGTGATAACTCCTAGTGAGTAAATAATAATAATGATCGATTTATTGTCAATCAGACTCCAAGGAACACCATCAATTATGGTCAGTGTGCAATAACTGGATATTACCCGTAAGAAAACTCCTAATAGGTAAATAATAATAAAATAGTAGGAAAGTATTCCTAGTTAGATAGTCTGGACCCTTCATAAACTGAACAAAAAAAGAAGTCAGTAACCTGAATCAAAGACCCAGGAAACTTGACTGCATCTCAAGGATCATACAAACCGACTCTATGTAAAAGGAAAAAGAGGCAGATAACTGCTTAGTATAGAAGTTTGCTTTGAAGGTAAGATTAAAGAACTAGAATACACTTAACAAAATACAGAACGGTTCATCATCACTGCCATAAGCATCGTTAAGGGAAGAGAAGCAGCTACATGGACGATTTATAACACTCACCAAAGAAATAGCACACGAAAATACATGGGTATGGCTGCAAAAAGATACTTGACTAAAGAAACGGAATCGCCACTGATAACCGCACAAAACAACGCCGTCAGAACAAACTATATCAATATTAAGATTGAAAAGACCCAGGAAATAAGGAAATGGTGACGCGGGTTTGGGTGGGCGCAGCCCCTAAATGTTAAAGTTTACAAAGAAATAATGCAGCCATGTAAATCACCGAGTTACCGAGAATATATATTCCAAAATTCATAATAATCAGTTCATAAAATATAAAAATAATTTAAAAAATAGTATATACATGTACCATTTAGGGAATGGTAACATTTACAAAATAAAAGGATGTGTCCATTTTACTCAGCGTATTTTTTTGAATATATCTCAAAATTCACAATGGTCTGTTAATTGGTGTACATAGTCACGTGATACATACGGTGTTTAAACCTCAACCGTCGAAAGATCAAAACGGACTCCTATCTTAGCAGTGACAACATGGCTCGACTAAGAAAGATTTCAAAGAAAAACAAGAAAACATGGAAATAAATGCCTATATAAAAAATTATATTGGCATTTATTTCCATTTTTTTCTTTGACAAGGACGTTTTTACATGTCGAAACTTCTGAAGACATTAAAATAAATAAATGTTTATTTAAAAAAAACACGTTGTTTTTACTTTGAAAATATTCTTCTAAATTGAATATATATATATATATATATACATATATATATATATATATATATATATATATATATATAGAGAGAGAGAGAGAGAGAGAGATAGATAGATAGATAGATAGATAGATAGATAGATAGATAAGCAAGTTCTGCTCGAGCGCCGAACACTGTAGACGACAAGATATTCCCCCGCCCCCCGGATAAGGGTACCTTAATTTCAATTACTGTATGTGTCGATTTCTCGCAGCTGTGTCGTCCTGAGCGTTTGTCTCGTGATTCTAGACTGAATCTACGATGTGCGTTCAAGCCCATGCGGCCGCCTGAAACCGCCACTCCTACACTGAAAAGGGTAAGGGAGTCCGAAAACGTCGTCTGTAGGTAAAAACACTTTAATATTTAAAAAAAAAATTTATAATATATATATATGTGTGTGTGAAAATAAACAAACGGAAAACAGGTTAAAATGCAGGAGAAAAACAAAAACAAGAGATTTGACCGGTTTCGTTCGTATTAACGATCCTCTTCAGAAAAAGTCTGAAGACGTTCGTTAATACGAACGAAACCGGTCAAATCTCTTGTTTTTGTTTTTTCCTGCATTTTAACCTGTTTTCCGTTTGTCTTTTTTCACACATTTTGTCTACCACGGCATTTTATTTTAATGACTTATCGTGTACCTTACCCATATATATATATATATATATATATATATATATATATATATATGAGAAAGGATGGATGAGAGTAATCCGACGTAATGGGAAATGAAAAAGGAAAAACCAAAAGATGTTTTTGTTTTTTTATGTACTTGCATGACATTTTTCTTAAAATTATCATCCTGAGGAAGTCCTACAAATAAAGACGAAACGTTGATGAATACATGAAAAACAACATCTTTTCATTTCCCATATATATATATATATATATATATATATATATATATATATATATATATATATATATATATATTGAAACAGATACATCATATTATATTGGCTTTTTATGATATATTTTAGGTGTTTTCTTCCGCTTTCCTCATTCAATCGTTCGAAGCTCTTGTCGTGCGTGTTTATTCCTTATTTCTCTCGTAACTGTTCGCGCGTCCATTGCCTGAAAAATAAAAATGGCTGAACGACCACGGAAAATAATAGAAATTTTGATGAAAGCCTCGAATATTTCTACAGAAATCGACCGTGTAATCAAAGCTATTGATTCGGAAAAGGCAAGAACTTACTTAAATGCGAAAAGGAATTAAAAAAAAAGAAGGTAAAGACAGAGGGCGAAAGTAAGGGTATGAAAAAATGAGAACAAAAGAGAAAGTGATCTGAAAAGGTCAAAATGAGAAAATAGAAAGAGAGAGACGGAAACATATAGATAAGGATAGAGATAGAGATAGAGATAAAGCGAGAGAGAGAGGGGTATACCGAAAGAAAGAAGTTTATTGAATAAAGGGTAGAGAAAGAGAGAGAGAGAGAGAGAGAGAGAAAGAAGAAAGAAAGAAAGAGAGAAAGAGAGAGAACACATTAGATAGAGAAAACGAAAACTAGAAAGATAAAGATGAAAAGAAACATAAAAAAAGAGAAAAAAGGAGAGAAAGAGAAGGAGACTACGAGAGTGATATATATATATATATATATATATATATATATATATATATATATATATATATATAGCGAGAGAGAGAGAAAGATGGAGAGAGAGCGAGGGGGGCAGACAGACAAACTGAGAGAGTGAGAGGTAAGATAGAAATAAAGAAAGATAGGCAGCTGGAGAGATAACTGGAGAGAGAGAGAGAAACTTAGCAAGACTAGATAAAACGAAAGAGAGAGAGAGAGAGACGGGGGAGGGGAAACGAGAGATAGAAAAAGAAAGATAGAGTAAGCGAGAAAGAAAACGAAAAGGACAAAACAAGAATAAAAAAATAATGCATTTTATACTCGGGAAGAAAATAGAAATAAACAAAAGCAAGAAATGAGAAAAAGAGTAAAATATAACAGAAACAAACAAACGAAACAACACAAACAAACGAAACAAACGAAACAAACAAACAAACGAAAAAACAAACAAACACATTCGGGTCACCAAGTGTAGAGTTTGTCAATCCTTAGACATTCTAAATCTGTAAATAAAGCTAAGAAAACAATGAACATTTCTCGAGAAATTTTAATCATTTTTACATTCACTAACAGGAATACTCAACTTTGCTCGGGTGTTTAATTCGTAAAACTACCCCCCCCCACACACACACACATATATATATATATATATATATATATATATATATATATATATATATATATATATATATATGTGTGTGTGTGTGTGTGTGTGTGTGTGTGTGTATCTAGGCAGCATCTTCTCTTGCAGGCAAGTATTGTTGAATATAACAGCCAACTCATGTCTAGATATCCTTAGGTAGATCCTTTCAATAGTTCGAATCGGGATCTTAGTTTCGGAGGTGAATTGGCTGATGAATTTTCCATAATTTGGATTTGTCTCCTGTACCTGATTAATCTCATTCCCCCGAAGATGGACCCAGATGGGTCCGAAAGTACTTTGGAGACAAATCCAAACTATGGCAAATTCATCAGCCAATTCCCCTCCGAAACTAAGATCCCGATTCGGACTATTGAAAGGATGTACCAAAGGATATCTAGACATAAGTTCTCTCTTATATTCAACAATATATATATATATATATATATATATATATATATATATATATATATATATATATATATATATATATATATATATATATACATTGATATGTATATAGGTATAATCAGTCAACAGAAAATCATAAGCTCATAAGTTGGGAAAGTAGTATAATAGTGAATATTGATTTACTCGTCTCCAGGAGTTAGGCACAAGGCCAGTTTTTTTTATCTTACTCCCACAAGTAAGATGTGACCCAAGGTCGGGTCGGGAAAGTGGGGTTTAAAAATTGCCTGGGCAGCCCCGTCGGCATTCCCCGGTAGGGGCGCCTCAAGCAGTAAGCAATAAACTTACTCCTCCTCAAAGAGGGGAGGCGAAGCCTGGGAGGGTGGACCTCTTAGAACTGCACAGGACAGACCCATAGATCGGCGTAAATCAAGCCCCGAAGGCCAAGACAATACCAGTCTATGGGGTGCAGTATCCATCGGAACAGATACTACACTTTGATTTTGACCAAAAGGCCAAGTGAGATGAATAAATAAATATGCAACTTACAATTTCGTGCCGAATTTATTGGACGATTTTAGAAGCCAAGTAAAGCAAATCCGAATTTAAGTGTTTGTTTTTGTTTTTAGGGATAGTCTGTAGGAAATTTTCGGGCACAATTCCCTTTATCAAGCCTTCTATAAGGTGTTAACAGAGTTCTTAAAAAATAATATTATTTTTGGTTATTTCACAAACCGGCGACTAGGGGTCGCCTCTGAAGGTAATATATGGGGGTATAAATAAATATTAAATTATTTATACATAGTTTAGAGATAAACACATTTAAGACATATTCATTTATATCTGTTCCAAGAATTCAACATCAACAACAGTTTTGTGTGCGATCGTTTCCGAGACGGAAAGGACCTTTATTGATACCAATTTCTTCATTAGTACATGTTAGAATTTCGAAGTCAAACAAAGCAGTTACGAGTACGGGAAGTGACGGTGGTTAAGTGGATAACGACACGGACTGGGTGTTCCAAGTTCGAATCCAGTCGGTTCCGCAGTACCACTTTCACTCGGGGATGTTGGCAACCTTCTCGTGGTCCTTCCCGTAAGTACCCGATGTCTTTCTAGAAAGATTAACTAGAAAAACATCGGGGAAACTAATGTCAACACCAGAATCATATGATTCACACGAAAAAAGAAGAAGAAGCTAAGAGTACAGTGTAGTACACCTTCAATTATACAGCAATTCGAGAAGTGGTAGAGTAGAGATATGACCATTTCAATCTCCTTCTAAAGAGCATACTTAACAATAAGATGAGACATATAGAGGAACACTATAGAAGAAAAAGAATATAAAATGTACCAGAGCAGAAAATGTAGATCCTACTAAGAAATTACACGTATTAAAAATTATAAAAATATGAAAAATTTAAAAATAAAATAAATTGATAAAAATTTAAAATTCATTAAATTGAAATCATTTTCGTTTACCAAACACAATTTTAAGAACAATAATCAAAAAAACATACATAAAAAATTGAAAAACTGCAACATAAAAATAAAGTCCAACATTTACACTAATTAATATTAATCATAATGAAAATGATCAAATAAGATAAAAAATTAAAAAGAAAAATAATAATGGTTAGAAATTTAAAATTTGATAAAAACTAAAACTTAATTATATTAAAAATATTTTCTTAAATAAACAAGAATTTAAAAAATTATTATCTATAACAAATTGAATAAATGTAACATAAAACTAGAGTCTAACATTTGCACGAAATAATTGCAATTAATATAATAATGATGATAACATGAAATAAAAAAATAAGGATGGTATTCGGATATTATGACAACAGTACAAAATGAAAAATGGATACATACTAGAAGAATATCCGTCCCAGGACGGAGAAACATACTTCTCCGAAGAAAACAGTTTTGTTCCGCTTCTATGTCCTCTTACAAAGATTTAAATCAAGATATAATGATACTAAACCACTTTATGTCAAGACACCTTATTCGAATTGTGCATCAAAATCCATTGCATGGTTTTGATTCTAGGAAGTTCTTAAAATTTAAGTTTTAAGCTTAAGAGGCATTAAGGGTAATGTTGCTTAATAAACGATCAGAAATACTGATTAATTGTAAACATAGCAAAATATATGCACAGGAAATACCTAGCATATCTTTGAAACTTTGGAACCCGCAATTCTGAAGTCAAGCTTAGATAAACACACTACTTTTCTTTCATTTTAATATGCATGTAAAAGGTAATGAACGGCCCATTTTCTTAAACTTCGAGCATGCCAATGCTTTCTTCGTTCTACAACCAGAATTTGAATTCATAACCGCCAACAACATCTCCGCGGATACACCATAACAAGGACATTTTTATCAAAGAAACAAAAGGAAAAAAGTTTGTTTATTTTTGTTTTTGTGTTTTTTTATGAAAAAATGACACAATATTGGTCAACTCTGATGATGAAATATTATTTCGAAATTAATTAGATTAAAATAAAAAAAATAATTACTTAATCTTGCATTGATAAAGGCTTCTATTTTCAATTTTATAATACTGACCGACCAATGCTTTGAAATGAACGACCCATTTTCTTAAACTTCGAGCATGCCAATGCTTTCTTCGTTCTACAACCAGAATTTGAATTCATAACCGCCAACAACATCGCCGCGGACACACCATAACAAGGACATTTTATCAAAGAAACAAAAGGAAAAAAAGTTTGTTTATTTTTTTTTTTTACCAAGGACATTTTATCAAAGAAACAAAAGGAAAAAAAGTTTGTTTATTTTTGTTTTTGTGTTTTTGGAAAGAAAAAAAAATGACACAATACTGGTCAACTCTGATGATAGAATATTATTCCAAAATTAATAAGATTAAAGTAAAAAATAACTAAACTAATCTTGCATTGATAAAGGCTTCTATTTTAAATTATATATATATATATATATATATATATATATATATAAATAAAATATGAAACTAAAAGTATACTTTTAGTAGATAGAACCTATAGTGAAATGGTTTAAGCTTAATATATGAGATAGAGCACTTATAAAGATAGATGAAAGAAGAGGGATAAACATGCACGAATGACAAATCTAGTTCAACTTCGATTGTTCAATGCAAGGTGTACTCGGTAAAACATTTTTTTATTATTCTTTCCTTAAGCCAAAGCTTTTCAAAGATTACAATCTTATCCTCAGAGGAATTACATAGATAGATAAGTTGTCAATGGAAAAGCTATATATATATATATATAATGCCCTTTATTATAGGGTGGGGAAAATGTACATTTCTGAAAATGTCAGTGTTCATGTAGAGAATGAATTTTCACATTTTTCACGATATATATATATATATATATATATATATATATATATATATATTCATAGTAATATATGTGCACAGTATATGATGTATGCATGTGTCTGTGTGATTATTTGTAGGATTACATATTTGACTGTAGGTATATAGATGGGTATGTTTGCAAAAATACTACCGGACAACGATCAATACGTAGAGCTCATATAGATATTCTACTCATTTCTATGTACAATTAGTTCGACATAAGAATTGGGGTGTCATATTAAACCCCGAATTTCTACAAAGAAAAGTAACTAAAGTAATATAAGGAGACCGATTATGAATATACGTTAATATCCTTAGGATTAACTACTTTGCTAAAGAAAAGAATGACGCGTAACTTTATTGAGTGCCTCACAATAATTAATGGGGCTTGAGAGTATTGAACATACCTTTTTAATATCTCTGTTCGCACTGAAAATCTATTTACAAGAAAGACCTCAAAAGTTAAATATACAATACAATCTACTTTTTTTCTAAGTAGGTAGTATATTTTTTTAAACCAACTAGTTCATACCCACTATTTGAGTGGTATTGGTGCAGTACCTGGGTACGTCAATTTCCATCTTTATCTATCATCTATCGCTTTATAACAGTAGGAAAAAATGTTTGTAAAATTTCATGAAAAACATTACCCTACTTAGTCTTTGCATGAGAGAGTAAGTAACTATAATGAATATATTAAGTTATTGGTTTTATTGGCAACAAATATTCGAAAATTATGTTTTTATTAAAAAATAATTCGCTTTGATTTAATGCTGAATACTTTTATTTCTACTTTTTTGCGGATGATAAACTAAAGGTCATTTAGTTTAAACATACATTTATGTAATGTACAGGGTGGGCCAAAATAAGGGTCCTATCTTTAAATTTGAATAACTTGAATTTGAATAACTTCCACAAAATAAAAGTTAAACTCACCAAACTTTATGTGTGTGTAGACTGACCCTTCCGAGATTTTTTGAAATAAACAAAACAAATTTTAGCCGAAAAACACTTCTTAAAACTTACAAAAACTAAAGTATTGTTTTTTACACTGTTTTGAGTTTTTTAAGCAAAAATAATGTTTTCTAAATGAGGGTACGTTCCTTAGGGCTAATACGGCTCATGCTTGCTTCGGAAGGGGTCCTTTACTTATTCTACAAAAAAAAAAAAATCAATAAATAAAAAAGTTATGAATTTTTAAAAATAGGACCCTTATTTTTGCCCACCCTGTATGTAATGTTTTGTCTATGTTATCATGTTATGTTAATCTTTTAAAGTTACAAAACAATTATCCAGTTTAAAGATTCCTTACGATTTACGTACGATTCGAACTCGGGTATTGACATCGTACAAACTACGGTCTTAATAATGTGTACGTTGCTTATTTTTATTGTCAACCACGTCTTAAACCAAACCCATTTCCTTTCACCAAAAACGCTAGGATCCTCACTTTGCCCTAATTCGAAATGAATCGCTCTCTCTTTGAGGAAGGCCCTGCTTTGGTTAGCTTCGAGGACTAACCTTCACTTCAGACTTGGAATGGAGACTTACATCAGATATATTGATAAAATCGCTGGAAAAATGATTGGATCATTTTACCGTTCCAGAAAGTGTATCACTCCTGACGCAACCCTGTACCTTTATAGGAGTCAAATACACCCTAAGATGGGGAGGTACTGTTACCCCATCTGGGGAGGTGCAGCTCACAGAATCCTTTCCTGCCTCGACAGAGTACAAAACCGAAGAGACGTTGCTAGTCTTTCTCTACTCTATCGTTATTTTCGTGGTAGGTGCTCGACTCAGCTCCAATCTATGACCCCTCCCCTGTAAAATATTCACAACAAAAATTGGTCTACCTACAACCGCTGTAAATAATTTTCCTTTCTTCCTCTGTGTACCTAAAATGAAATGTTAAAGCTTCCATGTACAAAGTTTCTTTTCAAGAACTGTCCGTCTGTGAAACACAATACTGCGATACTGCTTCCAAGCTGACTACAACATTATCGTTTTCAAGTTTAATGTTAACAGATACTTGTAAAACCGTCCTCTTTAATAATCAAATTTTGACCAGTTTCAACCATCGTTACTAATCCTCACAGTGCTGTCTCACAGTCCTCCTGACAACCACAGTAACTCTTTTCCTCGAGTGGTCCTTGCGCCTTCATAAGCGGTTACTTGCTAGTACATCAAAAAGTCGCATGTTTTTATTTCTGTAAAAACAGACTAACTCTGAAAAAAAAACATCATAATTTGTTTCATATTGTTTAAATAATTTGACTAATCACGTTAAAATTACTCTAATGAAAATTTCCGGCAAAAAGTATGTTTGCTTTATTTTATCTTATTTATAACTTGTAAATTCTGGAAAATAGAAAGAATAATAATATGTTGTTCAGGGATTGGAGCAAAAATAGACAGCGATCCCCGTGCACTGCCAGGCATCGGAGATTCTTATCTGGCAAAGTTTGCGTAAGTGTGTTCGTACCAGTCGAAAATACGTCCTCGATGAACAGTCCAACAGAAAGTGGATTCAGCATTAAATGACTTGAAAAGGGTCGATATGCCGTGAAACAAAAACAACCCAACCAAAAACCATGATTAAACATTTGAACATATAAAGAACTTGAAGCATAAAAACCTTCACCAAAATGACTGGATTCAGAATGAAATAACCCGAACAGGGTGTGGTTTCTTCTGGCCGAGCTCTGTCGGTCTGAGATATGGTTCTGTTTAGTTTCAGGAAGTCCACCCTTCCAGGCTTTACTTTCTCTTTTATAAGGGTTTAGCTTATATTTCATAGCGTGAGGAGCAACTACCGGGGAATTCCGATGAAGCTGCTCAGGTATTATTTGTAGTTCAGAACGTAATGTATTGGGTTTTTTTTTAAAGAGAGTAAATAAAACCTCTAATGAAAATCATTTTAAGAATTAAATGAGGGAATTCAAAAAATAATGGTAAAAAACTGGATTACAAGAATATTTTTTGGTGAAAAATGAAAACGAATTGGATTTGTTGAGATGAGATTATTGAATTTCAAACGTTACCCAATGAAACGTAATAAATAAATAAATATGTAGTGAAAGATAAGAAAAGAGGATAATTGATACACATCTGGAGATAGATATAGATATACAGATGATAGATATAGATATAGACAGATGTAGAAAACCAATAGCAAGAGCATTGATTCGCCTACCCGAGCCACACTGTCGTCTAATTCCGTTCGTGTAATTGATCCAAATACGAAAGACAAGCGATACGAGAACATTAACCCTTCCCTTTTTTTCTTTCGTATAAAAGGGGCCAGCACGACATTTGACCCCGGCTGCTGTATCCTACAATCGAACGAGCCTATCCTCTCATTTTACCCCTCGGTTTTGCCCCCCCCCACCCCCTCCCTGTGCTTCATTCTATTCCAACTGAAGACATGATTCGTGAAACGCAACACCCAGGGTCCATCGAAATCCCTTCTTTAAATCAGGCGAGTCTCTTTCCATCCTGTTTATTATCGAAACCCCACTCCTTTTTTATTTACTTTTATTCCCCCCCCCCCCAAAAAAATCAATTTGCCACTGAGACGTAGTGGGAGCAGGCAGGGAATTCCAAGGACAAGCAATTCTAGAGAAGAAGTTATTAGAAACAAAAGGCTTTCCGGCATCTGGTGACTTTTACAGTAGAGAAGAGTAGCTCATTTACGCGTTGGTCGGTGGTATTTACGTTGAGAGGGCACAAGTGCATCAATTTCGTTGGAGCACATTCCATTTAAGTACTTGTAAAATAATGACAGGGATGCAATATCACGGCGATGAGGCAGGGGCTGGAGCTTTGTAGACAGTGTGAGACTTATTAAATTACAAGCCCTTTTTGGGGGGGCCTGTATAAGTGTGAGAAACCCCTGGTTAGTCTACCAGTCCTGGTGTGGCAGCAATACTCCATGCGTGGGCGAATGGTGACCTTTTAAAGATATATGATACTGTCAGGTGTGAGAAGTTTTCTAGCCAGGTAGAGGGAGCTTACCTTTTTTTGCAGCAGACTTAGCAGTATCTTCTAAGTATTTCTTCGAGTCTCTTTCCACCTGTTTATTATGGTGCAATTAAATCATTTATTCGTCCGGCACTCCTTACTTGTCATTCGATACATCAGTTTTGATTCGAGGGTTTTGTTCTCTATGAGGCCTCAACCCTTTTGCCTGACTTATATATGGTTCGGTTCGGACATAAGAAATCATATTCCTCCCAGGCATTACTTCTACCTTCGGGAGAGGATTGATTTATTTCCGATCGCCTGAGGCGCGCATACTGGAAAATGCCGACGAGTCTGTTCTCTACAATTGTTGTCTTCTTCCGGAGTACCCCCTCATAGGCGCTGAATCACATCAGCAATGTTTAATTGACTTCATATTTTACCTTGCTGCAAGTAGAAATCAAATAACCCCCTTACTCTTCATTTGACAACCTTGGTCTCTACTCTAAGCTTAACTACTTCAATTCAATAAGTTCAAAACCTACTTAGAAATTTAGTGGTGGATGTACTCTTCTCTTCCCTACAACCCATTTCTCACAGAAGATAAATGGTTCTGGGTATGACCTTAAAAGACATTCAGTGGTTAGGCCTCCATTTGGGAGCTGTGGGAAATGTGGAGTTGCCCGTTAGTTTCCATTGCTCCCAGGTACACTCTGGCCCAGAGTCGTAGTACCTGTAAGGGCCCCATCTATGGGTCAAATAGAAACTACTGGAGTTACCAAATCAGGCTGTCTGAAGTTATTGACTTCCTGACTACAAATGCACAAAACATTGATGTTTTATTAGTTATTCCTTTGCAAAACTCAATCATGTTCTTCAAAATCCAAAACTAAAAACAACAATTTCCCTCCCTCCTCTCTTCTTCCCTCTCCCCTCTTTCTCCCCCCCCCCACACACTTTTAGTCAACCAAACACCATGAATAAATACTTAAACATATACAGAACTTGAAGCATAAAAACCTACACCAAAATGACCGGATTCAGCATTAAATGACCTGAAAAGAGTCGATATGCCGTGAAACTAAAAAACAAATAAACCCCAAACCAAAATTACCAGATTCGGCATTAAATTACCCAAAAAGGGTTGATATGCCGTAAAACAAAACAACTAAACCAAAAACCATGATTAAACATTTGAAGATATAAAGAACTTGAAGCATAAAAACCTTCACCAAAATGACCGGATTCAGCATTCGAACAGCATTCGAACCTGTTCCCTAGAAGAGAGAGAACCTAACATGGGTGTTGTCCTGGACCATGTTACCACTGAGTCCAGAGAAAACCGAAATTGTACCAAATAACTCATCATCGAATTTGTTGAAAATCTTTGCTTACGATTTTACAAACATGGTAGCCATTCCTCTTTGCTGCATCAGACAGAAAACCGAGGAACGTTTTTATATGTTGTTTTTTTTGTGTGTGTATATTAACAGATCACATCTTATAAAAGCCCAAATGTCACTTGGGGATAAGGGTTAATAAGATTGCCCAGGAAGCAAAGTCGTGCGAATCGAGGAAACTCCTTATTTTTCACCTAAGAAAACTCAGAATTTTCTCTCAAACTGACAAACATCGTTAATTTATCGTTATGCGTTATAATTAATGTAAAGACGAGTGGAGTGATAGGCCTTGCCACGCGCACCTTCATCGACAGCCTTGATCTATTGAGATAATAGCAAATTGTCTTGGCTTTTCAAGCGCCTCTCTATCGCCATCATTTGTGGAAACGCCTTGAGTCTGCTCTCGGCCTGCCAAGTCAACCGGACATTCAAAGAAAACTATTGACTGTGATACAATTATATATAAGGAATCGGGATTTCTCGATATTGAACTAAACAATGCCCAAATGACGAATAAGGGATTTATTAAGTATTTATTGAATTATTAATCTTATAGTTTTCTTTTTCACCGAATGGATCAGTGTAATATATTAGTGTCTTATTTTTTTTTATTTGTAATTGAATAAATACATTTTAAAATAATAATTTAAAACTTAAAAAAAAAGTAATGTAATGAAAAGTCGAATGTTAACAAATAGAATATGGTTTATCGTATTCCATTATAATTATGGTAAATTCATTTTACAATAATAATTTACAATTTAATAATAACAAAAATAATGTAATGAAAAGTCGAATGTTAACAAATAGAATATGGTTTATCGTATTCCATTATAATTAGAGTAAATACATTTTACAATAATAATTTACAACTTAATAATAACAAAAATAATGTAATGAAAAGTCGAATGTTAACAAATAGAATATGGTTTATCGTATTCCATTATAATTATGGTAAATACATTTTACAATAATAATTTACAACTTAATAATAACAAAAATAATGTAATGAAAAGTCGAATGTTAACAAATAGAATATGGTTTATCGTATTCCATTATAATTATGGTAAATACATTTTACAATAATAATTTACAACTTAATAATAACAAAAATAATGTAATGAAAAGTCGAATGTTAACAAATAGAATATGGTTTATCGTATTCCATTATAATTATGGTAAATACATTTTACAATAATAATTTACAACTTAATAATAACAAAAATAATGTAATGAAAAGTCGAATGTTAACAAATAGAATATGGTTTATCGTATTCCATTATAATTATGGTAAATACATTTTACAATAATAATTTACAACTTAATAATAACAAAAATAATGTAATGAAAAGTCGAATGTTAACAAATAGAATATGGTTTATCGTATTCCATTATAATTGTGGTAAATACATTTTACAATAATAATTTACAACTTAATAATAACAAAAATAATGTATGAAAAGTCGAATGTTAACAAATAGAATATGGTTTATCGTATTCCATTATAATTATGGTAAATACATTTTACAATAATAATTTACAACTTAATAATAACAAAAATAATGTATGAAAAGTCGAATGTTAACAAATAGAATATGGTTTATCGTATTCCATTATAATTGTGGTAAATACATTTTACAATAATAATTTACAACTTAATAATAACAAAAATAATGTATGAAAAGTCGAATGTTAACAAATAGAATATGGTATATCGTATTCCATTATAATTGTGGTAAATACATTTTACAATAATAATTTACAACTTAATAATAACAAAAATAATGTAATGAAAAGTCGAATGTTAACAAATAGAATATGGTATATCGTATTCCATTATAATTGTGGTAAATACATTTTACAATAATAATTTACAACTTAATAATAACAAAAATAATGTATGAAAAGTCGAATGTTAACAAATAGAATATGGTTTATCGTATTCCATTATAATTAGAGTAAATACATTTTACAATAATAATTTACAACTTAATAATAACAAAAATAATGTAATGAAAAGTCGAATGTTAACAAATAGAATATGGTATATCGTATTCCATTATAATTGTGGTAAATACATTTTACAATAATAATTTACAACTTAATAATAACAAAAATAATGTATGAAAAGTCGAATGTTAACAAATAGAATATGGTTTATCGTATTCCATTATAATTAGAGTAAATACATTTTACAATAATAATTTACAACTTAATAATAACAAAAATAATGTAATGAAAAGTCGAATGTTAACAAATAGAATATGGTATATCGTATTCCATTATAATTGTGGTAAATACATTTTACAATAATAATTTACAACTTAATAATAACAAAAATAATGTATGAAAAGTCGAATGTTAACAAATAGAATATGGTTTATCGTATTCCATTATAATTAGAGTAAATACATTTTACAATAATAATTTACAACTTAATAATAACAAAAATAATGTAATGAAAAGTCGAATGTTAACAAATAGAATATGGTATATCGTATTCCATTATAATTGTGGTAAATACATTTTACAATAATAATTTACAACTTAATAATAACAAAAATAATGTATGAAAAGTCGAATGTTAACAAATAGAATATGGTTTATCGTATTCCATTATAATTATGGTAAATACATTTTACAATAATAATTTACAACTTAATAATAACAAAAATAATGTAACGAAAAGTCGAATGTTAACAAATAGAATATAGTTAATCGTATTCCATTATAATTATGGTAAATACATTTTACAATAATAATTTACAACTTAATAATAACAAAAATAATGTAATGAAAAGTCGAATGTTAACAAATAGAATATGGTTTATCGTATTCCATTATAATTATGGTAAATACATTTTACAATAATAATTTACAACTTAATAATAACAAAAATAATGTAATGAAAAGTCGAATGTTAACAAATAGAATATGGTTTATCGTATTCCATTATAATTATGGTAAATACATTTTACAATAATAATTTACAACTTAATAATAACAAAAATAATGTAATGAAAAGTCGAATGTTAACAAATAGAATATGGTTTCTCGTATTCCATTATAATTATGGTAAATACATTTTACAATAATAATTTACAACTTAATAATAACAAAAATAATGTAACGAAAAGTCGAATGTTAACAAATAGAATATGGTTTCTCGTATTCCATTATAATTATGGTAAATACATTTTACAATAATAATTTACAACTTAATAATAACAAAAATAATGTAATGAAAAGTCGAATGTTAACAAATAGAATATGGTTTATCGTATTCCATTATAATTATGGTAAATACATTTTACAATAATAATTTACAACTTAATAATAACAAAAATAATGTAACGAAAAGTCGAATGTTAACAAATAGAATATGGTTTATCGTATTCCATTATAATTATGGTAAATACATTTTACAATAATAATTTACAACTTAATAATAACAAAAATAATGTAACGAAAAGTCGAATGTTAACAAATAGAATATGGTTTATCGTATTCCATTATAATTATGGTAAATACATTTTACAATAATAATTTACAACCTCATAATAACAAAAATAATGTAATGAAAAGTCGAATGTTAACAAATAGAATATGGTTTATCGTATTCCATTATAATTATGGTAAATACATTTTACAATAATAATTTACAACTTAATAATAACAAAAATAATGTAACGAAAAGTCGAATGTTAACAAATAGAATATGGTTTATCGTATTCCATTATAATTATGGTAAATACATTTTACAATAATAATTTACAACTTAATAATAACAAAAATAATGTAACGAAAAGTCGAATGTTAACAAATAGAATATGGTTTATCGTATTCCATTATAATTATGGTAAATACATTTTACAATAATAATTTACAACTTAATAATAACAAAAATAATGTAATGAAAAGTCGAATGTTAACAAATAGAATATGGTTTATCGTATTCCATTATAATTATGGTAAATACATTTTACAATAATAATTTACAACTTAATAATAACAAAAATAATGTAACGAAAAGTCGAATGTTAACAAATAGAATATGGTTTATCGTATTTCATTATAATTATGGTAAATACATTTTACAATAATAATTTACAACTTAATAATAACAAAAATAATGTAATGAAAAGTCGAATGTTAACAAATAGAATATGGTTTATCGTATTCCATTATAATTATGGTAAATACATTTTACAATAATAATTTACAACTTAATAATAACAAAAATAATGTAACGAAAAGTCGAATGTTAACAAATAGAATATGGTTTATCGTATTCCATTATAATTATGGTAAATACATTTTACAATAATAATTTACAACTTAATAATAACAAAAATAATGTAATGAAAAGTCGAATGTTAACAAATAGAATATGGTTTCTCGTATTCCATTATAATTATGGTAAATACATTTTACAATAATAATTTACAACTTAATAATAACAAAAATAATGTAACGAAAAGTCGAATGTTAACAAATAGAATATGGTTTACCGTATTCCATTATAATTATGGTAAATACATTTTACAATAATAATTTACAACTTAATAATAACAAAAATAATGTAACGAAAAGTCGAATGTTAACAAATAGAATATGGTTTATCGTATTCCATTATAATTATGGTAAATACATTTTACAATAATAATTTACAACTTAATAATAACAAAAATAATGTAACGAAAAGTCGAATGTTAACAAATAGAATATGGTTTATCGTATTCCATTATAATTATGGTAAATACATTTTACAATAATAATTTACAACTTAATAATAACAAAAATAATGTAACGAAAAGTCGAATGTTAACAAATAGAATATGGTTTATCGTATTCCATTATAATTATGGTAAATACATTTTACAATAATAATTTACAACTTAATAATAACAAAAATAATGTAACGAAAAGTCGAATGTTAACAAATAGAATATGGTTTATCGTATTCCATTATAATTATGGTAAATACATTTTACAATAATAATTTACAACCTCATAATAACAAAAATAATGTAATGAAAAGTCGAATGTTAACAAATAGAATATGGTTTATCGTATTCCATTATAATTATGGTAAATACATTTTACAATAATAATTTACAACTTAATAATAACAAAAATAATGTAACGAAAAGTCGAATGTTAACAAATAGAATATGGTTTATCGTATTCCATTATAATTATGGTAAATACATTTTACAATAATAATTTACAACTTAATAATAACAAAAATAATGTAACGAAAAGTCGAATGTTAACAAATAGAATATGGTTTATCGTATTCCATTATAATTATGGTAAATACATTTTACAATAATAATTTACAACTTAATAATAACAAAAATAATGTAATGAAAAGTCGAATGTTAACAAATAGAATATGGTTTATCGTATTCCATTATAATTATGGTAAATACATTTTACAATAATAATTTACAACTTAATAATAACAAAAATAATGTAACGAAAAGTCGAATGTTAACAAATAGAATATGGTTTATCGTATTCCATTATAATTATGGTAAATACATTTTACAATAATAATTTACAACTTAATAATAACAAAAATAATGTAATGAAAAGTCGAATGTTAACAAATAGAATATGGTTTATCGTATTCCATTATAATTATGGTAAATACATTTTACAATAATAATTTACAACTTAATAATAACAAAAATAATGTAACGAAAAGTCGAATGTTAACAAATAGAATATGGTTTATCGTATTCCATTATAATTATGGTAAATACATTTTACAATAATAATTTACAACTTAATAATAACAAAAATAATGTAACGAAAAGTCGAATGTTAACAAATAGAATATGGTTTTTCGTATTCCATTATAATTATGGTAAATACATTTTACAATAATAATTTACAACTTAATAATAACAAAAATAATGTAACGAAAAGTCGAATGTTTACAAATAGAATATGGTTTATCGTATTCCATTATAATTATGGTAAATACATTTTACAATAATAATTTACAACTTAATAATAACAAAAATAATGTAATGAAAAGTCGAATGTTAACAAATAGGATATGGTTTGTCGTATTCCATTATAATTATGGTAAATACATTTTACAATAATAATTTACAACTTAATAATAACAAAAATAATGTAACAAAAAGTCGAATGTTAACAAATAGAATATGGTTTATCGTATTCCATTATAATTATGGTAAATACATTTTACAATAATAATTTACAACTTAATAATAACAAAAATAATGTAATGAAAAGTCGAATGTTAACAAATAGAATATGGTTTATCGTATTCCATTATAATTATGGTAAATACATTTTACAATAATAATTTACAACTTAATAATAACAAAAATAATGTAACGAAAAGTCGAATGTTAACAAATAGAATATGGTTTATCGTATTCCATTATAATTATGGTAAATACATTTTACAATAATAATTTACAACTTAATACTAACAAAAATAATGTAATGAAAAGTCGAATGTTAACAAATAGAATATGGTTTATCGTATTCCATTATAATTAGAGTAAATACATTTTACAATAATAATTTACAACTTAATAATAACAAAATAATGTAACGAAAAGTCGAATGTTAACAAATAGAATATGGTATATCGTATTCCATTATAATTGTGGTAAATACATTTTACAATAATAATTTACAACTTAATAATAACAAAAATAATGTATGAAAAGTCGAATGTTAACAAATAGAATATGGTTTATCGTATTCCATTATAATTATGGTAAATACATTTTACAATAATAATTTACAACTTAATAATAACAAAAATAATGTAACGAAAAGTCGAATGTTAACAAATAGAATATAGTTAATCGTATTCCATTATAATTATGGTAAATACATTTTACAATAATAATTTACAACTTAATAATAACAAAAATAATGTAATGAAAAGTCGAATGTTAACAAATAGAATATGGTTTATCGTATTCCATTATAATTATGGTAAATACATTTTACAATAATAATTTACAACTTAATAATAACAAAAATAATGTAATGAAAAGTCGAATGTTAACAAATAGAATATGGTTTATCGTATTCCATTATAATTATGGTAAATACATTTTACAATAATAATTTACAACTTAATAATAACAAAAATAATGTAATGAAAAGTCGAATGTTAACAAATAGAATATGGTTTCTCGTATTCCATTATAATTATGGTAAATACATTTTACAATAATAATTTACAACTTAATAATAACAAAAATAATGTAACGAAAAGTCGAATGTTAACAAATAGAATATGGTTTATCGTATTCCATTATAATTATGGTAAATACATTTTACAATAATAATTTACAACTTAATAATAACAAAAATAATGTAATGAAAAGTCGAATGGTAACAAATAGAATATGGTTTATCGTATTCCATTATAATTATGGTAAATACATTTTACAATAATAATTTACAACTTAATAATAACAAAAATAATGTAACGAAAAGTCGAATGTTAACAAATAGAATATGGTTTATCGTATTCCATTATAATTATGGTAAATACATTTTACAATAATAATTTACAACTTAATAATAACAAAAATAATGTAACGAAAAGTCGAATGTTAACAAATAGAATATGGTTTATCGTATTCCATTATAATTATGGTAAATACATTTTACAATAATAATTTACAACCTCATAATAACAAAAATAATGTAATGAAAAGTCGAATGTTAACAAATAGAATATGGTTTATCGTATTCCATTATAATTATGGTAAATACATTTTACAATAATAATTTACAACTTAATAATAACAAAAATAATGTAACGAAAAGTCGAATGTTAACAAATAGAATATGGTTTATCGTATTCCATTATAATTATGGTAAATACATTTTACAATAATAATTTACAACTTAATAATAACAAAAATAATGTAACGAAAAGTCGAATGTTAACAAATAGAATATGGTTTATCGTATTCCATTATAATTATGGTAAATACATTTTACAATAATAATTTACAACTTAATAATAACAAAAATAATGTAATGAAAAGTCGAATGTTAACAAATAGAATATGGTTTATCGTATTCCATTATAATTATGGTAAATACATTTTACAATAATAATTTACAACTTAATAATAACAAAAATAATGTAACGAAAAGTCGAATGTTAACAAATAGAATATGGTTTATCGTATTTCATTATAATTATGGTAAATACATTTTACAATAATAATTTACAACTTAATAATAACAAAAATAATGTAATGAAAAGTCGAATGTTAACAAATAGAATATGGTTTATCGTATTCCATTATAATTATGGTAAATACATTTTACAATAATAATTTACAACTTAATAATAACAAAAATAATGTAACGAAAAGTCGAATGTTAACAAATAGAATATGGTTTATCGTATTCCATTATAATTATGGTAAATACATTTTACAATAATAATTTACAACTTAATAATAACAAAAATAATGTAATGAAAAGTCGAATGTTAACAAATAGAATATGGTTTCTCGTATTCCATTATAATTATGGTAAATACATTTTACAATAATAATTTACAACTTAATAATAACAAAAATAATGTAACGAAAAGTCGAATGTTAACAAATAGAATATGGTTTATCGTATTCCATTATAATTATGGTAAATACATTTTACAATAATAATTTACAACTTAATAATAACAAAAATAATGTAACGAAAAGTCGAATGTTAACAAATAGAATATGGTTTATCGTATTCCATTATAATTATGGTAAATACATTTTACAATAATAATTTACAACTTAATAATAACAAAAATAATGTAATGAAAAGTCGAATGTTAACAAATAGAATATGGTTTATCGTATTCCATTATAATTATGGTAAATACATTTTACAATAATAATTTACAACTTAATAATAACAAAAATAATGTAACGAAAAGTCGAATGTTAACAAATAGAATATGGTTTATCGTATTCCATTATAATTATGGTAAATACATTTTACAATAATAATTTACAACTTAATAATAACAAAAATAATGTAACGAAAAGTCGAATGTTAACAAATAGAATATGGTTTATCGTATTCCATTATGATTATGGTAAATACATTTTACAATAATAATTTACAACCTCATAATAACAAAAATAATGTAATGAAAAGTCGAATGTTAACAAATAGAATATGGTTTATCGTATTCCATTATAATTATGGTAAATACATTTTACAATAATAATTTACAACTTAATAATAACAAAAATAATGTAACGAAAAGTCGAATGTTAACAAATAGAATATGGTTTATCGTATTCCATTATAATTATGGTAAATACATTTTACAATAATAATTTACAACTTAATAATAACAAAAATAATGTAACGAAAAGTCGAATGTTAACAAATAGAATATGGTTTATCGTATTCCATTATAATTATGGTAAATACATTTTACAATAATAATTTACAACTTAATAATAACAAAAATAATGTAATGAAAAGTCGAATGTTAACAAATAGAATATGGTTTATCGTATTCCATTATAATTATGGTAAATACATTTTACAATAATAATTTACAACTTAATAATAACAAAAATAATGTAACGAAAAGTCGAATGTTAACAAATAGAATATGGTTTATCGTATTCCATTATAATTATGGTAAATACATTTTACAATAATAATTTACAACTTAATAATAACAAAAATAATGTAATGAAAAGTCGAATGTTAACAAATAGAATATGGTTTATCGTATTCCATTATAATTATGGTAAATACATTTTACAATAATAATTTACAACTTAATAATAACAAAAATAATGTAACGAAAAGTCGAATGTTAACAAATAGAATATGGTTTATCGTATTCCATTATAATTATGGTAAATACATTTTACAATAATAATTTACAACTTAATAATAACAAAAATAATGTAACGAAAAGTCGAATGTTAACAAATAGAATATGGTTTTTCGTATTCCATTATAATTATGGTAAATACATTTTACAATAATAATTTACAACTTAATAATAACAAAAATAATGTAACGAAACGTCGAATGTTTACAAATAGAATATGGTTTATCGTATTCCATTATAATTATGGTAAATACATTTTACAATAATAATTTACAACTTAATAATAACAAAAATAATGTAATGAAAAGTCGAATGTTAACAAATAGGATATGGTTTGTCGTATTCCATTATAATTATGGTAAATACATTTTACAATAATAATTTACAACTTAATAATAACAAAAATAAGGTAACGAAAAGTCGAATGTTAACAAATAGAATATGGTTTATCGTATTCCATTATAATTATGGTAAATACATTTTACAATAATAATTTACAACTTAATAATAACAAAAATAATGTAACGAAAAGTCGAATGTTAACAAATAGAATATGGTTTATCGTATTCCATTATAATTATGGTAAATACATTTTACAATAATAATTTACAACTTAATAATAACAAAAATAATGTAATGAAAAGTCGAATGTTAACAAATAGAATATGGTTTATCGTATTCCATTATAATTATGGTAAATACATTTTACAATAATAATTTACAACTTAATAATAACAAAAATAATGTAACGAAAAGTCGAATGTTAACAAATAGAATATGGTTTATCGTATTCCATTATAATTATGGTAAATACATTTTACAATAATAATTTACAACTTAATAATAACAAAAATAATGTAACGAAAAGTCGAATGTTAACAAATAGAATATGGTTTATCGTATTCCATTATGATTATGGTAAATACATTTTACAATAATAATTTACAACCTCATAATAACAAAAATAATGTAATGAAAAGTCGAATGTTAACAAATAGAATATGGTTTATCGTATTCCATTATAATTATGGTAAATACATTTTACAATAATAATTTACAACTTAATAATAACAAAAATAATGTAACGAAAAGTCGAATGTTAACAAATAGAATATGGTTTATCGTATTCCATTATAATTATGGTAAATACATTTTACAATAATAATTTACAACTTAATAATAACAAAAATAATGTAACGAAAAGTCGAATGTTAACAAATAGAATATGGTTTATCGTATTCCATTATAATTATGGTAAATACATTTTACAATAATAATTTACAACTTAATAATAACAAAAATAATGTAATGAAAAGTCGAATGTTAACAAATAGAATATGGTTTATCGTATTCCATTATAATTATGGTAAATACATTTTACAATAATAATTTACAACTTAATAATAACAAAAATAATGTAACGAAAAGTCGAATGTTAACAAATAGAATATGGTTTATCGTATTCCATTATAATTATGGTAAATACATTTTACAATAATAATTTACAACTTAATAATAACAAAAATAATGTAATGAAAAGTCGAATGTTAACAAATAGAATATGGTTTATCGTATTCCATTATAATTATGGTAAATACATTTTACAATAATAATTTACAACTTAATAATAACAAAAATAATGTAACGAAAAGTCGAATGTTAACAAATAGAATATGGTTTATCGTATTCCATTATAATTATGGTAAATACATTTTACAATAATAATTTACAACTTAATAATAACAAAAATAATGTAACGAAAAGTCGAATGTTAACAAATAGAATATGGTTTTTCGTATTCCATTATAATTATGGTAAATACATTTTACAATAATAATTTACAACTTAATAATAACAAAAATAATGTAACGAAACGTCGAATGTTTACAAATAGAATATGGTTTATCGTATTCCATTATAATTATGGTAAATACATTTTACAATAATAATTTACAACTTAATAATAACAAAAATAATGTAATGAAAAGTCGAATGTTAACAAATAGGATATGGTTTGTCGTATTCCATTATAATTATGGTAAATACATTTTACAATAATAATTTACAACTTAATAATAACAAAAATAAGGTAACGAAAAGTCGAATGTTAACAAATAGAATATGGTTTATCGTATTCCATTATAATTATGGTAAATACATTTTACAATAATAATTTACAACTTAATAATAACAAAAATAATGTAATGAAAAGTCGAATGTTAACAAATAGAATATGGTTTATCGTATTCCATTATAATTATGGTAAATACATTTTACAATAATAATTTACAACTTAATAATAACAAAAATAATGTAACGAAAAGTCGAATGTTTACAAATAGAATATGGTTTATCGTATTCCATTATAATTATGGTAAATACATTTTACAATAATAATTTACAACTTAATAATAACAAAAATAATGTAACGAAAAGTCGAATGTTAACAAATAGAATATAGTTAATCGTATGCCATTATAATTATGGTAAATACATTTTACAATAATAATTTACAACTTAATAATAACAAAAATAATGTAATGAAAAGTCGAATGTTAACAAATAGAATATGGTTTATCGTATTCCATTATAATTATGGTAAATACATTTTACAATAATAATTTACAACTTAATAATAACAAAAATAATGTAATGAAAAGTCGAATGTTAACAAATAGAATATGGTTTATCGTATTCCATTATAATTATGGTAAATACATTTTACAATAATAATTTACAACTTAATAATAACAAAAATAATGTAATGAAAAGTCGAATGTTAACAAATAGAATATGGTTTCTCGTATTCCATTATAATTATGGTAAATACATTTTACAATAATAATTTACAACTTAATAATAACAAAAATAATGTAACGAAAAGTCGAATGTTAACAAATAGAATATGGTTTATCGTATTCCATTATAATTATGGTAAATACATTTTACAATAATAATTTACAACTTAATAATAACAAAAATAATGTAATGAAAAGTCGAATGTTAACAAATAGAATATGGTTTATCGTATTCCATTATAATTATGGTAAATACATTTTACAATAATAATTTACAACTTAATAATAACAAAAATAATGTAACGAAAAGTCGAATGTTAACAAATAGAATATGGTTTATCGTATTCCATTATAATTATGGTAAATACATTTTACAATAATAATTTACAACTTAATAATAACAAAAATAATGTAACGAAAAGTCGAATGTTAACAAATAGAATATGGTTTATCGTATTCCATTATAATTATGGTAAATACATTTTACAATAATAATTTACAACCTCATAATAACAAAAATAATGTAATGAAAAGTCGAATGTTAACAAATAGAATATGGTTTATCGTATTCCATTATAATTATGGTAAATACATTTTACAATAATAATTTACAACTTAATAATAACAAAAATAATGTAACGAAAAGTCGAATGTTAACAAATAGAATATGGTTTATCGTATTCCATTATAATTATGGTAAATACATTTTACAATAATAATTTACAACTTAATAATAACAAAAATAATGTAACGAAAAGTCGAATGTTAACAAATAGAATATGGTTTATCGTATTCCATTATAATTATGGTAAATACATTTTACAATAATAATTTACAACTTAATAATAACAAAAATAATGTAATGAAAAGTCGAATGTTAACAAATAGAATATGGTTTATCGTATTCCATTATAATTATGGTAAATACATTTTACAATAATAATTTACAACTTAATAATAACAAAAATAATGTAACGAAAAGTCGAATGTTAACAAATAGAATATGGTTTATCGTATTCCATTATAATTATGGTAAATACATTTTACAATAATAATTTACAACTTAATAATAACAAAAATAATGTAATGAAAAGTCGAATGTTAACAAATAGAATATGGTTTATCGTATTCCATTATAATTATGGTAAATACATTTTACAATAATAATTTACAACTTAATAATAACAAAAATAATGTAACGAAAAGTCGAATGTTAACAAATAGAATATGGTTTATCGTATTCCATTATAATTATGGTAAATACATTTTACAATAATAATTTACAACTTAATAATAACAAAAATAATGTAACGAAAAGTCGAATGTTAACAAATAGAATATGGTTTTTCGTATTCCATTATAATTATGGTAAATACATTTTACAATAATAATTTACAACTTAATAATAACAAAAATAATGTAACGAAAAGTCGAATGTTTACAAATAGAATATGGTTTATCGTATTCCATTATAATTATGGTAAATACATTTTACAATAATAATTTACAACTTAATAATAACAAAAATAATGTAATGAAAAGTCGAATGTTAACAAATAGGATATGGTTTGTCGTATTCCATTATAATTATGGTAAATACATTTTACAATAATAATTTACAACTTAATAATAACAAAAATAATGTAACGAAAAGTCGAATGTTAACAAATAGAATATGGTTTATCGTATTCCATTATAATTATGGTAAATACATTTTACAATAATAATTTACAACTTAATAATAACAAAAATAATGTAACGAAAAGTCGAATGTTAACAAATAGAATATGGTTTATCGTTTTCCATTATAATTATGGTAAATACATTTTACAATAATAATTTACAACTTAATAATAACAAAAATAATGTAATGAAAAGTCGAATGTTAACAAATAGAATATGGTTTATCGTATTCCATTATAATTATGGTAAATACATTTTACAATAATAATTTACAACTTAATAATAACAAAAATAATGTAACGAAAAGTCGAATGTTAACAAATAGAATATGGTTTCTCGTATTCCATTATAATTATGGTAAATACATTTTACAATAATAATTTACAACTTAATAATAACAAAAATAATGTAATGAAAAGTCGAATGTTAACAAATAGGATATGGTTTATCGTATTCCATTATAATTATGGTAAATACATTTTACAATAATAATTTACAATTTAATAATAAAAAAAATAATGTAACGAAAAGTCGAATGTAAACAAATAGGATATGGTTTATCGTATTCCATTATAATTATGGTAAATACATTTTACAATAATAATTTACAACTTAATAATAACAAAAATAATGTAACGAAAAGTCGAATGTTAACAAATAGAATATGGTTTATCGTATTCCATTATAATCATGGTAAATACATTTTACAATAATAATTTACAACTTAATAATAACAAAAATAATGTAATGAAAAGTCGAAATATAACAAACAGCATATGGTTTATCGTATTCCATTATAATTTGAGTAACTGTATGCTGCAATAGAAAATCTATCTGACTTTAGCTGTGGCTCAACAGACGACATCGTAGTTTCAAATGAAAATTCCTTTTATTGGTCTGCGCTAAAAAGAAAACGAAATTAAACAGCATACGACTAAAGGCTGCTTTACCATATCGTTGGCGATTTGAGGAAGCCAACGAAATACATCTGATTTGGACGGTTTACGCGCTTCAACTCGTCATGCTACAACCACTGCAAATAACTTTCCTTTCTTCCTCTATGTTTTAGATCAAACGGAACTTTTATGAACAACGTTTCTTTCCTAGAAATGCCTATATGTGGAACACAATAACACCAGGCTGTTTCTCGATTGACTACAACATGGTCCATATTTACTTGCCTTCTTTGCGAGGGTAGAGTTAGACATACGATCTATTTTAATGTGGGAACATGAGGACCCCCCCCCCAAAAAAAAATGACTGTCTGGGTCTGGACAAAAATTAAAATTGCTCTAGTCTAGAAGGATGTCTCCCTCACTGCCCGAGGGCAGAAAAGATGAAGTGTAATTTCAGAACAGATACTACACTTTTCTACCAGGAAAAAGACCAATCCAAGTCGAATGTTAAAAATATAAGATGGTTTATTGTATTCCATTATAATTGAAGTAACTATAATAGAAAGTTTATCTGAGGGCATCGTAGTTTCAAATGAAAATGTGTTTTATTGGTCTGGCTTTGAATAGAAATTAAACAGCTTCGACGTTTTTTATAAAGTGCGACATGCGACTAAGTTAAATTTACCATATCGTTCGCGATTTGAGGAAACAAACGAAATACGCCTGACTCTCACTCTTGCTAAGGAAAGGACGAAATCACGGGGGTGCTGTAAGAATAAGTCCGGCGAATGGTGTTCCTACGTCACAGCTTCTGATTGGCTCAGGTTGTGAGGGGGGGGGGACAAAGAGTCCGGTGATACATCTATCCGTTTACATCAAATGAAAATAGAGCAACTATATCGAACTATTGGCTGCAATCATGCTTGCTCTTCAACTGTAACTCCTGTACTAAATATGACCTCGCCACTTTTACCCGGGTCTTCGTCTGTGAAGACAGACTTTCGAATTTAATCAAAACAACATATTTTTTTGTATTTCAAGTTAGAATATTTGGCGGAGCAAGAAAAATCTTTAGACGGAGCGTCACACATTGGCCTTGTGCCCAAACTGGAAGAGTTGCCAATATATAATTTAATCACAGTCCAAATATCGAAATAAATTTCCACAAATTAATATCCCAAATTTTTAATAATGACATCCACAGGGACCGAATTATCTTTGCTGATCAATTCTCAATAATTTATTCAGTCCATCAGTCAAAAATTATCTGTCATTAAAAATAATGTGAAACGATATCTATTTGCCCAATACGAATATCTGTTTAAGAACTAACGATAGTTTTGTTTTTTTGCAAATTGACGATAAAAATTATAAAATCAGTAATAAATAAGTTGTTATGATTAGATCTTATTTATTGTGATTCCCCAGTATGTGCGTTTAATGCCTGTTGCAATGACACACACACACACACACACACACACACACACATATATATATATATATATATATAATGTGTTGGCTCCGTAAAGGTTAGATATATTTCTATAGGAAGTCTTGAGTAAGAGAGCTCAATGTGTAATACACAGCAAGAATAAAAGTTAAAAAGAAAAAACTCAGACAAACATTATAGCCATTTAATATTATAATTTATTTAATCGCACCAAGAACAGATTCATCAGACGTGTCTTAACGGCTGGTGTGTTTTTTTAATGAAGAACGAGAGGTATTTACGAAAGCTTGCTGCTGCTTAGGGGGAAGGGGAAATTTAGACGGAGGTGTTCACCATTCACCCCGACGTCGGAAGTGGGCTAATTCCCACTTTGGACTCGGGTGAGATGCCAACCATCCCTTACTCCGTCTGGCCACACGTATTGGGAATTTTTAACTAGTTATCTATGGCGTTAGAGTCTGAAGGATTGTGTAGTTCGATTAAGTATGGTTACATTGCTAACTTGAGTAAATTGCAAAAATTATAAACTCTCTCTCTCTCTCTATATATATATATATACATATATATATATATATATACATATATATATATATATATATATATATATATATATATATATATATATATATATATATTTTAAAGAAAGAAAGATGAAGATAAAAAATTGTACAAAATTACATAAAGTTACATAAATTAATACAAATTTTATTACATCGAAAGTTCAGATGCAAGGAGTTACATTAATCCTAAAACCATGGTTTTTCAAAGATAAAATTCTTCTCGTCAGAGGATAAAATCTGGTAATATGACGAGAAGGATTTTATCCTCTGACGAGAAGAATTTTATCTTTGAAAAACCATCTGAACTTTCGATGTAATAACATTTGTATTAATTCATGTAACTTTATGTAATTTTGTACAATTTTTTATCTTCATCTTTCTTTCTTTAAAATTGATTGCTCTACTCAACGTATTGAGCTTTATTTTATCGAGATAGATCACTCTACGATATTTCACTTATCGTTAATTCTATTATCATTAGTATATGTATATATATATATATATATATATATATATATATATATATATATATATATATATATTGCTATTTAGAAATAATCAAAATTATAATATATCTGTTCCAAGATTTTAACATAAAAACAGTTTAGGTGTACGATTGTTTCTTAGACGATTGGTATTTATTAATGACAAGCTGTCTCTTCATCAGCATATATTCCATCAACACAAAAATTAGCAGTCGTAAAAATATAAACGTTATTGATAATCCCGCACATAGTTATTATAGAAAGAGCATACATAAAAAATATACAATTATTCTAATAATAATGAGCAATAGACACCAACAGTAACAAGTTAAAGTATACTACTACTACTACTACTAATACTACTACTACTAATACTACTAATACTAATAATAATACTACTACTACTACTACTACTACTACTAATAATAATAATAATACTACTACTACTACTACTACTAATAATAATAATAATACTAATACCACTACAACTACTACTACTACTACTAATACTACTAATACTAATAATAATACTAATACTACTACTACTACTACTACTACTAATAATAATACTAATACTACTACTACTACTACTAATAATAATACTAATACCACTACTACTACTACTACTACTACTACTACTAGTAATAATAATAATAAATGTAATATATATATATAGATATATATGTGTATGTGTGTGTGTTTAGTAGATGTACCCGGGACCCGTTGGGTCACAACTACTACAACTATTTATTATTTTTTGATTTCATTCAAAAATGCATAACTGTGACATATCTGCTAAGACATTCTCTAGCCCCACTGAAAATAATAAGTCTTATTACTTCTATATTCCTCTTCTTCTTCTTCTTCTTCTTCTTCTTCTTCTTCTTCTTCTTCTTCTTCTTCTTCTTCTTCTTCTTCTTTTGCTTCTCTCTCTCTTCTTTTTTATTCTTCTAATTATTATTATTATTATTATTTACTCACTAGGAGTTATCACACTGGTCATCGTCAGTGGTCGCCCACTGCCGACAACCTGTGGTATTCCCTGGAGTCTGAGTGACAACAAGTCTTTTCAGGCCTCCAGTATGCTCCACCTCTTTTCGTTCATCACCGCTGATGACCTTGCGGTAATCGCAACAGCCACCTACCAACGATTTCCCGCTGATAAGGGCCATTGGTCCCCTCTGGGGCCCGAGTGGCAACAAGCCTTCCCAAGGTCCCAGCGCTGTCCGCGCTCTTCCAGTGGAGGTCTGGTTTTGCGCTTTCCCTCCTCGACCCTCTGTCCATAATTTTCGTGGCGTCAGCCTATGCTTGCGCCTCTCTCGTGCGGTTGTATTTTCCCCGGTTCTGTTGTTTTGTGCTTCCATGTGTTTGTTCTCCATTCGTTGCTTATGTGGGTTGGTTTTCGCATTCGAGGACATTTCTCAGGATTGTAGCTGTTTTGATCATTATTATTATTATTATTATTATTATTATTATTATTATTATTATTATTATTATTATTATTATTATTATTATTTATTCACTCAGGATTTTCTCACCATGATTTATCAGTGATGGTTCAATAACAATAACAAGTGGTGTTCCCTGGAGTCTGAGTTACAATACGTGTCCTCAGAATCCCAGCACTCTTCAAGTCTTTCGATAACGATTGCAAATCATTTGGCGTTATCGCAACATGGATTTCTCGCTAGTAACGACCGTTGGTCTTCTTTAAAATTTGAGTGACAATAAGCCTCCCAAAGATTCGAGTACTCACACACACTTCTAGTGGAGGTCTGGTTGGTGCTCTCCCTCCTCGATCCTTCTCCATTGACCCTGTGGATCAATTTGTGGGGGTATCAGCCGAGGCTGGTGCATATATGTTTAGAGGGGGTCATGATATATAGTGTTTCTTGTTGTTTCAGTTCCCCTGGGCTCGTGTGTTCTTTCTATGACTTTGCTTTATTTCTATTTATTTCTATTTAAACTTTTGTGTGACTGGTTAGCGTTCGTAGAATTTTGAGTTGGTTTCCGCAATTGAGTTATTATTATTTGTACACACTAGGCGTCATTACACAATTCATAGTCAGTGATTGCTCACTGATAATAACTGGTGCTTTTTCCTGGGGTCTAAGTGACATCAAGCATCCACAGATTTCTAATACTCTCCACCACTTTTCGATTACCATCTGAAACGACCTTGCGTTATCGCATTAACCACCTACCATTGATTCTCGTTGAAAATTACGATCGGTCTCCCCTGGGATTTGGGTTGCTCTAAGCCTCTTCAATGTCCATGAATCTTCCGTACTCTTCCAGTGGAGGTTTGGTTAATGCTCTCTCTCATAGGTCTTCCCATCCTCCTTATGATATTTCGTGCAGTTTCTGCACCTTCGTCCGTGTGGTGTTTTTCCTGTGGTTTTGTTTTAATTCTATTGTAACTTCCATGTGACTGGTTTCCGTTTGTAGCTCATGCGAGTTGTTTTACGCATTCGAGGATTTACATTAAGATCGCAGTTGTTCTGATCATTGCCGTCCTTTGTATGGTCTCAGTGATCTCTTTGATTCCAATTTCTTCCAGTCTTTTCTCCATGTGTTTGAGACTGTTCCTAGTGCTCCTACGATTATTGGTATTATATTGACTTCCTTCATGCTCCATATCCCTTTTAGTTCTCTGGCAAGTTCCGCGTATTTGCTTCGTTTTCCGTCTCCTCGATCTTCAATCTGTGCGCTGCTGGAACGCCAAAGTCTACGATTAAGCAGGATTTTTCCTTCTTGTCGATTGTTATGACAATCCGGTGACCTTGCTTGTATGAGTTTATCTGTTTGCACCTCCATATCCGAGAATATTTCATGTGTTTCGTTTTCCAGTACTGTCTCTTGTGTTTTGTTTGTACAATTTGTCTGTGTGTTCAAAATGCAATCCTTTGCACAGTTCCCAGTGTACTGCTTTCCCCACATATTCATGTCTGTTCTTGTATTTGTTAACTTAGTTTGCTACATTCACTTATTATGTGATTTACTGTTTCGTCTCTTTGTCCACACAGTCTGAATTTACTGTTTTCCTGGTTTTTATCTATTTGAATGTTCTGGCTGAAGATTTTGGTCGCATTTATCAAGTTCCTTTTTGCTTTTTGCAAATAGTTTCAGGTCGTCCATGTACATGAGGTGAATATTCTTTATTCTGTGTCTGTAAACTTTTATCCAGCATCTCATTTCCTGTGTATTATTATTATTATTATTATTATTATTATTATTATTATTATTATTATTATTATTATTATTATTATTATTATTTGTACTCACTAGGAGTTCTCACACAAATCATCGTGAGTGATTGCTCACCGACAACAACCAGTGGTATTTCCTGGAGTCTGAGTGACAACAAACCTCCCCAGATTTCCAGTATTCTTCACCTCTTTTCGATAACGATGCGGTATCGCAACAGCCTCTTACTATTGATTTCTCGCTGGTAAGGACAATTAGTCTTCTCTTTGATTTGGGTGGCAATAAGCCTCCCAAAGATCCCAGCATTCCTGCACTTTTCCAGTGGATGTCTTATTTGTGCTGTCTCTCCTCGGTCTTCTCATCCTCCTCGACCCTCTACAAATATGTTGTCTGGTGTCAGCCCAGGCCGGCACATTTTAAAAAAAAAGTAATTAAAAAAAAAAAAATTTTAATTTCTAAAAAATTAGAATTTTTTTTAAATTATAAAATTTTTTAATTGTTGTTATTATTATTATTATTATTATTATTATTATTATTATTATTATTATTATTATTATTATTATGATTATTTGTATTCACTAAGAGTTAATACACAAGTCATCATCAGTGATTGTACACTGACAATCACCGGTTGTGTTCCCTGGAGTCTGAGTGACAACAAGTCTTCCCAGATTTCTAGTACTTCCACCTCTTCTGATAACTATTGCAAATGCCTTTGCGTTTTTACAACAGCCGCTAACCATCGATTTCTTGTTGGAAACGACCTTTGGTCTTCTGTGGGATTTGGATGCCAATAAGCTTCTCGAAGGTCTCGGTCCTCTCTGCACTCTTCATGTGGAGGTCTGGTTAATGCTCTCTCTCCTCGGTCTTTCTATCCTCCTTGAAGAATCACGACTATTTTGTGTGGTATCCACCGAGGCTGGTTCCATCAATTTGTGGGGGGGGGAGTAGTTTATGAAATTTCTTGCATTTTCTGTTCCTTGGTTTCACGTTTGGTGTTCTGTTTTTCTATGTTTTTGTTTTCTTCCTATAGCAACTTCTATGTGAGTGGTTAGCATTCGTACTTTATGTGGGTTGGTTTCCGCACTCAAGTATTTTCCTTCGAATTTCAGCTGTTTTCATCATTGCTGTCCGTTGTATGATCTCAGTCTTCTCTTTCATTCTGATTTCTCGCAGTCTTTGTTTCAGGTTTTTCGGAGTTGTTCCTTGTGCTCATGCGATTATTGGTATTATATTGACTTTCTTCATACTCCATATCTCTTTCAATTCTCTAGCGGGTTCTGCTTATTTGCTTCGTTTTTCTGTCTCTTTGATCTTCACCGTGTGCACTGCTGCTACAACAAGATCTACAACTTGGCAGGATTTTTCCTTCTTGTCGATTATTATAATATCCGGTTTTCCGCGAATTATTTTCAAAAGCATATATTTCCGTTAGCCAGCGATTAATCCAGCACGAAATATCCTAAAGGATGTCGTTTCTTGCATAAGTGAAATCCCACACGATTCTATTGGCCGACGTTGGCAGATCTTGTCATTACGCATCGAATTGAGTGAAATCAACGGAGGCGCGAGAGTGCTCTATCCCATAATAGACTTCACGATTGGCCTATGCTGGAAATTTCATTTCTTTGATCAATCATAACTCAAAAACCAATGAACCAAATAAGTTAAAACTTTGCACAACATTTTTATTTGATAGTTTCTATAAGTGTGTAGAATTTCAGCATCATAAGTCAAGGCAACCCAGAGATCCAGAAAGTTCAATCATGAAATCATGTTATCTGTGTGTACGTACGTATGTGCCACCCCGTATCTCATCAACTATTTGATGGATTCAGCTGATTTTTGGCAGAGATGGAGGTTTAGGGTCTAGTTGATGGCATTTTAATTTCAGTTTACCATATACCTTAGTTTTCCAGAAAATTAAAAAAAACCTTATGAGAAGGCATTGTATTGAGGCATAGCCTTTACAAAAGTAGTGACATTCCATGAAAAATGCCAGTATACTGAAATCATATGCCCTTAATAGGGTTAAGATGAAAATTCATATACACTAAATCTACAAAAGCAAGGAAATTCCCAAATTTTTACACTTTTATTTTCATTAAGGGTATGCGAGCACAACAGGGCTATGTATTTTACTGCTAGGAATTTTTCGTTCAGCGCACCTCACACACTTAATCCACTCATGCATAGAGAGTTATACTGTAGTGATGTGACAATGAAATGGTTTGGTTGATATGTAGTCATGCCCTTAATGACAATAAAAGTGTAACAATTTGGGAATTTCCTTACTTTTGTACATTTAGTGTATATGAATTTTCATCTTAACCCTATTAAGGGCATATGATTTCAGTATACTGGCATTTATCATGGAATGAAATTCTATGTTAAGTGAGCAATATATTTCTCCCAAAGAAATATCTTGCTAAAGGAATCGAACCTACATAAAAAGGAGGCAATTTGATCAATAAGTTTTTCAAGCGCGAACTTTGGCAGTAATTTGAACTGTTTCAACGTAAGCCCGAGAGTCTGTAGCTGATACGCTCGATTCTGACTCTTTAAATTTTTAATGATCTTACACCAATTCCGTCGTAAGATATATTCTTACTTTTTTTAAAACTAATTGTTCACCGTTTATCAAAGCCCTGGGGCCACTAGAGGATAAGGGTCGATGTGATTGTCAGTTGAATGATGAACACAACCACGAGAGGATTGGAATGGGGCAGAGGACGGCTTAACAAGTATTTGAAGACGACCATGCTGTAGTCGGTTAGGAAGCAGCATCGTGGACGATAGAAAAGTAGATTCCAGCGACCATATCTTTACTTACCGGTAACGGCATTTATTTCTTACGGCCATTTAGGAGTTATCTAGAAAATAAGGCTATACAAGCCTATCTTGAATTTTCTAGAATAAATTCAAGATATGCTTGAATAGCCTGATTGTCTAGATATATGTTGAGTATATACTATATATATAACGTATTTATCCACAGACACGTGTTTCGCCATTACTGCGACTCATCAGCGTAGCTGACTATAGAAGAATTCGAAACCTCGACCATACGGACTGTAATCGGGTGTTTTCCCCGTTAAGCTACGTAAGTCCCGTCTGTAATACGTGATGGTTTTATCGCTTATAACTGTTTTGGTATTATGTTCCCTTTTCCGATAATAACAGCTTTACGTTAGCTTTTCTGGTTGATGCACTATCTAAGTGTTTGAGAGAGTTAACTCTCTTAAATACAATATAACAATGTTACGTATTTGTTATAATCTATACTGGCGATAGTAACAGCGTTATATATTTGGATAGAATATTATCTGAGGTTAAGATCGGATTCTAAGTCTGCCTGATGAGATCTCAGTTTATAATAACCGTTGATCGATAACATCGACATGCCAGTGTCGCAGATTTTGTACACGTCTTTATAAATAAAAATAATCATATATAAAAGCCCTATTTGATATTGAGCACTTTTTATAAACCCGGTTGAAATTCTTTGGATTACTATCTTGTGGATGTTTTTTCCTGGATTATATATATATATATATATATATATATATATATATATATATATATATATATATATATATATAGAGAGAGAGAGAGAGAGAGAGAGAGAGAGAGAGAAATTTTGTACATGTCTGTGTAAATAAAAATTATCATATATATATATATTTATATATATATATATATATATATATATATATATATATATATATATATATATATATATATAATCTAGGCAAGGTCAAGATCCACGAGATAGTAGTCTAAAGATTCCCCCCCGGGCTTATAAGAAGTGCTCAATATCAGATAGAGCTTTTATATATCATTATTTTTTATTTACACAGACATGTACAACATCTGCAACACTGGCATGTCAATGTTATCGATCAACAGCTGTTATAAACTGATATCTCATCAGGCAGAGTTAAAATCCGATCTTAACCTTCGATCATATTTGGAAACACACACACACACACACCCACACACACACACACACACACACACACACACACATATATATATATATATATATATATTTCACAATAGGTTTTACCTTTCCTAAAAGTTCGCTTTTAGTTCTCCACTTTATATATATATTTCTATATACAGGATAATCTCGTAAGCTAATGAACGGATAATTATAATTTTTTAAATATATATTCTAGGAAACATGGTGAGTAACATTCACATCATTTATTTGTAAACTTGATGATTTATGGAGTGTTGCCATAATAACTAAGTTAGATGGATAACAATTAGTCGAAAAAATACTTGCTAAGAATCAAATGTTTAATTATATTAAGTAATACATTTGTAAATGGATCGGTACGTTCGTATAAGCGTCATGTGTTTGATTTGCTTCTAAACTATTGAACTTATCATTATGAATAGTGAATATGCATTCTAACCAACAGGACGAGTGACATAGGCACACATTTTAACATTTTCTAGGTAAACTTTAGCATTTAGGGGTGTGTCAATGAAACACCCTCAAATTTAGACATTATTTTGAAAGCCAAACAACAATTTAGGTTTTATTTTCTTTTAATAAATTATTTATTTATTTTAAAGACTTTCGACGTGTAAACGTCCTTCTCAAAAGAATAGACATTTTCCTTTTCTCTTTTTAATTCTTATTGTCAGAGACATACTGACCTTGTGAAGATAGGAGTACGTTTTGATGAAATCAACGGTTGAAATTGTTGACGCTTTTAGGTGAACCAAAATTAGCTCAGAGATGAAGATATTTTTTACTGTGAGAATCGAAGTTAAATCAAGGAAATAGAAGTGACCTTATAGAAGTTCGTCGAATATTCAATCTCAAAAACGCGATCGAGTACTGAAGACATACTAAAAATGATTTCAAGAAGTAAATTTTTAAAAATCTGTCTGTGTATTTGTCTGTCTGTCTGAGTGTATGTATGTATGTCTGTGTTTCTCTCACTCTCATTTTATCCGTACAGGACGATCAGGGTCATAATTCAATGAGCCTACCTGCGTTTTAATGAAAAACGAATTATTTCAATCAACTGTTTCTTTAGCCCACCATTCGCCTTTTGGCTAGGAGCTAATTTAGTATAAAGAAAAGAAATAATCCCAAGTGTAGTATCTGTTCAGATGCCGCACTTCGTCTTATTAGTTATCGGTCAGTGAATGAGATGTCTTTCTTGAGTGAAGGAGATATCTTTATTGAATGAAGATGATGTCTTCTTGAGTGAAGGAAATGTCCTTCTTGGGTGAAGGAGATGTCTTTCTTTAGTGAAGGAGATGTCTTTCTTGAGTGAAGGAGATGACCTTCTTGAGTGAAGTAGATGTCCTTGAGTGAAGTAGATGTATTTCTTGAGTGAAGGAGATGTCTTTCTTGAGTGAAGGAGATGACCTTCTTGAGTGAAGTAGATGTCCTTCTTTAGTGAAGGAGATGTATTTCTTGAGTGAAGGAGATGTTCTTCTTTAGTGATGCAATTTTAATTAGTGTTCTAATCCAGAGTTCCCCTTTTGTGGAGCTGGACTTTAAACACCGACTTTTGTTATTTTCCCCCAATTCTAGACCAGTAAATAGGAACACCCTCTCACATATAGCGAGAGAGAAATGGGTAAGACGGTAGCCTAGCAAAAATATAAAACCGGAGAGAGCATATCCTTGTTAGAATACATATCTGTCTTTCTGTCAGTCAGTCTGTCTATCTATCTATCTATCTATCTATCTATCTATCTATCTATCTATCAATCTATCTATCTATCTCTATATATGTATATATATATATATATATATATCAGTCTATCGATCTGTATGTCTATCTGTCTGTCTATGTGTATATATATATCTACTGTATATATATATATATATATATATTATAGATAGATAGATTGAAAGACAGATATATATATATATATATTTATATATACATATATATATACATATATATATAGAGAGAGAGAGATAGATAGATAGATAGATAGATAGATAGATAGATAGATAGTTAGACAGACAGACAGACATATAGATCGATAGACTGATATATATATATACTCTCCCCCTCTCTCTTTCTCTCTCTCTTTATATATATATATATATATATATATATATATATATATATATATATATATATATATATATATATTCGTTAGTCTGTCTGTCTGTATATCTATCTATCTATCTATCTATATATTTCTACACGATGTTTTTTCGTACGTTTTTAGATGTTTTTTATTTTTAAAACTTTTTCGATTTTTTTTGTACGTTCACCCCTTTGTGTTTTCACCGATTTTCGTTTTCTTAATACCCACGTTGTCTTCGTTATCGATCGAAAAATATCGATTTTGTATGGTTGACAAATCGGCCATCAATTTTCTCATCTCCACCTACCTTCCAAAACAACAACAAGCAAGCAAATAAGTAAGTAAAACCTCCAAAAACTCGATCGTCTTATCAACTATTTTTTTTTTTACTTAATCTCATCAGAAAAGAAAACAATTCTACTCTCAACTCATCTAATACATAATATTATGTCGGACGGATTTTTAAAGTTGGACCTAAATAGCATTTAAACTGAAAAATAATTTAAAAAATGATTCGGACTCACCAGTTTCTAGTTGTTATTCTTCTACTATGTCATTTGCAATAAACTAACGTATATAGTTATAATTTATTTAATAAAATACTTAAACTGGTTCGGTAGTTTGCTAATATGGAGACATTCTTAAATAACACCTAAAAAGAAAAATCAGCTAAGAGGATCAACGTTGATTCATTTAGTAAGAGTTACCGTTTCGTGTTTGCTTGTTTAGCTTAAATACTGAACCTAGCAAAAAAAGGTATGGTCATAGAATATAGAAATATGTACAAAAAATGTGAACGTAATGAATACCGGGCAACGCTGGATCGGTAGCTTGTAAAAAATAACATTGTATTCTAATATCTTTTTTCAAAAACTATTTTGAATGGTACTTTGTTTAGGCTACCTATCTGTATGCGTGTGTGGGAGAGAAGGGTAAAGCATTTCGAAATTTAATATACAGGGTGATTCATAAGTCACTTAGCTATTTATTTTTGAAATTCTAAAGTTAAAAAATACGGTAATACAGAACAGAAAGTTTATTCAACAAATTCATTTATGGGAGTTAAAAATTACAACTTTTCAAAATTACCTCCTTCGTTCTTCATGCATAGCTCCATTCTTTTTTGCAAGTAATTTACGACTCTTTGTAGCATATTTGTTTGATTATGAAATAAATATATATAGAAACAAATATATAAACGAGCAAATTAAAAATAACAAATAGCAGTAATTAGAGAGTAAGATAACAATGATCAAAAGTTCATAGTATGTTTGTGCTTCATATGGTAATCATTTTAAATAGCTAAGTGAAGTGACTTATGAATCACCCTGTATATATATATATATATTTATATATATATATATATATATATATATATATATATATATATATATATATATATATATATGTATGTATATATATATGACTTATGAATCACCCTGTATAACTTTGTTTATTTACTTATCTAATTGGATTCATAACTGTGAAGAGTCTAAATGCATTTATCGGTGCAAGAAGTTGGCATACGTAGCAGGAGGATTTAAATTAATTAACAAAAATGAAGCAACATTTTTTAATGTCGCCGTATTGTTTTATGCATTTTGGATGTTCAATGATCAGTCTTTTTCACGAGGAAACTTGTGTTACATTAACCCCCTTCGAAGATAGGTCTAAATACCTTTCAAGTCACGACAAGATAAAATAAATGGATTATCATCAATGGACACATAAATTATAACAGCACAATTAACTCTAACCTCGTGTTGTCTATTCCTCCTATGACCGGGGAACTTGAAATTAATATCTAACAATAGCAATAAAAAACGAAGAAATAATCGAATTTGAATAAAGGAGCCTTTATTGGGATGTTGGTTTAGCCTTATAACTGCAAATCGCGAAGGGGGTATTCCGAGCTACGGACATTTGGGGCCACTTTGCCCCTTAGTTTATCGTCGATCGTAAGTCATCTTTACTCATGCGGTGCGCTCCGAGACTTCCAACAAACTGTCTACTTCTTCCACTTTCCACTCTTTGAGCCATATGACGTCACTTACGCTTCTGACTCCCAAGTTGAGGTGACATTTGAGTACATACTTGCTGACCCCATGATTCTGATATCTTGTTTATGTGTGAACGCCGCTCTGAGAACCCAAATCATCAAATATATACTAGTAACGTACCCATTACTATTTAGCACTTGTTATTTTTTTGTTGTACTTCCTTTTCTCTTATGGGACATAATAACATAACATGAAATTTTCCCCCGAGATCGCTTTCTCGTTTTCTTTTGATTAGTTCTTTGAAGCCCATCAAAGTTTCTGTTGGCCACCGACCAATTCGTATATGTTTCAAATTTGTGTGGTCGTCTTTGGTAAGTTATATGAAATTTGCCAGTGTATACGTGTGTCTCTCCCAAATTGCAAATGCCACACTAAGAATGCGAAACATCGTGGAATGTTTGATCCTGATATCTGCAATTTAAAAGCACCACCGACGAAATCGTAAATAAAATTCAATATCCGCTGTGCAACACAACCATAGTTGGAACAAATTAATTTCAATCTATTCCTGACTTGTCAATCAAGTTTCAATCATGAATGTCAAAAACTTTTTATTTTATCCTTCGGGTTGAGCCGTCTTCCTTCAAAGGAGGAGCTCTTTCCCGAATATTAAATTCACAAGCGGTCCCAAGTCGCATTATATCTCGGTCAGGGGAGATCACGACGTCAGTTTTGCGGTTGTTTATTTTACAGGGTGGTGTCGTCGTCCAACCACATAGAGTGCCATGTTACCTATCTTGTACTGACCAGGATCAACCTTTCATGAGAACCGGTGTTGCAATGTAATAATACCGTACATTCTTAGTTTTCTCGCCGTTAAATGATATGCGGGGACACTTTGGTGATCGTCTCATCAGTAGGATCTTAACATCCAAGATTTGTATCTTTGTGGTTATCTCAAAGATAATATCTATCGAGACAATCCACAGACTATTCCTGAACTGAAGCAGACCATCATAGTCAACATCAGACAGTGCCGGGGGAAGAGTGTGTCAGAGTAAGTCAACATTTTTCACATCTAATCTACGATAAAACGAAGTATGTTGGAATTCATGCCTGATACTTGGTGGAAAAGTCAGGCATAGACTGAAGTTTATTTGTACCAGCTATGGTTGGATTGATACTGTAGTATACTTTTATATCATGAGGTAACAAACATAAATGGTGAACTTTTATACGACTTCGTCGCAGAAAATGGTTTGGTAGTTTGGTAGTTTTGTTTTACGGCATATCAACCCTTTTTGGGTTATTTAATGCCGAATCTGATCTTGTTTTCTTCTCTTTTTTGTTTCTTTCCCCTTTTAATATCTGTTTCTATTTAACCCATAGTTGGGACCCTAACAGGTACTACCACTCCGTGTCAGGGTGGACCTGGGAGCAATGGTAATTAAGAGGAGGCTCCACATTCCCCAAAGTCCGTAAGCCGGATCTCACCATCGGATGTAGTTTAAGGTCATATCCAGGACCGGGAGTAGGGTAGGAAAAATAAAAATAAAAAAGGGGAGGGAGAAAGGGAGAGGGGCTGTTGTTTTTGTTTTTGGTTTTGTAGAACATAATTAAGTTTTACAAACAAACAAAAAAACAAAAACAAAAAAAAAACGTCAATGTAGGTGAATTTCCTCTCAGGGAGCCACAGGGCAGCCTGATCTGGTATCACCAGGCAGAAAATGGTTCAATCTGTCTGAACACTAGATATCAAAAAGGTCCTGGTAAGCTTTGAACATTTACATATACATAGCCTCCATTTGATTATATATTTACCATAAAAAATAGCTGAACAGCGCCATTGATTATGCAGGACATGATACATTTGACATAGTCTCTGCAGACCAGAGAATAGTATCTGCTAAAATCCACCTCAGTCTAAGAAAAAAGAAAAAACGTATTCTAAAAATATATGAATGGTCAAGATTGTCAGACCACAATATCTACAATCAATATGTTATCACATTGAGAAACAGATTCAGTCTACTTCAAAAATAGCAATCTCTGCAAGCGACAAATTTAAGCAACTTGTCGTTGTTCACAAAGAAGCCAGAGAGACACACATCCCATTGAAACCGAACAGGAAATGGAGAGTACCCTGGGGAACAGCTGCAGTTTCAGAAAAGAGAGAAGTCCTAAAATAGATCTCCAAACTGAAGAGGATCAATCCACTTGCAATTAATCCATTTTAATTGTCAAAAGCCAAAACTAACCTTACGAGCACATATCAAAAGGAGCAGCATATGTCCATTGGAAGATAGATCTGCTCCGGTCTACACTGGAAAATAAGCAATTGGCAGTTGGCATAGAAAATGGTAAATGATTTAAGCGGAAGAAAACGCTCAGCAAAATCGAAGCTTAAAGCCTCAAGTGAAAAAAGAAAAACTGAAAGAACCAACTTCGAAAATCTTCTGAGAAAAGTACCCATTGAAAAAGTCATCAATGAATAACTCAGCATGAAAACTGGGAACTTTACCATTAAACGAGCTTGAAACAGTTCTAGAAACATAATGGAAATGGTAAAGCAGCAGTATTGAACCTAATTCCTCCCGAAGTCTTTAAAACAGGGAAATTCAATGACATTCTGCTTAAATTGTGTAACATTGTACATCATTAGCAATTCATAGATAAATTGACAAAATGGTGCATACTTCCATTTCCATAAAAAGTAGAGTAGGTATTGCCCCAAACTACAGAGAAATTACTGTAACATACATTTCTGCAAAAATATATAATGCAATGTTGTTGAACTGAATCTCACCTGAAATTAAGAATGTCTTTAGCCGAAATAAAAATGGCTTTCGAAAATTTAGATCAACTTCTGCGCAAATCTTTACAGTTTAAACAATTATGAAAGGCGTACGAGAAATAAGTCTGAAGGTCGTCTTGTTTGTGGATTTATCTAAAGCATTCAGTTCAATACACAGATGAAGAAAATACATCTAGCATGTAGTATTCCAGATGAGACTGTCCATGCAACAATTATCTCGTACAGCTAAGCACAATCTATGGTGCGATCACCTGACGGAGACGCCGAATTTTTAAAGTCACTGCTAGTGTTATTCAAGGTGATACTATAGCTCCCTATCTGTTTATAATCTGTCTTAGCGACATCCTGCGTATGTCAATCAACAAGTTGAAAGAAAATTGCTTGACATTGCAAACTGCAAAAAACAGAAGGTATCCTGCAGAGAAAATTAGTGACGTAGACTATGCTTATGACCTTGAAATTTTTGTTGACACAACTAAACAGGAAGAAGCTGAATACATCATCTCGAAGAAACGGAAAATTGCATTAGGCCTTTTGTTAACACAAGTAAGACAGAGCACATGATCCTGAACCAACATGGACATATTTCTACCCTGAGTGGAACTTATCTAAAAGATGTCAATGAGTTTAATTTGGCAGTCAAGTTGCAAAGCAAAATTGCATAAAGAGTGAATTAAAGGTACAAATCAGCAATAAAGAGTGAATTAAAGGTACACATCAGCAATAAAGAGTGAATTAAAGGTACAAATCAGCAATAAAGAGTGAATTAAAGGTACACATCAGCAATAAAGAGTGAATTAAAGGTACAAATCAGCAATAAAGAGTGAATTAAAGGTACACATCAGCAATAAAGAGTAAATTAAAGGTACAAATCAGCAATAAAGAGTGAATTAAAGGTACACATCAGCAATAAAGAGTGAATTAAAGGTATAAATCAGCAATAAAGAGTGAATTAAAGGTACACATCAGCAATAAAGAGTGAATTAAAGGTACAAATCAGCAATAAAGAGTGAATTAAAGGTACACATCAGCAATAAAGAGTGAATTAAAGGTACACATCAGCAATAAAGAGTAAATTAAAGGTACAAATCAGCAATAAAGAGTGAATTAAAGGTACACATCAGCAATAAAGAGTGAATTAAAGGTACACATCAGCAATAAAGAGTAAATTAAAGGTACAAATCAGCAATAAAGAGTGAATTAAAGGTACACATCAGCAATAAAGAGTGAATTAAAGGTACACATCAGCAATAAAGAGTGAATTAAAGGTACAAATCAGCAATAAAGAGTGAATTAAAGGTACACATCA
>OY744541.1:34683122-34695622 GCA_963556195.1 Sepiola atlantica | reverse complement strand
GGTGGTTCCGGTATTTCATCCATCATTATTATTAGTATTGTTATTGCTGTTGTTGTCGTTGTTACTATTGTTATTATTGTTTCTATTATTATATTATTATAGTGAATCTTTTTGTTAGGTTAAGTTATTACTATTATTAGTTTATAGACTTTAATATTTTTTTAATTTATTATTTTTGTTTTCGTATTTTCTATTAATTTTTTATTTATTTATTATTTATCTAATTATTTATTTTACTTAACCATTTATTTATCTTTTTTTAATTATTATTATTTATTTATTCATTTATCTTTATTTATTTATTTTATTATTTATTTATTTAATTTTTTTCCCAGTTTGTTTATTTATTTATTTATTTATTATTTTTTTTTTGTTAAGTGAGTATTTGACGTATGTTGTTATGTTATTTGTTATTATTATAAGGTGATGTTTTTGTTAGATTATTAGTTTTTAGTATTCATTTAAGGGTTAAATTAAGATAAAATCAATACAACAAGAGTGAGATGTGAAACTATATTAGACTAGAAATGAAGATCCTAATTCGAGTCGGTGATTTATTTGCGGAGATAGTTTTGCTATTAGTATCGATTCTTTTATTCGAAGGTTGCCAACGTTTCTCTCCGTAGCTAGGATATCAATCTTGAATGATTTGCTGGTGTTGCCACATGCGTGGATGTGCTTGTGGAAGGAAGAGGTGCGTGTTTGTAGGTGTTCTTTGACTCTAATATGTACGGGTCTCACCGTACTACCGATGTATATTTTGTTGCATGTGGTGCACTGTAAACGGTATACAGTGTAAGTAGGGTGGCATTTGTCTGTGGTGTTCATGGGGCAGTTCGCCAGGGTGCAGGGAGTATTGTTGTAATTGGTGTTCCGTGTTGTCAATTGTTGTCGTAGAGAAGGACCGGTGTGTGTTAGTTGAATATCGAGTTGTTCCTTCCTTATAGCTTTGCGGATAGCTGTGGTGATCCTGTCGTTGAAATGCGGCAACTTCAGGAAGCAGGTATATCTTACGAGAGAATAAAATTTAAAAAGACAACAATAATTATGTTAGGTAAAAAAAAAGATTAATTTATGGGCTGAAGTAAGAATTGGTCGACAAAGCACTTAAGAGGGGAGGAACTGTCGAAAGACAAGCTCTGAGGAGCTTATGTCTAAGCTAGCACGAGAGGAGGAGGAAGGGGACAAAGAGGGGAACACATAGGAGCTAACGAGCAAGAGTAAAGAGAAGTAAAGAAAAAAGGAGTCATGAGCTGGACTCATAAAATTAACTTGGGCTTGCTTCGTCGCCGAAAACGGCCATACGCAGGAGTTAAGATATCGTTCACCACTGAATACGGACATGCGTGAATTGCTATGGGAATTCAACGCGTCGAGTTAAATATTTTTTTAGTTGAAAGTGAACATGGACGAAGATACGATCGTCTAGGAAAACAAAGAATTATTTTACCTTGTCAACGGGATAAGTATTTTGAAATAGCATATCCCTATTGAACTCGCACACACTTTTCCTCAAATACCAAATAAAGAAAATCAAGGAAGAACGAGAAGATGTCTGTCAGCATGCATCGTGCATTCACATAAAAACACATCTACAAACCTATCTTTAAGGCACCCCAAACATTCTGCTTTGTTTACATCGGAGTTATTGTTCGATGCTGATTTCGTGACGGTCTCTCATGGGATCGATATATCCATGCATGTAGTATCCAATCATCTAGATAATCCCTAACCTTTACCCTAACCCTAACCCATACCTTAACCCTAACCCTAAACCCTAACCCTAACCCTAACCCATACCTTAACCCTAACCCTAAACTTAACCCTAACCCTAACCTTAACCCTAAACCCTAACCCTTACCCTAACCCTAACCCTAACCCATACCCTAACCCTAACCCATAGCCTAACCCTAACCCTAACCTTTACCCTAACACTGACCCTAACCCTAACCCATACACTAACCCTAATCCTAAACCCTAACCCTAACCTTTACCCTAACCCTAACCCTAACCCATACCCTAACCTAAACCCTAACCCTAACCTTAACCCTAAACCCTAAACCCTAACCTTAACCCATACCCTAACCCTAACCCTAACCCTAAACCCTAACCCTAATCCTAACCCTAACCCTAACACTAACCCTAACCCTAACTCTAATCTTTACCCTACCCTAACCCTAATCGTAACCCATACCGTAACCCTAACCCTAAACCCTAACCCTAACCCTAACCCTAACCCTATACCCTAACTCTAACCCTAACCCTAACCCTAACCCATAACCTAACCCTAATCCTAACCCTAACCCTAACCCTCTGAACTTAGTATGCCGTTGTTTACATGTTAGTTTTATTCTTTTGCTGCACGCTTGATTACTGTTATATGTGTTCATGTGAGTACTGAATAGTTTGAGCAGAGGCCCGATAAATTGTGGTTTTGTTTTATTTACTGTGTCACGTTAGAAACAGCCATAATTTTCACCAAACCTTTAGGTGACTAGATAACAGCCAGCTTGTTATGACAATTAATATTTGAAATATTTTAAGTAATTCGTATACTACGTCAGATACAAGCGACGATGACAATAAAAAATGGCGATATGACCCAGAAGATGTGAAGAGTCCGTATGAAACGAATAAGAAAGAATTGCTTTCAAATATTCTTTGTAAAAAAGTAAAACTTAAACAAATTCTGTTGTTTTTACAACATCACGCATTCGCTTTTTTTTTTCACAGATTCTCGTTATCGACCGGACAATATCGATTTGTGACAGTTGACAAATTGACCGTCAATTCTACTTCCTCCAACAACGATACATTAAACATAAATAAATAAATAACGAAGTAAATAAACAACTCCTACCGTATAAATGATCTAAAACAAAAGCATCACCATCTAAACAAGCGTATTTTACTCGACCTGACCGTATAAAATAAAAATAAATAAAAATAAATAAATCTGGTGATACCAGATCAGGCTGCCCTGTGGCTCCCTGAGACGAAATTCACCTACATTGACGTTTTTTTTTTTTTTAAATTTTTTTTGTAAAACTTAATTATGTTCTACAAAACCAAAAACAAAAACAACAGCCCCTCTCCCTTTCTCCCTCCCCTTCTTTATTTTTATTTTTCCTACCCTACTCCCGGTCCTGGATATGACCTTAAACTACATCCGATGGTGAGATCCGGCTTACGGACTTTGGGGAATGTGGAGCCTCCTCTTAATTACCATTGCTCCCAGGTCCACTCTGACCCGGAGTGGTAGTACCTGTTAGGGTCCCAACTATGGGTTAAATAGAAACAGATATTAAAAGGGGTAAGAAACAAAAAAAGAGAAGAAAACAAGACCAGATTCGGCATTAAATAACCCAAAAAGGGTTGATATGCCGTAAAACAAAACTACCAAACCAAACTACCAAAATAAATAAATAAAAGATGAACTCTTGCCTTTTAAAACAATAAATTATATCCTAACCAGAATTGTAATGCGTTTAAACAGTCTAAGTTTATGTATAAATGAGTGGCCGCTTATTAAGACCTAAAAGCCACTCGAAGATAAAGGTTAACGACTTTGCGACAACACGTTGAGAATAATTCGAGACGATCGGTGAAAGTGGGCCGAATTTGATTATTGAAGAAGACGGCTCGACACATTTTATTAACATTAAAAGGTAGAACAACCACGTTGTACTTTGCTGGGAAGTAGCTCCGCGGTATTATATGCCACGTGTGCCAAAAAAGGCCTCTGAGAGATATGAAGTTGTTATTAGTCGAACAGCTTATGTGTTAGTATTGAATATAAATGTACAATAATCTAGTTTTAAACTTAGGTTTATATATGGTTTCTATGTGCAATAGGTTAATCGGTATAATTGACGGGGTGACGTGGGGAGTAAGCTATAAACCTGAAGATACAGCGTGTTTGGAAAATCGATAGCATAGCTTCTGGATTATGTTCTATATGTGTAAATGAGCCTCTTTGTGTGGAGATTGCTTTATTAAAAAAGCAATCTCTATTACTAATTTCCTTTTGGGTCCATTTCTTTATCTGTCAATTTTTGTTTGTTTGTTCTGATCATATTTATTCATTTGAATTTGGTCTGTTGTATTCTGTTACCTGAAGTAAAAAGGAAAACAGTCGCAGGATGCTGACGAGTCACCCATGTTGGCTATCAAAGAAGCCATGTCGTTCACATTTATCTTATGAGCCCAGAGGCTTTTATATTTGTTTGGAGTCATTGTTTGCATCGTTTTGTTGGTATATGTTGCAACACCAGGCCCAGATTTATTTTGCCTATGCTCCCCTCATAGGGATAGTGTTTTCGTTTTCTATCCCATATGTATAAATAACAGAACCATATTACAGAAACACATCTGTACATGTTACATGTTACGCTGTATTTGTTTAGGTGTATTGATGCTAAATTGATGGTCCAAACTTGAGATGGAACTATTCTGCATACAACAGTGTAATAAACTCTGACAAATTTCCAACACCAACGCTTTCTTTCAGCTGTCGAAAATTCAACTCATCATCTACTTTCAAAACTGTCTTTTTTTAAAAATTTAGTTTGTGTCTACGCATGCAAGTTAGTTGCTCAAGCATGCACATGAATTCCAACTATAAACATAGGCCACTATGAACACGAGTTCTTTATTCGTTTGAAAACAGTTGATCTACACGCGAAGCATCTATTACACTTTGAAGCTGGTAAGTATTCGCTTTCGTCTTGGTTGCTACACGTTAATAACCAAGTCCTAATTTCGTGATGATACAACGGGTCTTTTTCTAAGAGGCCAAACGCGCTCAGGTGAGGTAAACCATGTTGAGTTTGGTCTACTACACACGTTTATTAGAACCCAGCTTAAAGCCGACTTGGAGCAGTAGAAGATAATGCATCTTATAAAAGTTGCATGAGAAACTAAGAGAACTAGATGGCCCTCAACTACAGCTGATACGGTTTAATGAGTTCGAACTATCTTCAAGTGAAGACCCTGTAAATCAACCAGAACAGTGAGTATTTATTTACTCCTCTCCGGGAGTTAGGCACAAGGCCAGTTTTATCTTACTCCCATAAGTAAGATGTGACCCAAGATCGGGTCGGAAAGTGGGGTTTGAAAAGCCAGCGTCCGAGATGGGAGCACTCTGGCCATTCAAAATTGCCTGGGCAGCCCTGTCGGCATTTCCCGGTAGGGGCGCCTCAGGCAGTAAGCAATAAACTTACTCCTCCCCAAAGAGGGGAGCCGAAGCCTGGGAGGGTGCACCTCCTAGAACTGCACAGGACAGACCCATAGACTGGCGTAAATCAAGCCCCGAAGGCCAAGACAATACCAGTCTATGAGGTGCAATATCCATCGGAACAGATACTACACTTTGATCTTAGCCAAAAGCCCCTTCAACTTATATTTATCTACCTCCCACAAGGTAAGATGTGACACAAGGTCGGGAAAATGGGATTAGATAAGCCAGCGCTCGAGAGGTGAACACTCTGGCCATTTAAAAATTGCCTGGGCAGCCCCGTCGGCATTCCCCGGTAGGGGCGCCTCAGACAGTAAGCAATAAACTTACTCCTCCCCAAAGAGGGGAGGCGAAGCCTGGGAGAGTGCACCTCCTAGAACTGCACAGGACAGACGCATAGTCCGGCGTAAATCAAGCCCCGAAGGCCAAGACGATACCGATCTATGGGGTGCAGTATCCATCGGAACAGATACTACACTTTATACGCTACAGTAAACCCTAAAGTTGCATCACCTGTTCCCAACACTTCTGGGACAATTTGTGTTTCGTAGGGTACATACATGTCAAAATGTGTCTAAAAATTCTGGAACAACCTGTACTTCGGAATTTTCTAAATGGCGATCGATAATCTGGATTATTTTAATTATTTGTACTTGCTTATTACTCTCATATTGGTTGTTATTTTCACGACGTTTCGGCCGATGTAATCTCCGACCTTATTCAGGCACATATTTTCGTACTTGGAAGTGTGACGTCTTATGTCGAACTCGGGAAACTATACGAAATTTCAAGCTGAACCTTTTATTTAATCAACGGGTGTAGATTGTTCGCTTCGCGTGGACACGTGGCGCAACGGATAAAGTCGTTATTAACAATCAGTTTAAGTAACAGTATTCTAAAGGTTGAAGGTCCAATCCTTACTAGAAGCGGTAATAACTATGAAAAAATAATAATCGATTAACACTTCTATCCGGTCAGGGTTGACAGAATGAGAACAATCTACATCAGTATATTTAGATTAGGAATATATGTTTGTTTTCACGCTGTTTAATCTTATGGCGTTGTCACTTTGCTAATCATGTCATCAGTAGAAGGTGATTCTAAATGGGCTTCATACTCACCTGATTTTAAACGCACAGATTTTTATCTGTGGGAGTATCTCAAAGATAATGTCTGTTTAAATGATGCCCTGATTATTCATCGACTGAAGATAGTAATCACAGGTAGAATTAGACGTGTCCAGGTATGCTTGCAACACAAAGATGCAAATTTGGAGCATATAAGTAAACGGTGATGAAACAGAGACTGTTGGATATTCATGGCTGAAACTTGGTGGACAAGTCAAGGATAGAGTGAGGTTGATTTGTACCAAATATGATTAGATTGCAGAAAGGATTATACATTTTATTAACGATTTAATGGGTTACATTTCTGGTACTTCTTCAGATTAGGACAAGAGCTAACTTTGACCCTAATCTAAACTGTGACCCTAGCCTATCCCTAATTCTAATCCTAATCCTAATCCTAACCCTAACCATAACCTAACGCTAACCCTAACCCTGACCCTAACCCTAACCCTAACCCTAACCCTAACCCTGACCCTAACCCTAACCCTAACCCTAACCCTAACCCTAATCCTAATCCTAACCTAACCATAACCCTAACCCTGATCTTGACTCTGCCCCTAACCATAACCATAACCCTAACCCTAACTCTAACCCCAACCCTAACTCTAACCCTAACCCTAACGACGCCAAGTTGATATTTTTATCTCGAAGAACGACATCTTTTATCTCAAAAAAACACATATTTGTTGGTCATCCTGTAGATATACTTGATTGTCATACAAACAAGTTGTTCTTTCGGTGAGCGCCAGTAAAAAAAAAAAGAAGTTTGAAAATCATTAACTTTCTGTATTAGTGATTTATTGGAGGCGCTCATTAATTATCCAGTCTCTTTTTCAGAAATTGAAAAGGAAGTAAGTTGTGCGCAGGCGCCGATCGACTTTGAATATTCGTAAATATTCTAGTAGTAATGTAAACACATGAAAGACAAGACATTGACTTATCACAACTGCACGGGTTAATCGTTTATTTTTCAGCTGCGGAATAATTATCGACATGACCAAAAAGCGACGCTTTGTCTAGATCCTGCGGAGGGCTGTTAGAGTTTTATTTAAACGCTATTATTCGAGTTTTTAATTTTATCGCACCCACATGTACCTCAAAGGACTCTTTATATCGCATTTAGAGAAATTCTAACTAATAGTTTGAGATCTTATATGTGTTTATTATTATTATTTACTCACTAGGATTTCTCACACAGGTCATCAGTGATTGCTCACCGACAACCGGTGGTATTCCCTGGAGTCTGAGTGACAGCAAGTCTCCCCAGATTTCCAGTATTCTCCACCTGTTTTCGATAGCCACCGCAAATGAACTTGCAGTATCACAACAGCCGTTTACCATTGATTTCTCGCTGGTAAGGACCATTGCTCCTCTCTGGGATTTGGGTGACAATAAGCCTCCCCAAGGTCCCAGCAGTCTCTGCACTTCCAGTGGGGGTCTGGTTTGTGCTGTCCCTCCTCGGTCTTCTCATCCTCCTTTATTATTATTATTATTATTATTATTATTATTATTATTATTATTATTATTATTATTATTATTATTATTATTATTATTATTATTATTATCATCATCAACTCACTAGCAGTTATCACACAGGTCATCATCAGTGATTGCTCACTGATTATAACCGATGTAGTTTCCTGGAGTCTGAGTACTCTCCAGTACTCGACACCTCTTTCGATAACTATTGCAAATCACTTTGCGTTATCGCAACAGCCGCATTTATTTCTCGTTGGTCTTCTCTTGGATTTGGGTGACAAAAAAAACTCCCCAAGGTTCCAGTACTTTCTGAACCCTTTAAATGGAGGTCTGGTTATCCCTCCTCGGTTTTTCCATCCTCCTTGTCACTTCACGACTATTTTTGCCGTTTCAGTCCCCTTGGATTAATGTATTTCTTTCCTTTTTATAGATTTCCCTGGCACCAACTTGTTGGGGTTATTTTTTTTTGGTGGTAGTGGGCTAAATTTCTAGGCTTTATCTGGCATATATTTGCCTCGACAATTACTATTTCGTAACTACGATGAATGTATTTACGTAGTGTTTTTATTGAAAAACAACATCAACATTTATTATTATATTTTTAACCTAAAATAATTCGCTTTCAACTCATGCCGAATAACCATCATGCGTACCTTTTTGCGGATTATCAAAAAGGTGACCTAATTACAAAATTATTTATATGATGTTTATTTGTTATTATGTTATGTTAATTGCTTAACATTTATGAAACACGTATTCAGTTAAAAGAAATCCTTTTAAACTTACATAAGATTCTAACTCTGGTATTGACATTGTAACAAGTACTGCCTTAGTGATGTGTACTCAGTCCATTCCTTTTCTGTCAACCAATCATATGTTTTTTATTTACATACAAACAGACAAATTACAAAAAATACCATAACTTCTTCCTAATATCTAGTTAGATAGATACACTAATCACATTTGTTAAACAAAAAAATAATGATAAAATAAGTAAATAAAAATTCAAAAACATAACAGAACAAAAGACAAAAAATTAATAAAATAAGTAAATAAAATTAAAAAACAAAACACAACAAAAGACAAAAAATAATAAAATAAGTAAATAAAAATTCGAAAACAAAACACAACAAAAGACAAAAAAATTAAAAAAATAAGTAAATAAAAATTCGAAAATAACACACAATCAAAGACAAAAAAATACTAAAATTAGTAAATAAAAATTCAAAAACAAACCACAATAAAAGACAAAAAAATTAATAAAATAAGTAAATAAAAATTAAAAAAACAAAACACAACAAAAGACAAAAAATAATGAAATAAGTAAATAAAAATTCGAAAACAAAACCCAACAAAAGACAAAAAAATTAATGAAATAAAAAATAAATAAACGAAAAGAAACACAACAAAAGACAAAAAAATAATAAAATAAGTAAATAAAAATTCAAAAACAAAACACAACAAAAAACAAAAAATAATAAAATAAGTAAATAAAAATCAAAAAACAAAACACAACAAAAGACAAAAAAATAATAAAATAAATAAATAAAAATTCATAAACAAAACACAAAAAAAAGATAAAAACAAAAATGTTCGATTTAAATTTTTATTTTCCATCTAAAAATCCGTGAAGGAAATCGTGTTCGTATTTTTTTTACTTGTTTTCTTTTATCTTAAGATTTTGTTGTAATTTTTTAATAACAAAACACAATCTCAATATTTTATACTTTACGGAGGCCAAAAGCCATTCAAGGATAAGGGTTAATGATATTATCAGTTGGATCATGAACAATAGTATGAGAGGATTAAAAACGATGAAATGAATGAACAAAATTTGAATTCTTCAGAGGACGGGTTAATAAGTATTTGTTGACATTGAAATTGAAGACGACAATGTTGTAGTCTGCAGGGACGTAATTGCGTAGCAATGTGTTCAAAAGATGGGATGTTCTTGGAAATAAACTATGTTCATGGAAATTTCATTTGACTTTAGTTTCACATAAAGAGAAAGGAAAGTTCTTTTCAGTAATAAAAGGATTGATTGTAGACGATTCATTGCAATTTCTATTTGATGTGCAATTTTTTCGGTGTATTATTGGTGGATTTGAGAGCTGGGGGAGGGGGCGGACGACGTAAAAACACCGGAATATTAGAAGAGAGTTAACTAGAACATGATGCTTTGCACCGGATTAAAAAAAATCTGAAATCATCTTAGCTGCAGCGCAGTGCTCCTTGAAATGAGAGCTGGAAAATTGCGACGTCGATGTGGACGCAGTTGCTAGCAAGAACTATCATAGCAGGTGTTCTGATTTTATCTGCACATCGAAATTAGTCGAGAAGCCGTAGTAAAGACGTGGCAAAATCCAGGCAGGACAATGCAGATTTGGGCGAGAGCGACGGACGTGGAAATGGCGACTACGAACAAAATGTTGAACAAGGAATCGATGTTCAAGCCTTTGTCAATAATATTACTACTAGCGGGACCTGTGGAAATTCTACGGGCTCTTACCTTTCTTCTTACAGTAAAAACTAATTGTTAGTTAGATATTGTCTCTAATAAATAAAAAGCGAAAGGGCCCAAAAAGAGTCTCTAATCTCATAGGTCCCTCTATGTCTACTAAGCTACATAAATAATCTCTGTTTTCACTATAAAACTGTCAATTAAATATAATTTAAATAAATGAACAACGGCAACAACATACTTTTTTTAAATTGCGTTTTATTCGATTATTGAACCATTTATTTTGAAATAGGTAAAATATTACATTTTGACACTCAGCGACACCAGCATCTCCACAGTTTGTTTTTTTTTACTAATGGGTCAGCGTTTATCGTGGATCAAGGGTAAAGAAATTGTCAGTTGGGCGATGAACAACACAATGAGAGGATAGGAAACGAATCATTGAATTGGCAAAATTTAATTGTCCAAGAAGATTGCTCAACAAGTATTTGTTAACAATGGACTTGACGACGACCATCATGTAGTCAACTGTGTAGCAGCTCCGTGGTATTTTGTTCCACAGATGAGATGTTCGAGAAAAGAAAATGTGTTCATTGAAGTTCAGATTGGTTTTATGCACACACACACACACACACACAACCACACACACACACACATACCCCCACACACATCCCCCTACACACAGCCACACAGTCACACATACACCCCCCTCCCCCACACACAGACACACACACACAAACACACACACACACACACCCCACACACACACAGAAGAAGGAAAATTATTATTTGCTTTGGTTTTAGCCATACGAGTTCTTTATGTGGATCGGACGATCTCATTTTTAAAATAGGTGTGAATTATAATAGCTTACGTGCTAAATAAGGTGAAAGCGTATTGTTATACATCATTTATGATGTTTATTCGATTTAGGAACAATTCATTTTTAAATGGACAAAATCTTCAATCTTAGGACCTAGCGACACCTGCTTCTCAACAATAACTTTCGACAATTCGACCATCTCAGTTTCTAACGGGTGTCGGTAGATATAAACGGAAGATACAGGTGTATTATCTTTATTTATATAAAGTGAGGTATGTGGATATGTTTACATATATGTAAGTATAGAATTAACTCTTTAACTCATTAAGCGGCCATTCTTGAATTTTCGAACGCAGTTGCAAGACGTAAGGGGTCGGATATATTTAGTTTAATTTAGTTTCATGAAACGGCGGAGGGTTAAAAGGGGCGGAAGCCCTTCATGAAAATTCAGATATTTCAGATTTTTGTGAAAGCTTTACAATAGGTATTACATACATAGATTATTAAATATTCATCAACTATCATCATTTTTAAGTATTCTAAAGGATTTTAGGGGCATAATATGGGGACAAATTCCCATCTGAAAATTCAAATATTTCAGATTTTCATTAAGTTTGATCTATAGTTATTAGACACACATTAAGCGCTATTCTTTGAATTTCAATTTCTTCTTAAGACCCCTTAAGCTTGATGCTTACATTTTACACATTGTCTAGAATCAAAATCATGTGATGGACTTTTGCATACTGTTTAGTATCATTATATCTTTATTTTAATCTTCGTCAGGTAAGGGGACATAAAAGTGGTGCAAAACTATTCTATTCGGGGCAATACTTTTAATAATTTAGCCCGTATGGGACATGTATTCTTCTAATTATAGATGTATAAGTAAGTGCGATGATTTTTATTTCAATAAGCTCGGCTTTCTGAATATATAGTCTGCGTCAATTTTCATTCCACCACTCTAACTCCTACGGGTATATTGTATAATACACGTGTCTAACCTTTCACATCTAACCATTCACAGGTAACATCAATTGGGACAACTACATAGTAGATAGTGTCAAGTCTACTGCAAAGAGATGGACTCGCTCTACCGTGCTAAAAGAACTCCTCTCAGCTTCCAGGGTCCTATATCTCTACAAAGCCACCATTCGCCCATGCATGGAGTATTGTTGCCACATCTGAGCTGGTGCACCAACCACTAGTCTCTCCCTCTTAGAATGGTCCGGAAAGAGTCTCTAATATCATAGATCCCTCACTGTCTACCAGGCTCCAGCCTCTGTCCCATCACCGCAACCTTGCATCCCTATGCTTGTTCCACAAGCACTTTAATGAAATATGCTCCGACAAACTTGCTGTTCCTGCTCCCCTCA
>OY744541.1:34595622-34678122 GCA_963556195.1 Sepiola atlantica | reverse complement strand
ACATTGCTCCTAATTATCTGCCTCCTCTCGAGAGCAAAGTTAGAGTTAAGGAAGTTTGTTTAATGTAGGGAAATCTAGATCCCCTTAAAAGAGGCACAATTGCTTGGAACCAAAATAAAAATTGCCTCAGTTTAGAAATGTCTTTTTCACTGATCGAGGACAGAATAGATTACGTGTAGCATCAGAACAGATACTACGTTTGCTTCCGAGCCAACAAGTACATTTTTTTTTAATGTGAGGTTTTGTCCGTATCATTTTAATTGAAGGTTAAAAGGAATGTATTATGTAAATGAGGAAGCCCTTCTAGTGTCTAAACGACGTTTATTAAGGGTATATAAGGCCGTTGAAATCTATTAATTTAAGTAAGATTCTTGCCACGTTTACACTTCTAATCGCAGCCTCGACTTGAAATTTCGTTCTTCTCTAATCTAATAAGGTTATTTAATGTTATCTAGTGTAAATTTAATTAATTAATAATAGTTTCCTAATTCTACATGCATACAAATATTATGAACGCTGACTTTAAAAGCTTAATTAATTAAATGTTAATTACTCGAGCCCCCCCCCCTCCCCCTTTCTGTTTACAAAAAATCCCCAGGACGGACAGACAGACAGACAGACAGACAGAGAAGGTGCTCGTTATAAATGCTCTTAAACTCTTTAAAATGCACCAAAGATAACTGAAATATGTGGAATATTTATCAATGGATGTCTAATATCATTTGTTAAAATTTCACAACAATCACAGGTATCTGAATTTTCGCGAATGGCTTCCACCCCTTTATAACCCATTTACTAAAAGTGAATTAAACTAGATATGAATTCATATCGGAACAAACGTAATTGAGACGTTTATTTCTACGTTAGATTTGAGTATCAATGGCCCACTTGCTGGTGGTGAACTTTTCAGTCCGTGTCATGTTGTGGCAATCGCATCACTTTGATTAATACTTTTTGTACAATTGCATCCCACCCAGTTACGTGAGGAATAGTAAGGCAAACTCTCAACTCATGGTATGGCAATTGAAAGAAGGGAATCTCTGAAAAAGCACTAAGACTACATGCATGGCACACAATCCACCTGTACAGACATTGCTTCTTAACATAGCATGTTGCCCAGTAATCAAATTTGACTGTAGCGTTGTTTTTAGCATCAAACTGTCATAATTCATCATCATATATATAAACATATATACATATATACACACACACACACACACCCACATATATATATATATATAAACATTTATAAAGCTCTACTTTGTATTGAGCATTTTTGAAAAAAATTTTGTTTTAAGTTGAATTTATCAATATATTTGACTTTCTTTAATATATATATATATATATATATATATATATATATATATATATATATATATATATATAAGGTTATTACAACAAAAGATATAAGAGGCAACTAATATCTTTAATTAGTGAACATCCGGATAAAACTGAAGCTCAATATACTGGATAGAGCATTAATAGAAATAGATGAAGTTAAAGAATAAAATAAGGTGCGAATCAAATTTTATTAGAATTCAATGTTCAGGCAAAGTACTTTAAAATCCTTAACTCAATATATATATACATATATATATATATGTATATATATAAGTGAAAGCCATATATATATATATATATATATATATATATATATATATATATATATATATATATATATATAATATATATATATATATGACCTTCACTTACTCTGACAAAGGTGTGTATCGTCGATTTCGCACATCGGGTTGGCTGTATGACTTACAGCGTTTTAAGACTTTGTCAAGACATTCTCCACTGTTGTTCGTGATTTGATCTATGCAGCTGATGTGGATCTAGTGGCTCACTCAGAGAATGATATGCAGGATATCATGCATCGCTTTGCAGTGGCATGTAGAAGCATGGGTATCACAATCAGCCTGGACAAGACAAAGGTTATGTTTGCCTCAGCCCCTGGCAACCCGTATCAGGAACCGATTATATTTGTTAAAGGCCACAGACTGTCTGTAGTTGATCGTTTTATGTATCTGGGTAGTGTTATTTTAAGGAACGGGTCGTTGGATTCCGAGATGAGGGGACGTATTGAACAGGCTGGTGTGTCCTTTGGTCATTTGGGGAAGCGTGTATGGGCACGACCTGAAATCAGGCTGGAAACTAAGTTCTCTGTGCCTTCGTTGTATCAACTTTGTTATATGCTTGTGAGACATGGACCACTTACAGAACTCATATTCGCCTGCTGAAGCGTTTCCAACACAATTGCCCTAAGCACTTGCTTAATATCCGTTGGGATAGCTTTACACTAGACACCAAAGTGCTGGTGCAAGCTGTTGTACCAAGCATCGAATCTCGTATCAGGAAACGCAGACTTCGTTGGGCTGATCATCTAATTCGTATTACTGATGATAGACTGTCCAAGCAGGTGATTTATGGGGAACTAACTGATAATACTCTCCTACAGCATAAACCGCGTAATCGATTCAAAGATTGTCTCTAGGACGATTCGAAGTGCTTTAAAATTGATGTTGAAGGATGGAGGGGGTAGCTGTAGATATGTCGACGTAGAGGAAAGTGATTGGTAAAAGCTTAGGATAAAACACCAGCAGCAGAAGAGAGCAGACGGAAGAGACGGGACGTGACACCTCAAACACATGGAGGAGACATGAACCCCTTACGTTTCCAAATTTGAAACTTGGTAACTATGTCACATGCAGGTTTGTTGAATCACCAACGGGTGCGTGTTTTGCACACTCAAGCACAGACAAGAGGTGGATTCATTTATGGCATCCCCTCAGATTTACACAACACCTGTCACCTTTGTGGTATGGTCTGTAAAAGTCTGACAGGCTGGAAAAGCCACATCTGGGCCTCTCACTGGGAACCTATACACTAATATCACATCGATGCACCAAAAGTGGTCATATTCCAAATCGAATAGACATCCACTATATATATATATATATATATATATATATATATTATATATATTATATATATATATATATTACATATATATATATTATATATATATATATATATATATATATATATATATATATATATTATATATATAACGTTTCATCTAATATATATATATATATATATATATATATTCATATATCTATATCTATTTATATATACATATATATATATAAATACATATACATGTATATATATTTCCATATCTATCAATATAAATACTTATATATAAATATAAGAATATATAGATACTAGTATTACTATTTCATGTATATACACATATAATATTATAAGGTAATATAGTGTATTTACTTCAACAGTGCTCAATGCGCGAGTAGAGCTTAGTAGCAGTAGTATAAAAATTATCTATAAACAACACAGAGACCTCTGTGTTGCTTAACTGTCACAGATGTATTTTTATGCTACTAATTTTAGATAAATGTTTTACTAGATATATATGCATATATATATTTATGTTCATTTATATATACATACACACACACACACACACACACACATATATATATATATATATATATATATATATATATATATATATATATATATATATATATATATGACATGCCCCCTCCGTTCAGTCTAGAGAGACTATGGACACTCCTGGCTGCGCGTGTAGTTGTAAAGCAAGGGTTGGGCAATTACTAAGAACACTTTTCCTGAGTCGGCACTGCTTGATTCCAATGGCAAGCAATTCAAGACGACTGGAAACAACGCCGAGATAAGCAGAGAGCACATACAGCACCTAGTATTCCCAAATGGTCACCCATTTAGTACTGGCCAGGCTCGACGTCGCTTAATTTCGGTGATCTAACGGTGTCAACGTGATTGTGCCGTATATATATATTCACATATATATTCACATATATATATATATATATATATATATATATATATATACATATATGTTTATATATGTATTCAAATACATATATGTATATATGAATATATATATATATATATACATATATATATATATATATATATATATATATTCTTGATATGTATTTTCGATATGTTGTCATTTATGTTTATGTATATGCATGCATATTTATATATATATTTTAAAATATGTTAATGTATATTTATATGTATATATTCATATTTATATACATGGATACGTCTATAAATATCCATATTTACATTTGTATGATTTATGTTTAAAGGATGATAATCCGACAGAATACGCAAGTAACACTCATGGAAATGAGGAAAACAGTAAAAAGAAAAAATAATATTAAAAAAAAAAGAAGATTGGATATGGGGTCACATTTGATTAAATATTTCGCCCTTTGTCAGGGAGTTGTCTGGAATACATCCGGGTGAAATAGTGATTTAAATTTTGACCCGGTTTCAATTTTTTGCATTTATATTAGACTGTCTTTGTTTTTCGTTTCCTTTGTTTCCATGTGTTTATATATATATATATATATATATATATATATATATATATATATATATATATATATATATATATATATATACAATAATAATAATCCGGGCAAGGTAAACATCCACAGGTTAGTGATCAAAAGAATACCAACCCGGGCTTATAAAAAGTGCTCAATATCAAATAGAGCTTTTATATATCATTATTTTTATTTACACTGACATGTACAAAATCTGCAACACTGGCATGTCGATGTTATCGATCAACAGCTGTTATCAGCTGAGATCTCATCAGGCAGAGTAAAAATCCGATCTTAACTTATATCATATTTGAAAAAAAAATGATCTATGGTTAAGATCGGATTTTAACTCTCCCTGATGAGATCTCAGCTTATAACAGCTTTTGATCGATAACATCGACATGCCCGTGTCGCAGATTTTGCACATGTCTGTGTAAATAAAAAGAATCATATATATATATATATATATATATATATATATATATATATATATATATAAAGAAAACAAAAAAACGAACGAACTGATTTTGCTTTTAGACACTCATACGTCAGAATTGACGGGAGTGTCCATCATATATATATATATATATATATATATATATATATATATATATATATATATATATATATATATATATATATATATATATATATAAGGAATAAGGTAAAATAATCTTAAAATGCTTCAAAGGTATTTATTTGACCTTATTCCTTTATTAAATTTCAATTGGATGCTTAAAAAAAATGAACTATATACAGGGTGATTCATAAGTCACTTCACTTAGCTATTTAAAATGATTACCATATGAAGCACAAACATACTATGAACTTTTGATAATTGTTATCTTACTCTCTAATTACTGCTATTTGTTATTTTTAATTTGTTCGTTTATATATTTGTTTCTATATATATTTATTTCATAATCAATCAAATATGCTACAAAGAGTCGTAAATTCCTTGCAAAAAAGAATGGAGCTTTGCATGCAGAACGAAGGTGGAAATTTTGAGAATTTGCTGTACTTTTAAACTCCTATGAATGAATTTGTTGAATAAACTTTTTGTTCTGTATTACCGTATATTTTAACTTTAGAATTCAAAAATAAATAGCTAAGTGACTTATGAATCAACCTGTATATATATATATATATATATCATTCCATGTATCCATATAAAATGTTATAAGGATATATAATATTTTATGTATCAATTTTCAGTATTTACTTTAACAGTTCTCAATACGTGAGTAGAGCTAGGTAGTAAGTTATGAAAATATATGTATGGCTATTAAGCAACACAGAGGCTTCCGCGTTTCATCCCCGGAGGGAATCGTCAGGCTAAAATGCATTTTAGTAGCCTAATTGCCATAAATATATTTTCATAACTTACTATATATATATATATATATATATATATATATATATATATATATTAGTTGACGCTTATATCTTTAGTTGGATTGCTTCATATATATATATATATATATATATATATATATAGTAAGTTATATATATATATATATATATATATATATATATATATATATATATGTATATAATTAATTATAATTATATATATATATATATATATATATATATATATATATGAACATATTAATTGATTTGAATATTTCAGTCGATGCAATGGGGAGAGACTATCAAAAAGACTTCTGTAAAAATCAGATAACTTAAAACGGTGGAATTATTTAAACTGTCGCCATTAAGAAAATAATACGGCATTAATCGATAAAATTTGGAAGCCATTTTGGGAGCTAATCGCTTCAATATAAGCAAAAATGTCGATTTTCTCTCTCGGATTTACCATGGCTCGTTAAACTAGTCAAGTTTTGCAGCACCATCTATTGTTTAATGTTTTGTATGGCCGCCATGTTGGGAATAAATTAATCTGCCATATGACAAAAATCGTTTTACCGTCAATTCCTACAAACGCCGCGGGTTGATTAAAGAAATCAAATCTTTTGCCGAGGATTCGCCGAAGCATGGACCTACTTCATTATTTAATTTGCTGCAAATTTTAAGGGTGATGGGACCAATTACACACGTTATTGTAACCATTCTTGGATTCTCCACGGAAGCATGTTGACAGTGTGTGTCCAAATATCATCATTAGGAACCGGCTGTGCCCACAAAGCGAATAACGCAACGAGAAATGCAAACAATAAAATCCTGTTGATTATCATAAATAAGAAGACAAAATTGGCCAGGGACAAGGCGACCGCCGCCGTGACCACGCCCGTCAACACAAACACCACGCCGACAACGTAACGGACGAGTAACATGATAACGTTCAGGACACGATAGAAATTCCTTACGGTCATCCGAATGAGCTCGACGATAAAACTTAAGCCGACCAAAGTTGACACGCAGACCACGTTTACCAGTCCGGTAACTGTCTCGATTGGCGACAGTAGAGAACTAACCAAAACATTAACTGTTGAGCTCGCTATATTTACCGGAACAATGAAAGCGTTTACGACGAAGGAACCGCCAGCGACCATCGTCTGTAGCAGGATCAGGCTAATCACGTACAGAAAGCGGATCAGGACGAAGATCAGACCAAAGCAGACTAGAAGAAAGAGGAGGACGATTTTCACCAGGATCTCAATCAGAGTCTCTAATTTCATAGTTGATTCTTTGTAAGGGGCTGGCGGGTCTTCGATACTGTTCTGACTTTTCATGTTTTTCGAGATGTGAAATAATTCCTTTCACAGCATATCAGGAAATAGCCATCCATCTACATCTGTTGAACGAAATGATGGTTTCAACTTAAGTATAAAGCAATATTCAGCGGTAAAAATAATTGAATATTCTAGGTTATCAATATCGTAAAAATGTAAACAAATTAATAAGAATTTATTGGAAAGCGATGTATTTTTGACAGTAGTAGATTGGTTTGCTCAACGAGTAGTGTTTGAATATCACGATAGGTAGTGACTAAGGTCCAGCGTTCGAATATCAGGGTTGACGCGCTCGCTACGTTGAACTACACTGATGAGTCATCGAACGAGGAGACTGCTGTCTGTGGATGACTATATTTTGTATGTACAGTATTAGTCCGGATAAAATATGTATTCGGTGAAAAAGTACTGAATTCTCTTTTCATTATGGGAATAAAACGGATTGAATAATTCTGTACATCAATCGCCAGCCAAAATCAAATAGCGATCTATCACGTTCTTGAAAATAACGCTTTCGATTGATTTGTCATTGGGTTATTCCCCAGTTGCGAATAAAGACAGATACAAATTGTGGCTGCGAATAAATACAAATACAAATTGTGACTGCCACTGTCTTTCCACCGGACTGTTGATATCTGAAAGTACAAAAATGAATATATTGTTAGTGAGAATGTAATTAATTGTTTATAATTTACTTCGTTCAACACACACATACACATACACCCCCACACATATATATATATATATATATATATATATATATATATATATATATATATATATATATATATTACTATTTCATGTATCCACATAACATTTTATAAGGAGATATAATTTTTCATGTATCAATTTTCAGGATTTACTTCAAAACTAAACTAAACAAAAACCTAACAATTTAACAATTAAAACCTAAAATTGGAATACAAGGAACTACGTGTTAAAATAAATTCACCAATTATATGTATACAACAAAGAAACAGGATATAGGCCAATCTATAGAAAACAGAACAATAGAACAGGATATAGGAAGTAACACTAATCACACCTTTGTTCGTGGGAAGCCCAACGATTGGCTGAGTGAACAACAAAAAATCTAATTGGTGAACTAGCTAGCCGTGTATATAACAACACCCGGCAAAAATAACTCCATGCATTTTAACCTGAAGATTCCCCATCGGGGATGCAACGCGGGAGCCTCTGAGTAGCTTAATTGCCATACATATATTTTCATAGCTTACTATATATATATATTTCCTGTTAGAAAGGGTGTAGTTGGGTGACAAAACCTTTGTTTTACATGCATTGATCATCATACTTACGCGTTTGCCGGTTGTATTGACATTATTTAATGCCTGCTGGATATCAGTGCACATTTCGGCGATGATAGCAACATTGTCTGCATAATCCAAGTCGGTAATGGAACAATGACGTCAAACTTGCACGGCAGCGAAGTCCATCATGCCCCGATCAAGGATCGTGCCAATAATGTAATTGAACGAGATGAGGGAAAGAACACAACCTTAACGGACACCTGTATGCACCTTGAATAATTCTTATTCTTCTCCGTAACAACGGGCTTTTGTTCGGGTGTGTGAGTAATAGGCCTTCAACAGATTAAGCAGCTTTGGTAAAAATTCGTCATGGTTCATTATCTTCCAATGACTCTCGCGATCAACAGAGTCGAATGCTGCAATAAAGTCAATGAAACGTACAACAGTCACCTGCTGATGCTGGATAATGGCCCTAAGGGAATGGACGTATCTGTTGGGAATCGTTGGTTTGACTTGCGCCAGTTAACGCAGGTGCAGACGAGTGCAGATTAGGGCCTGTTCTCACAGTCAGAGCAAACAGACGTGACAAGGTTACCATGTGACGAGACCCCAGATCAAGGGTCAGTCTGCACCTGTGAGAGGATCTGTGACGTTGCGGGCCTTGCGTGGGAAAGAGAGGATCCGTGACGTCACTCGTTCTCGTGAGAAGCGAGTTTTTAGTCAGTCTGATTCGGAAGGCGAACCGAGAGGATGTGCGATTCACGATGTAAAACTAAGGGGAATATTTCCATTAAGGGAAGACAAGCGCGAGAAATCATTTTTCCCCCTCTCTATAAATGGTTAAGAAACTAACTACGATTAAGTGGGATTTGCTCTCTCCCTCTCTCTCGACGTGGTGAATGACTCCCAGTTAAAATAACAACTCTTGTAATGAAATGAATTATATCTAAAAGAAGAGTTTGTCTTCGGAGTGCGTCATGGCTTTTCTTGCAGACAACGGACGGCGTGGTTCCTGGCAGGGAAGAAAGAATTCATCCACTAGACGATCCGACCGCCCTCTACAAGCGAGGGAGAAATCTAAGGTATGCAACACTGATAGGATCAGCGCTGTTCAAAAATGCGCCTAAGTGAAAAAATCTCATCAGTGTAGCCTCGACCTCGCAGGAAGCCGGATTGGTTTGGTCGGTTTCGAAGGTCTTTTTACGTTTGAAAACGCCGTAGGAGGATAATTGAAAAGATTTTCGATGCAACATCAATCACAGTTATTCCACGATAGTTGCTGAATATACGGCGCTAACCTTTTTGTTTACAGGGATGAGAATTGCGTCGCTCCAGTTCTGGGTGATTTTTTTCTGAGCACCAAACGTAGCAGAGTATTTGATGTAACCACCTGGTCATGAGATCAGGACATCACTTGTATATTTCTGCAGGAATTCTGTCCAGCTTCTTTGTATCAGCACAGCGGCGTCTATCAATAGCAAGCCTCAGATTGGCTGTGACTTTTCAAGGACGTAGTTTAACAAGCACAAGCATATGATCGGAGCCATTGAGGTTCCAAGTTTCGGCTCCTCCATAGACACGGCTGGTCAGAACACAACAACCCCTATTCGAACAGACATTATGTAATCGATCTTGCTCGAGGTTCGTCAATCATTAGAATACCATGTAAGAGACTGATAGATGGGATGATCAAATCTTGTGTTAGTGACAACCGGCCTGTTGATTGAAGTTTATCATCCTGTCACCGTTGGATCATCGATCACTAACTCCAAACCGACCAACCAAATCACGTGAAAGGCAGTCGCTTATCCCAGCACGTGCGTTCCAGTCTCCGGCCGCAATCCACATATCGGGATGCGGCGAACAATGTTGTGCAAATAATCATAGAAGTTATTTTTTTTACAGAATCATCGGAATCACGGGGGGGGGGGTGATCCATATACTGAAACCAATGTAAAGTTGAAAATGGATCATTTTAGTCGAATACAGGCAATCCGTTCTGAGATTAGTTCCCAGTCTATGAAAGCTGTGTTTGCATTATGTATAGGAGGGTGTGTAATGGTAGAACCGTAAAAGATTCACCAGATGTATTCTGAGAGTATCAGAATATACCTGGTCCTCATACATACTCTAAATATTTCATGGGTGACTCCAAGCGCAATACTCGATTAAACGGTATCAGATGGTGGACTAAACCTCAAGAAAGTTCCTGCTGCCTAGTAGGTTTTGTCTGTAGAATAGCAAAGGTTAGACTCACCCTTTACAACTGTGGTTGTTGATAGAAATTAAAACATATAATACATATATAAGACACAATTTTCTTGGCCAAAACTATCCTAAAACTCGGGTAATCAACTATTGTCATCCGTATCTTCGGGATTGGATATTACTTCTGCCTTTTCGCATTTCCTACGAATTTTACATACGGACTACAAAATTTCCTCTGAATACTGTGGAACACTCAACTTCTTATGAACAACATTGGACCTTTTGAGAATTTTGAGTATTCCCTTTTTTCCCTTTCTATTGGAGTTGATTACCCGAATTTTTGGATAATTTGGGCCAATACAATTTTGTCTTATATATCTATTATATGTTTTAATTTTCAAAGTTTAATGCTTACCGGCAATATTTAAATTACCGATTTCATCCTCTGATGAGAAGATATTTTTACTTTGAAAATCCATGGGTTAAGGAAAATGAGATCACTTTTTGCGTTTGAATTTTTGATGATTTAATAAATAGTGTATTTGTACAATTTTTATTTGTATCTTTCATTTTCTAGAAAGCATATATATATATATATATATTTATATATATATATATATATATATATATATATATATATAGAAATATTTGTTATTGTTTATTATCTATGTACGTATACGTTTCGTCCTTAATAATCGGGACTCATCAGCATAGAAATATGCCTATTCACTACCGGTCATGCGATTCGAAACCCTGGACTACAAGTAGTTTTCAACTCAAATCCAACGTCTTCAACCGCTCGGCCAATTTTAAATAGCTGATAAACAATGATAATTTTAACACTTTTTGTCGGCGGCTTAACGTCAAGGCATTCTACTTCTTTTTTTAAGGGAAGGAACGATGCATTATAAAGCAAGTGACGTCATGCTGTGTTAATACTACCATTACAGTGCTCTACTTTTTCGAGGAGCGACAAATATAAATATTTGTTATTGTTTATTATCTATGTACGTATACGTTTCGTCCTTAATAATCAGGACTCATGAGCATAGAGATATGACTATTCACTACCGGTCATGCGATTCGAAATCCTGGATTACAAGTATTTTTCAACTAAAATCCAACGTCTTCAACCGTCTCCATATATATATATATATATATATATATATATATATATATATATGGGAGGAAAAATAAAATGAAATAATGGCCCCTACTGGGTGGACGTCCGTACTTGTTGGAGAAATAGAAATGAATGTTGAAGAAAATGAGTGGGGAGAAAATGGAAGGATGGGGTGAGCAAGGACTACTGTGGCTGGTGGTAAGAGAAAGAGGTGGGGGATGAGCAGGAGTAAAGTGGATGGCAGAGAGGGAGTGGAGGAAGAGGCGGGAGGGATGTGTTTGACCAGATGGCTGCGGTATATATATATATATATATATATATATATATATATATATATATATATATATATATATATATATATATATGGGAAAATGAAAAAGGAAAACCAAAAAAATGGATGTTTTTTATGTGTACATCAACGTTTCGTCTTTATTTATAAGACTTCATCAGGATGATAAAATAGAGAAAAAGTGTCATGCAAGCAAAGATACATGTAGGGTAGACATATTGGGAAAAAATAGAATGAAATAGGGGCCAACTGCTGGGTGGACGTCCGTATTTCCAGCAGTTGGCCCCTATTTCATTCTATTTTTTCCCAATATGTCTACCCTACATGTATCTTTGCTTGCATGACACTTTTTCTCTATTTTATCATCCTGATGAAGTCTTATAAATAAAGACGAAACGTTGATGTACACATAAAAAACATCCATTTTTTGGTTTTCCTTTTTCATTTTCCCATCACGTCGGATTACTTTCATCCTTCTCTTCCCATATATATATATATATATATATATATATATATATATATATATATATATGTGTGTATGTGTGTGTGTGTATGTTATTCTTTTTATCTGTTATCCCTTTTTCGTTCTGTTAGTTGTCGTTATATCAAACGCTTTGAAACGTTCAAATTATTTTTTTGACACCTCTCCGAAAGTTCATAGTTTTGGGGCCAAGTTTTTTATTCGCTGTCGCCGCCCTGACCCTGGCTGTTTTTTTTTTCCGTTCACCGCGGCGCGTATATTTCCTCTGAAATAATTAATGTTTGTTTATATTTTTTTCACTTTGAAATTTTTAAAACCTAATGCTTATTTCCCTTTTAAATTAAATCAATTTTCAATTGATGGAGAATTTGAAAACTTATGACTCTAAGTCAGACCGGTAAAGTGGTAAAACCACACGTAATCGCTTTAAAAAGTAGAACCCGTCCACCCCGGAAATAATGGATCATTTTATGTTAAAATTATATGCAAAAGTTATCCCCCCCCCATCTGCATTCTAAAATAATTGTTGTTTTTCTTCTTTTCGCGAAATTTTAAAAAAGAATGCAGTATTTACAAAGTACAGGAAAAAAGTTTTAAAATGAAATAAGAACATTTTTGTCGAGGTAAAAAAATTAAACAAAGAGTTAATGATAATTGTAAAAAAATTTTTTTAATTAAATATACATTTTTTTCTTTAATTTTAAAAAATTAGTTTATTTTTACGTTGGTGTGTTTTTGCCCGGGTTTTAATTATTTTGGTGGGCTTTTGTCCGGCGGGCTTTTGTCCTGTGGGCTTTTGTCCGGAGGGCTTTTGTCTGGTGGGCTTTTGCTCGCACACCGATAAGTCATTGCGCCAGAGTCGTATGTATTCTGGCCCACGAAAATGTCTGAGCAGCTCCGTCAACATTCCCCGGTAGGGGCGCTCCAAGCGATTAGCTATAAAACAAACCCATTCTCAAAAACAGAAGGTAAAGCCTAGGAGGATGCACCTCCTAGAACTGCACAGAACCATATCTCAACCCGACAGATGCAAGGACACCAACTCTAAAATGGCCAAGACTCTGTCGGCTTGATTGTCGGGGACGTATCTTCGACTGGTACAAGCAACACCAGTTGAGTTGAAATTTGTTTATAAATACATAATTTCATTGGTTTAAAGTCTTTGGGGGGCAACAATAAACATACTACACTTTTAATGATTTTCTTTGCAGAAAATATTTTTTAAAATACATTTAAAACGAATTAGCACCAAAAGCGTAGGGAAACATGGGGCGTCGTTTGTCATTCTTGGTCAAAAGTGATAAAAATGCCCCCTCCCCCACTCGTAATTAGTCACCACAATACCACATTTACTTTAGAGGCCATCCTACTTGGAATATCCCCAAATTTATTTATTTTTTCATAAATATACTAATTCATTAGAATTAAACAGTAAGTGGGAGAAAGAAAACAAATATCCCAGTTCGAAGGCCTGGAAGACTCGTGTCACATCCAGCAATCTCTGTCTATCTATGACTATAAAAATTAAAGTAATGTCATTTCATGCCAATAAAAGCAAGCGTTTTATTTCTCAACAAAAAGGTGACCAAATTAAATGTTTATGACCACAGCTCTCTCTTTCTCTCTCTCTCTCTCTCTCTCTTTCTCGAGCGGCTCTCTTTTTATATCGTCGTTTGTTTACCATACTCCCTTTCCACTATTTGTCCCGTGTGCTAAAACGCACACAAAATAGGAATGTTTTAATTTGCCATATTTTATATCTGCTCTTATACGCAATTTGAGACGAGAGTGTCATAAATCGTAGTCGAGTCACCAAAACCAGGTCAGCGCCTTTCTCTTATTTTCCCGCCAAGATGATTATAAGGTGTGAATCCCGCTAGAGGGCCTGGATAATGGCCGACGAGGCCAGGCAGACGGAAATCACGGTTATACGAGTGTGAGGCGGAGGTTAAAGGTAGAGAGAGAGAGAGAGAGAGAGAGAGAGAGAGAGAGAGAGAGAGAGAGAGAGAGAGAGAGGTGGAAGGCGATTTAATCAGCTTGGAAAGACGATTTTTTTTCACTTTTGTGAACAAACAAATGCTCGGTAAGAGTCGACATTTATGGGTGATGGTCGTCAGGTCGATTATTGTGTGTTAGCCCCCGTGTTCCTATTTACTTACTCCCCACAAGGTCAAAGTTAGACAAATGGTCGGTGTTTATGGGGAGAAAAGCCATATACCCAAAAGGGGCACACCGCATGGAAACAAAATATCTGTAGTTCCGTTTGCACTTCTTCGTGCCTGATGGCGCTCCATACAACGGACAACAAACTCACCCCCTCCGAAAGATGGAGGTAATGCCTGTAATGATGATCCCCTGTGATCGGACAGATCTATTTACCTGCGGCAAGGTTAGATACACAATTAGTTTATAGTGGGAATCCACCTCCCCCCCAAAAGAAACTGTGGTCCTGCTGCAAAAATAGCCCGGTCGATCCCGTCGACATTCCCTCATGGACAAGGGCGTCTCACGCGACAGTCAGTAATTCAATTCTAAAGGAGGAGACGATATGAATAAATCTGGACACAGGAGAAGATAATGCCTGAGAGGATAACTTCCTGTAACAGAACAGTTGCTACAGTTTCATCCTAGCAGTAAGACAGTAGTGTGCAGAGGTCTGATGATACTCGGCGCAAACTCATTGAGTGTTTTCCCCAAAGCCTCAAATATAAGTCCTAGTACTGAGAAATACTATGATAAAGGGAGATAGTTCTAATATAATTGAATGTCTTACCACCAATTTTAATACCTAGGACCATCGCCCTGTCGACCCCATCCTCTGCACGTCACTGCCAAAAGTACGAACAATGCGTACAATGTCGAGAACACGTTTTTGTGTTTTGTTTCTTGATTTGAAGATGAACACGCTTCGATTGGGATCTGCTTATTACTTCAAACCACTATTTATCCGCTTCCCATTGCAGCAAGGACAAATGTGGTCAGTTTAACGAGCGGGGAGGTCCAGCTTCCTCGAGGGGCTACTATAGAAGGATACAAAAACAGTCGAAAACAAACCTGTCGGAATTTCTCGATAAACGATCAGCATTAATCCCTCTTCCTGGAGGAGAAGGTAATGCCTAGGAGGGTACACCTTCTAAGACCAAGCCGTACCAGACCTTAAACTGGCAACGAAGGGTCTGATGATTCAAGACATACCCTAGTTTGAAAGAATGATGCAAGTTAAACCTGGATTTGGATGACAAAAATCAGTGATTTTCAACGGGTGTGTGCCTGACAGAATCGTAGGTATGCCGTAAACTTTTTTGAAAGTGATAACGTAGATTGTTTTCGAATGAAGCCCAATAAACGATACACATAAGTAGTGAAAACAAACAAATAATTTATATATTGTTCGTGATTATTATGTTTTATTTCAAATTTTCGAATTTCCAGAAATCTGATCCACCTACGGTCAAAGTATAGTCATAACCTGGATTACGTCATTACTCGAAAGCGAGATCTTCAAGATGGATGTGTGCGAGTGGAAGAAAATGATTTTTGTGGCCAAAGTCGCCGGATGATTCTTCCTCCTAAATACCAGTCGAGGATCTGTCCGATAGGAACTGGCCATTTCGGTGCCTATCGGACTGTTGTATATTATTGGGTAGTCCTAGGAAGTCCACCCTCCCAGGCCTTACCTTCCTTCTTTATAGAGGAATTAGTTAATCACTAACAACCGACGGGGCTACTCAGCCTAATTTTAGAGGTCATCCTGGCTCTTCTATTGGGGCGCTGGCTTTTTATCCTCCCACTTTTCGGCCTTCTGACAAATTATACTTTGTGGGGAGTATATAAATACTATGTGTGAGTCATGCGTATGAAATAGAATCTGAACACCGTGCGTAAATATCGATTTTAGGGGGTGAAACTACCAAAACGTATTGGTGCATGACTCTCGTGTACGTGAGGATATTCTTAAGGCGGCCGAGAGGGTGAAATTTGATGGCACGCAGAATCAATTTAAGACTGGTGTCTACAATGCCAGCGTTGACATTCTTGGAACCACAGCGATTGATTTGATGAGAACGATTTCCTGATAAAATAGGTCTTAATACAGAAATGAAAAACAGTTGTACCAACGATATTTCGGCGTATATGAACAAATACTATTAATCTTTACAGTAGGTTTTCAAGGGTGCGAAACCCTTATTATAGCGCAATTTACTGAACATGAAGAACCAGTGGTTGCTAGATATCCTTTATACAACCCTTCAGTAGTCGAGGGTCATGTTAGCAACAGAGTGTCTCAGAAAGACATCCACCATGAGATAACGAATCTTCCCAACGTCTGGTATATTCTTAGTACATATAAGCAGATGAATATTGAGAAGTTTCCTGGATTTTATGACATCTGTACTGTGATTAAATATTATGATGGTTGAAAAGATCACAACAAACCTCCACCGTCTAATATATGATGTCTCGATGGCTGCTTCTGTCCCTCAAGATTCGAGGCTAGAATCGCAATTCTAACCTTATCATAAAAAGGGAAATAAGCACGGTCGGTCTATCATAGAATAAACCCCTTTGTGCCCGTAGGCAAGGTGATTTTGAAGATCTTGCGTAACCCGCTTACTAGATGGGTGTGCCGCTCTGTTATCCCAGAATATATTTTAGATTCGACCGAGGCACTGTTAACATTATCCTTTCTGCCCGGAAACTTAAAAAAAAATGCGTCGTACAATGAGTAAAATATTTTTCAACCTCCTCTGCAGGGGGTTAGACAATAGGTCAGGTCAGTTCAGGGTTGGAAAGTGCGTCGATGTTAAAAATGATTCTGCTGAAAAATAGTTAAAAGCTCTATTTTTTTTGGTGACGCTTCTATCTTTTTGAACGATCTCCGTACGTTTGTTTACCTCCTCTACACAAAGTTAGACATAAGGTCAGCTGGGTTGGAAACGCCAGTGCACTAGGTGAAGTGCACTCTGGCCTACAACAAATGTCTAAGTGACCCCTTCGGCATTCCCCGGTGAGGGCGCTTCAGCCGATTAACAATAAACTGACCCCATTTTCAGAAAGAAAGTAAAGCCTGGAATGGTGGACCTCTTAATTATCAACACAATCATACCTCAGCCTGACAGCAACACAGCCACTGTAGGGCTGAGTGTCGAGGACGTATCCTCGTTTAATACAAACAATACCTATTCAAGCTATGGTAGTACTCTACCAGATGTTTGTGACCATTACGAAAGCTTTAAACCCTGGGTATAAAGCAATATTTTGCAAAAACCTCGACAAACATGGATGCTCATCACGCTTTATCACAATGCTTAGACACTTCGTCCGGATATGAAATCACGTTTCCACACTGGTGATGTATTCCCTGAACCAATAGCTCTCGATAAATGCATTGAAGAAGGTGACATCCTTGCGCCGACGGTGTTACCTATATACTTTTTGATGCCCCTGCCCTATGCTTTTCGGAACTGTAATGCTTGGGTTCACATACGTTTCCGATCCACCGGCAAGATGTTCAAGACCTGACTCGATTTAACACAACGTTCAAGATTGTTTTAACACTCGTACGGGAGCTCCTCTATGCGGGCGACGTTGACTTCATTTTGAACAATGCGGAAGATATGCCTGAAATAATCTGTTCTCGAGAGTGTACACTAATTTGGACTCACCATTAATCTAAAGATAACGAAGGAAATTCTCACCACAAGAAAGTCTGTTACTAGTTGGACAACCAATTGAACTCGGTGAAATACAACATTTCTGCCGACTTTATCTCCCTGCGTCTCTCACCACACACACACACACACACACACACACACACACACACACACACACACATATATATATATATATATATATAGAGAGAGAGAGAGAGAGAGAGAGATTTTTCACTTAGAAGATAGATTATTCAGTGAAAGACCGGGATTAAGCCAATAAAAATAAGCTTGATGATACTCGATTACAGGGTACAGAGCATTTATATATGATTTTTTGAAGGCTTGCCAAAGCATTCCGTTCAGGAAACCTATCATTACCACAAAATACTTTTTCTTTCAAAGATTATTTATTTATCATATATATTCAAATTAAAAATAAATTTTAATTTGAATATATATGATAAATAGATAATCGTTGAAAGAAAAAGTATTTGTGGTGATGATTGGTCTTCTGAACGGAATACTTTGGTAAGCCTTCAAAAATCACACACACACACACACACACACACACACACACACACACACACACACACACACACATATATATATATATATATATATATATATATATATATATATATATATATATATCAGAGGGAACATTATTTTTAATCAATGAAACGTGGTGGGTGAAAAGAAAAGAAAATTTCTAAAATTTTCCTTAAGGCTTTATCGCCTGACCCTCTAAGAGGAAACGTCAGAATAATAAATTGAAATATAAGAACATGGGATGAAAAATGAGAGGAAAATGGTTTCACTTAGAGAACTCAATTGAGAGAAGAAAGAAAAGAGGGGTAAATCTCTCAACGTTATGGTGGATTTGAATCATTAAAGATCTCCAACTGATGTTTCAAAATTCGATTACAAATATAACCGGGAACGACATAATTTAAGTGGTAAGATTTAAGAAATGTTATGCTACACTTCAAAACGATTAACTTATTTGTATGCGTATCATGCTGTTTAACGTTTTGATTAATTGGGGGTCTGTATCAACCTCGAAAATATGTAAATAGATGTCTAGTACAACAAAATGGTACGATACATTTAAGAGGAAACATTATTTTTCATCAATGAAACAAGGCGGGTGAAAAAAAGAAAATTTCAAAAATTTTCTTAAAGACCTTATCGTCTGATCCTCTAAGAGAAAACGTAAGAATGATAAATTCAAATCTAAGAATATCGGATGCAAAATGAGGGGAAAATTCTTTCAGACGATGAATTGATCACATTTGGTACCTTTAACCTAACAGGTTGCGTCTTCAGTGTTTCCGTGAAACCGAAGGTACCGATGGAAGATCAAGATAATATATAGTCTCCAATTCAACCAAAAACTATATATGCTCTTGCACGAGTAATGGGGCCCTACTTTATTTATCCTATGACACTGAATTACAGTATACAAAAAGAATTCTTACAACGTTTTGGCCGTGGTATTCTCCAGTCTTCCCCGGCATGAAGCCTGTAAATAATGTATTGGCTTAAAAAAGAAAAAAATGAATACATCCAAAGCAGCAATGAACTCATATTTGCATTTTGCTAACAAAGACATATATAATTTGACACGTTATTAAAAAAAAAGTCCAGATGAGATGAACTCCAAATTCACCTGTAAAAAACGATTAGTCTTTTTTTGTATGGAAGGTTATAAATACTAGTGAGGGCAAAAATACAATAATACAAATCCGAGGTAAGAGGTTTTTCTTTTCAATGGCGTGGGACGGGGTATCTCTCGCCTAATACAATGTTGTAGTTTTTGCCCGCGTAAATAATCCCTATTGATATCCTGACAGTTTTGCTTAATTACAGTGTTCTTGTTTCGCTTATTCACGCATTTACATATTTTCTAGGGCATATGTAAACAGAGGTGGATAGAGAGATATATAAACAGAGATAGGGAGAGTAAGAGAGAGAGAGAGAGAGAGAGAGGGGGGGAGGGCAAGAGGGGTAGAGAGAGAGGGGTTTGAGGGTTAAAGAAAGCGGATTAAGGGTTTATATAGATACATGGGAGAGAGAGAAAGATGGGGTTTGTAGATTGAGATAGAAGGATATTTTGACAAAAGAAAGGCACAAGTGATAGATAGATAGATAGATAGATAGATAGATAGATAGATAGATAGATAGATAGATAGATAGATAGATAGATAGATAGATAGATAGCTAAAGACCAACACACATACACACATATCAACATGGTACCATAAGTTTCAAGCGTGGGGCGAGCTTAGATAAAAAATTACATTAATTTTCGATCTGGGCCCGTTGATTTGACTCGATCTTCTGTAAAATTATTAATAAATAAATAAATAAATATTATGCTCTTACCAAATAATTGAGCACTCTACTTCATTGGATTTCTTTCCACAAAGGAAAACCAAAGATTATGAAAAAGTTTCTCTGTGCATGACTATATAAGACACCCTTCTCGGATCGAGTGTAAGATAATGAAGAGTGACAAAAATGAATCGTGGACGAGTCCATTGTGGGTGGGACGTAGAGAAAGGAAGAAAGCAACTTGATAACTGTTAAAAAGGAGAAGGTTCTGTAGTGCAAGCGAGACTTGAAAGGCGACGGTTTCAGAAACGCGAAGAGCCGGAGCGCTTGGTGATCGAAGTATCAAAGTACCTGAAGAATGGGAGTTTACCGATGTTTATGGCACCGATGAAGCTTTATTGGCTATGGTACCCAAGCCCGTCTTGCTGTTGGGCTTTCGTGTCCGCTGACTAAAAATGTGACTGATAAGCAAGTTGGTACGGTGAAGGAATCCCCTGACTTGTATTCCATCAAACAGACAATTGGAAGTGCTTGTGGAACAATTGCTTTCCAATCGGATGTATATATGAACGAGTTTCTAGCGGAAACCAAGTCTGTGACACCAGCAAGAAAAAGACTTTCATGAGACAAAAGTATGTCAAAAGATTTTTTATATGTATGTGCGTAGCCGGCGTAAACCATCCGGCGATGAGAAATAAAGAAAACCAAAGTGTTTCCATCTACGTTCTGTTCTTTGTCATTCTTGTTGGATCTGACCGGGTACCACGAAAGAACGGTTAATACAACACGAGCACTGTCGTTGGGTGATGTCTCTTGCTGCTTTTTAACGAAAGTGTCGTCGTAAATAAACAAATTGAGCACGGTCAAGCGGCGATCCGTGTCTATATAAATGAACAGTGTGGCTATCATTTACAAGCGCTTCTCCCGTTGGCCTAATAGATGGGGCTGACGAATATCAACTCGATGGCTGATGGTCCGATTCCTTGCTAGAGAGAGGTACTAGTTTAGCCTCACTGAAAAGCTGTGATACATCGAAACAGTCTATATATTAGAATAATACCCGTCCCAGTACAGGCAAAATTATTTCCTCGAACAGAACAGTTTAGCCCTATTTTTATGTTCCCCTACGAAAAATAAAATCAAGATATGGTACTAAAACCTATATCTAAATTCCTTATTCTAATCTGAACAAAAATCAGTTTCATGATTTTTATTCTAGAAATGTTTAAAATGTAAGGATAAAGCTTAAAGGGGTCTTCAGAAGAAATTGAAATTCAGGGAATCTTGCTTAATTGGTGTCTAATGATTATGGATCAAATTTAATGCAAATCTGAAATATCTAACTTTTAAATTGGGAGATTCTGTCCATATTATGACTTCTAAAATTATTTAGAAATATTCCAAAGAAACTAAAATTCGAGGAATATTTATTAATTGATGCGTAACACTTATCGTAAAAATTACACAAACATCTGAATTTTCACGAAAGACCCCTCCTCCCTCTACCATTTTTAATAAAACTAAATATGACAAAATATCGACAACATTACCCACCCTTACCCCTAACAGCTGTATTAATTAATAATGGCCTGTTCATTAGTTTAGGAGTAAATATTTTACATAGAAATATATGAACATGTGCAAATCGACAAATTCACTTTTTTAAAGATATTGATACCGAAAAGTACCCAATTCTTTGACAACGCTTAGCAGAATCAATTATTCCCTTCACTTTTTTAAATTTTTATTTTCATTCATTTGCTAAGGACGAGGCATTCTTCCAAATGACATACGATCACCCACTATTTACAAACTCCGACCGAGAGCTCTTTTCAGGATTCTGGCTGTTCCCTTGAGTGCAGTTGTTTGGATTTCTTTTGCACTTGGTTCACCAGGTATACTTGCTAAATACTTTTTCAAGTTCTTCATGAGTCCAGTGGCTCCTATGATGACTGGAATGATGGAGATCTCTTTGAGGTTCCAGTTTCTTTTCATATCCTATATTAGACCTTGATAGTTTGTTATTTTCTCCTGTTCAGCTCTGTTTAGGCCCCCATCATTAGGGACACTGACCTCAATCAAGGTTGGCACTCTCTCCCTCTTGTTCCATTTGAGTGCTTCACTTTATATGCTTTTAAGTGTATGTCGATGTAGACGGTTGTGATTCAAGATGGATAGACTCTAGCGAATTCACACCTGCTTGTGAAGCTTTTAATCTGTTGCTAGATAAGTGATGGGACGATGCCAATATTTTTCTCGATTCCGATACAATTATCGATTACGATTCCGATTCTTTTAAAATTTCGAAATATTTAGTTATAAGGTTGTTGTTTTCTTAACTTTCGGATTTCCGTAAAAACACATGTAATGTGTGACTATATTTTCGAAACTATTTGTAACTATTTGTAACTATTTGTTCTCAAATCTTTTCCTCGTAATTGATTGAAAATAGTGATTCGATAAACTTATTGTGAGATTTTCATGTATGTTTTTCACTTTTGCCATTTTTTCTTATTTATCCACTCGTGTCATTTTACCTGTGCCATTTTTACCTGTGCCATTTTTACCGTGACATTTGTTCCGGTGTCATTTTTACCTAAGTTCGTTATTATTATATGTAGATTTTAGTTTTACTAGTAGTTTAAAAACAATAACAATTTAGAGAAAATTAAGTTAAAAAAATGAATCGTTATTTTGAATCGGAAATTCGACTCAATTTTTTTCCGATTCAGATACCGATTCCAATAACCTAAAAAGTTCCGATTTTTTCTAATTCTCGATTCTGATAAATCGTCCAAGCACTAAGATAGATAGCTCACCTATATACAATTAAAGATTGAAATAAGGACTATATTTGACGACTATAAGACAATTAATAACTGAAACTCTCTTTCGTTCCGTCTCATCTCCCAATTCCTAGGATGATAGTGTTTTTTTTTTAACCCGGATGCGAATTGTTGTCTTTTTTTTTCGGAAGAAAAATCGGTGCTTGTATGATAAAAAGCCGATAAAAAGTTTATTTTGTCTTTTAGTGTTGGAGAGGTAAATAAGGGGCAGATAACTCTTCACAACAGCTCTAGCTTTCGAACAATATTTTTCTAACCCTAACCCAACACCCTAAACCCTAACCCTAACCCTAAACCCTAACCCTAAACCCTAACCCTAACCCTAACTCTAACCCAAACCCTTTTATGTCGAATCGACGTTCTCCTTGCACAGTAGCCACATGTGCAACGCCAATTAAAGCTCTCAGTTTTGATTACTGGAAAATCTTGCTTAAAATTCGTGGGCAGAGTTACTGCCCCTTATTTACCTCTCCAACACTAAAAGACAAGAAAAACTTTTATTCGGCTTTTTATTATACAAGCACCGAAAAATCAAATGTCTTATAAAACTAAAATTTATGATTAAACCTTACCTGTGTGAAACAAAGGCTTTTGGGTGTCGTCTAGTTTAACAGCTCTATTATGTTCATAGAATATTTTTCTAAGAAGCGTTGTATTTGTTGTTGAACATTTAGCTAGACAGCAGAGGAAATAAATTGTTACATCATAACTGATTTAACGATTTGAGTTTTCCATATGACCCTGTAAATGACCGTGTAAATATTGCTCTGTAATCACATTAAACTCTTTAATTGGCGTTACATTGAAAACTACTCTTTCTCCAACACTGCTTTTTAGCGTAAAGATAAGTAATGTTGGCTACGCATATATATATAATTCTTTGTTCAGTATATATACAATTAAATAAACACTGATACAGTCGACGCTAATTAATCCGCATTTCGATGTCATTACATCTTATTTATACTGTGAAAATTCCAGAAGTAAAAATCAACTTTTGAACTGCCACCAGAAAATCAAAGAGCGAAAAAATAAAGAAACAAAGAAAAATAAATAGAAATAGAAATCCAAGGTCATCCCCACAAAAATCACGCTATTTACTTACCTTTCTCCTACCTTAATAAACTCTCCTCTCCCGTCCATTGGACTTTATGAATATTTACTTCTACTTCCACCCGCTATCTATATATATATATATATATATATATATATATATACATACATATATATATAAATGCTTAATGTGTTCTTTTTGCTATGTATGTTGAAAAAACCTCAATAATTATTTAGACGAACTATCAATATATATATATATATATATATATATATATATATATATATATATATATATATATATATATATATATGTATGTGTGTGTGTGTGTACGCCTTTGTGTTCTATTTTTGATAGTACTTGATTTATCCGATATTTCCGTTGCAATCTACTCTGCCGAGGTTTAATCTACTACATATCACACACAAACGCACAAACTAGAATCCTGAAAAGAGCTCTCGGTTGGAGTCTGTAAATAGCGGGTGATCGTATGGCATTTGGAAGAATGCCCCGTCCCCAGCAAATGAATAAGAAGAGAAAAAACAAACGCGCACACACACACTCACACTCACACGCACACACCCCACACCCCACACCCCACACCCACACACACCCACACACACACATACACACACACACACACACATATATATATATATATATATATATATATATATATATATATATATATATATATATATATATATAGCATGTTTGTGAGTAAGGAAGAGGAAGGAAACATTCAGACAAAGAAAGAGATATATAGAGAGGATCGGGAAAACAGAGAGTAAGAGAAAGAAAGAAAGGTTGAGAAAACAGTTAGAGAGAGAGAGAGTGAGGGAGAGAGAGAGAGAGAGAGAGAGGGGGGAGAGGGGGTGAGGCGTGGGTAGAGTTCCTCTGTAAGAATTCTACGTTTTTAGACGAATTATTTTTCCTTGAAATTACCTCGGGCGTCGAAATAAATCCAATCTCTTACATAACACACACACACATAACACCCATATATATATATATATATATATATATATATATATATATATATATATATATATATATATATATGTGTGTGTGTGTGTGTGTGTGTGTGTGTGTGTGTGTACGAAAGTTGCGTGCAGAATGTAATCCCTTTTATTCTCAATATTGTATTTAAATAGGGTGACGGTTACAATAAATCCGATCTCCTCAGTGCGACGGGGTCTCCTCTTCACTTCTTTAATTACCGTTTCAAATCTGGTTTGAACGCACCGAGATTGAACAAAACAAAAATGGACGCCACGGTTCAGCTTTGATTTTAGATTTCTCTTTCACAAAAAAGCAACAAAAAACAAAACAAAAACAAAAATAAACAATAAGAAAAAAATGTTAATCTTTTTTTGGGATGAAGCATTTTACACAACTTTGAACGGAAAATAAGTTTCGTATTTTTTATTTGTGTGTTTGTGCATTTATGTAATTTTACGTATTTTTTGTTGTAGTTGTTTCATTTTCCCGCCCGGCTACATTGCTCTGGCAACATGCGACATAAGTCCGCATTCTCATTTTTAAGGATAGAAAATTTGTTTTTTACGTTAATAATTCGACGACTTATGTTAAAAACAAAACGCATATAAATTGACCATGTGCTTAACTTTGCAATTATGCAAGGCAGATAAACTACCCTTTCAATAAGTTAGTTTGTTACAATGTCGCATCGTCTGAGACGTGTATAATCCATTATACACAACATTTCTAGTCGTTGTCGTTGTCTCATCAATTCACATGAACACTCAGGGTTTCTTTTCGATAGAGGATTTACTAGCTTCGTGACAGTGATTGATATGGTTACAGAGATCTGAGAGAGATATAGAGATTAATAACTGTGGTAGAGAAAGAGAGAGAGAGAGAGTGAGAGAGAGAGAGACGGGTTGGGCCGCCATGCTATGATATCTCACATTGTTCCGTCGCCTTACAAATTTTTCATGATTTCTTCGTTCGAGGGTCTGACAGAAACACACCAGGAATAACTTTCTAGAAATCACGTCATATATTTAATTTCCACTTACCCACTCTGGTAATCTCTTTGGACCCCGATCCGTCAATCATTCCCTCCACCCTAACTGAGAAAATTCGCTGTGTAACAAGTAGAACTTAGTAGTAGTACAAAAATATATTTATGGCAAGTAAGCTACACAAAAGCGTTCATGTTTCATTTCCGAAGTAATCATCAGGCTAATTGCGTTGATGTAGGGTTTGCGATTGTTTTAGTTATCTAAGTAATATTTACTCTAGCTAACTAACAATCAGATTCCTTGGTTTTATTATCACCTCTCAGAACATTTATATCCATCAGCCAATAGATGTCAACCCCTTTGTTTGAGAGGGATTTTGACGGTCTCCACTTTTAAGTGGGTCAAATTAACATAGGCGACCTTACGTAGGAACTCAAATAATTGATCTGTTCTACTTACTAGGAATAGTTCGTAGTGCTCTTACAATTATTAGTATTAAAGTAATTTTCTTCACGTTCCAGATTTCTTCCAGATCGGTGACACGTTACATGTATTTGCTTGGTTATTCTGCCTCCTTGATATTCACCCTGTGAACCGCGGGGAATGTGAAATCTGCGAGTAGCATGTCTGGTTTCCGTGCTTGGATGAGTTTGTCCGTTTGTATTTCTATGTCTCAGAAGATTTTATGATTTTCATTTTTTACGACTGTCTTCTGTTTTTGTCAGAACCGCATGTTTGTATGTTTAAAGAGAAGGCGTATCCACATCTTACAGTGGGCTACATTAAGTCATGTCTGCGTTTGTATTCCCATTAAGCTACTTTGCTACATTCGCTTATGGTGTGATTTACCATTTCGTCTCCTTGTCAACAGGATCTACATTTACTATTTACAATTACTATTTTCCTGGGTGTTGTCTATCCTAGCTCTTTGTATAGTTCGTTCTCATCGCGTTGTTTTGTGTTGATGTCAGTGGCAATTCAGTTTATTTGTTTACGTGTTATTTTTGTAGTCATGCCCATGTGTTTTCCTGTGTCTTTTCTTTTACTTTTGCCAGAAAGGGCCGTTTAGAGTCGATTCCAATCATCAGCGACTCAGGAAATGAAAACAAATCAAAGATCACCGGGAAACATATTCCGGTGAATTCGCTCAAGTGCCCCTATCGGAGAAAATCCATGAAACTCAGGTATTCAAAAATCGTCCGTGTACTTGCTTCTCTTCACATTTTTCTTTTCCTGTCTTTTTATTCCGAGTTTCCTTGCCTCATATATTGTGCATTTTGGCGATGTCTGTTCCTGCGATGGTCAGCCTATCTGTGTTCTAGGTGTTCTAAGCTATGTAATTTCAATTTTCTTTTGTACCATCCACACAGTTTTGTATGCATGCCAGTGCTGTTCCCCCTTCTCTTCTTTTTTACGTAAAATCAGTCAATACCATGCTTCGTGTTTTGTGCATTGTGTATTAGATTCTTAGTCTTCTGGTCCACGTGCCTTCGTTCTTCATTTTCCAGCCAATGAACGGTCCATAATATTTTACGAGGGATACTGCCCAGGTATGTATACATTTTGTTAGGTTTCTACTAGTGATGGGACGATTCAAATATCATTCCAGATTCCGATAAAATTACCGATTCTGTTCCGAATTCCCGATTCCGATACAATTACCGATTCCTATTCTTATTCTTAAATCGCCTAATCGCCTAAAAAAGGTAGAATTTCATTTTTTAATTTTTTTTAATTTTTTTATTGGAGAGTCTTCATCTACTTTTAAATGTATATATCATTTTCTTTTTTATTTGATAATTTTTTTAATGTCCTGCATCGAATATTTTTATAAACTCATTGTGAGAGTTTTTTTTTTCTATCCATCAATTCGTAGCGGTTTTAACTGTGCTATTTTTACATGAATTCGTTATTATTATACATAGATTTTAGTTTTACTGTTAGTTTAAAATCAATTAATTTTGATCATTTTTTCCTCAGTACCAGCAATAGAAAATTAAGTTTTAAACAAAATGAAAATTAAAAGAATCGCTTTTGGGATCGGAAATAAGGCTCAGAATCTTCCGGTTTCGATACCGATTCCGATACCCCAAAAACATTAATCGTCCTAACACTAGTTTCTACTATATATTTACGTTTCTAAGAGTTTTAATTTTTTATTTCGTGTATTTTCTTCCACTCGTCTTCTTTCGTTTCTTTTGATTTGATTGCGTCTGCTTCCAGAACTCCAAAACAGTTAGCCAAGTCTTCTGTTGGTTTGGTAGTTCCATGCCCTCCGCTGTCTTGCGTTTCCCCATTTTCCTGTGTCAATCATGATGTCCAAAAGTATTTGTTTTATCGCCGTTCAATTATATAAGGGACACTTTCGTGATCGTCTCATCAGTAAAAGGTGTTTTCCTGAATGGGCGTCACACTAAAAACAAGATTAGAAAAAAACCGGTAAGCCGTAATACGTGCAAATGTTGAATAGTCGGACATGGCTGACCACATATCGAGGGAAAAAGAAAATAGAAGGAAGGAAAAATTATAGAAAGAAGAACAGTGGAAAGTAAGACAACTCAAAGAAGCAGCGCATATGTTGGGCGACAATATCCTCCTGTGTAAGACTAGTATAGAATTGAATACAATATGGGAACTATTAATTATAAATAATAGATGCGAGAATAATATCCAAGATGAGAATATTTGTTCGTATAATACAAACATCATACATATCAATCATGATCTAAAAAATTTCGAAACATAAGAGTAAATACTTATTTAAAAGTATGTATTTTCAAATATTTAAAAGAAACTCTTAGACCAAATTTTATAGTATTTATTTAAGAATATTTAGGGGCTTTTAGTCTCAATTAAAAATATATTTTAAAATATCTAGGGGAGGCTCTTAGTCTCCCTTTAAAAGTATTTATTTTAACATGTCTAGAGTGGCGATTTTAGTCAGCATTTAAAAGTATTTATTTTAAAATATGTTGAGACGGCTTTTAGTCCCCATTTAAAAGTATTTATTTTAACATATATAGAGTGGCCCTTAGTCCCCATTTAAAAGTATTTATTTGTAAATATATAGAGGGGCTCTTAGTCTCCATTTAATAGTATTAATGTAAAAATGTCTAGACGGGACTGTAAGTATCCATTTAAAGTATTTATTTTCAAATATCTAGATGGGGCTCTTAGTCTCAATTTAAACGTATTTATTTTAACATACCTAGAGAGGGCTCTTAGTCCTCATTTTAAAGTATTTATTTTACAATATGTAGACCGGGGTCTTAGTCCCCATTTACAAGTATTTATTTTTACATATCTAGAGTGGCGATTTTGGTCCCTATTTAAAAGTATTTATTTTAACATATCTAGCAAGGGCTATTAGTCTTCATTTAAAAGTATTTATTTTAAAAATATCTAGAGGGGGTTCTTATTCTTCATTTAAAAGTATTTATTTTAAAATATCTAGCAAGGGCTATTAGTCTCTATTTAAAGTATTTATTTTAACATATCTAGAGTGGCGATTTTGGTCCCCATTTAAAAGTATTTATTTTAAAATATCTAGCAAGGGCTATTAGTCTTCATTTAAAAGTATTTATTTTAAAAATATCTAGAGGGGGCTCTTATTATTCATTTAAAAGTATTTATTTTAAAATATCTAGCAAGGGCTATTAGTCTCTATTTAAAGTATTTATTTTAACATATCTAGAGTGGCGATTTTGGTCCCCATTTAAAAGTATTTATTTCAAATATCTAGAGGTGGCTTTTAGTCTCCATTTAAAAGTATTTATTTTAAAATATCTAGAAGGGGCTCCTAGTCACGATTTTGGTCCCCAATTAAAAGTATTATTTTAAAATATGTAGAAGGGGCTCCTAGTCACGATTTTGGTCCCCATTTAAAAGTATTTATTTAAAAAATATCTAGAAGGGGTTCCTATTCACCATTTAAATGTATTTATTTTAAAATATCTAGAAGGGGCTCCTCGTCACGATTTTGGTTCCCATTTAAAAGTATTTATTTAAAAAATATCTAGAAGGGGTTCCTATTCACCATTTAAATGTATTTATTTTAAAATATCTAGAAGGGGCTCCTCGTCACGATTTTGGTTCCCATTTAAAAGTATTTATTTAAAAAATATTCAAAAGGGGTTCCTATTCACCATTTAAATGTATTTATTTTAAAATATCTAGAGTGGGCTCTTAGTCCCCATTTAAAACTATAAGAAAAAGGATCCTAACTTCGCCGATTCTAATTTTTCGTTACCAAATTGTTATTGTTTTTGTACCATTTTTCCTATATATTAAATTGTGCCATTTTTACTTGTGCCATTTTTACTTGTGCCATTTTCCATTGCTATTTATACCTGTGCTATTTTATTGAAATACGATGTAAAATTATTTTACTCGTCTAACAAAATAAAACTTTGCTAAAAATTCGCGAGGTAATTTTTAAAAGAATGCAATTAAATTTACAATTTCCAAAAAATGTTTAAAACTTACATAACACTTTTTTGTCAGGAAACAAAACCGACAAACATAATTGATAAATTATATAAAAAGTTAATTATAAACAATGTTTGTTTGTTTTAAAAATTCATGTTGTTGGACTCTCGTCTGACGAAGGCGAGGAAATTCGAAGTGCAATATCAGAAGAAGTGTCGATGGACGGATCGGCCTCTCACAGGGGAGAGGGAGTGATAGGTGTAAGAATAAAAGAATTATATCCTATACTAGCAAGAATACCCGGCTTAATCGGGAGGGGGTATGATTAATAAAAAAAGTATTTACAAAAACATTTTAACCCCTCGTTTCTCTTGTTTTTTTATCTCTCTCATTCGCATCTAGTTCAAAAAAGAAAGAAGGAAAGCAGAAAGTAAAATAAATCTGACTTACTTCTGTTAGACGTAATGTCAGTGTTGTTTTTCAAACAACTACGAGTAAGTATTTACCTCATGCACTAATTTAATTTCTGGCGCCCCCAAGGGAATGACCCTATCTACTTGTCTCCCTGAAAGGGGGGGGGGCATACAAACAATGTCAGTTTTTAATGTGGGAGAAAATTCAGCTCCGCAAAAAAAGGCACTCTGGATTGGGACAAGAATAGAAATTGTATCAGTCTAGAAAGGTTTCTCCTTCACTGAGCGAGAACAGAAAAGGTGAAGTGTTGTATCGAAACAGATCCTACACTTTAGTCCTAGCAAAACGGCCACTGATTTTTACCCATAACCAGGTCGCAGTCACACTGAATCAAATTAGATAAGGTTTCTAAGTTTTAAAAATGCACTAGGTGACGTGTTTAGTAGGATGCATGTTTGTAATTCACGCGAATAATATGCATGCTGCGAGTGAGAGATATTTGACCAAGAGAAAAAAAACCACTACACAAGGAATTGAAAATATATCTGGTCTGGAGTTTTGACCACCCAGAATTCAATGAAACCAGTGATACCTCTCTCTCTCTCTCTCTCTCTCTCTCTCTCTCTCTCTCTATATATATATATATATATATATATATATATATATATATATATATATATATATATATAAAGAGGTGTACTAAAAGCGAACTTTTAGGAAAGGTAAAACCCTATTGTGAAGAGTATATTCCTTTCCATTCTCCTTCATTTATATATATATATATATATATATATATATATATATATATATATATATATATATATATATATATATATATATATATATATATATAAGCAAATCTGCAGGAGGCGGTTAGTTGGTTTTCTGGTTTTCCACAAAGTAAAATGTGACACAAGGTCGGAAAGTGAGATTTGGTAAGTCAGCACTCTAGAGGAAGAGCACTTGTGACCCTCAAAAATGCCTGGGCAGCCCCGTCGGCATTCCCCCGTAGGGGCACCTCAAGCGATTAGCAATAAACTAACCCCTTCTTAAAGGGTGAGAAGGCAAAGCCTGGGAGGGTAGACCTCCTAGAACTGCACAGGACAGACCCATAGACCGGCGTAAATCAAGCCCCGAAGGCCAAGACAATGCCAGTCTATGGGGTGTAGTATCCATCGGAACAGATACCACACTTTCTTTTTAGCCAGAGACATCTCACGGCAAGTTGAGTTTTGTGTGACTCTCCAAGCTCTAAGCTAAAGGGTTTGTCTTGATTAGCAAACCTGTTGTTCAGTAGATTAAACACAAGTATGATTGTAACATTTCTGAAAATAAAACCTTTTTACTGGTTTTAAACTGGAGTTGTCATTTTGTTTGAAGAGACAATCCTTCTGTTGCAACACTGACTGGCACCACGCAATTGACACTGCAGTTTAGTGTCGTAATCGAGCAACGACTTCGGACTAGCACAACGATAGGTCAATCACGGCCTGTGCAGTGAATGCGCACAGACGCACCTTCAGATAAGTATATCTAATGGAGTTTCTGACTTTAAGCTGCACACACAGACGCAGACAATGTCCCTAATTGTTCAGGATTGAACAGAGCAGAAAGGGAAAAGATTACGAAATACCAAGGTCGTATGTACGACATGAAAAGAAACTGGAATCTTAGGAAAATATCCATCATCCCAGTAATTATAGGAGCAACAGGACTAATGAAGAAGAATTTCAAGAGCTATCTGGCGAGTATACCCGGTGAACCGAGTGCATGAGAAATACAAACAACTGCACTTAAAGGGACGGTTAGAATCTTAAAACTATCTCTATGCTGGAGTGTCTGAAATAGCCGGTGAATGTCTGGCATCCAAAAACAGAAAGATGAGAAAACAAAATATTATACCCTTCCTTCATATAAAAAGACTCGCCACATATTTTCAACAAAGACATCAAGATGGCAACCATCGTTTTTCAAGATGTACCACGTGAAGGCACATGTACAACCGATCACAAACCATTACATATTTAACAAACTGCCCATACCCGACGTTGCTCGGGTGTTTTTTGTTTGTTTTTACTTTTTTTATTTACTTTTATGCATGGAAATCGCTTCAGACTGGCATGAAGCCACTTTATATAAGCAGCTAAAATAAACGAAAAATTATTATCACAATGACAGGAGATATCTATTAACTTTAGTCTTGAAAAGATTAAGGTTATAGGTAAGAGGAAAACAGTCAACAGGAAGAGAGTTCCACAAGCCTGCAGTTCTTCGGAATAAGTTACTAGAATAGAAAATTGTATTATATCGAGGTATCAAAACAGTGAATTTGTGAAGACCACTAGACTAGCGGATAAAAAGAGCTGGAACAAAGGAAGCAGTAAATAGATCAGACAATTCTGAAAGAAATATACCATAAAAGTACTTATAGAAAAGACTAAGACTAGCAATATCACGTCTGTGAGAGAGAGTGTGTGTGTGTGTAGAGAAGAAGGCGTAGGGCCAATCAAATTACAGATAAGCTTCTGAACCTTATCAAGAACCCTCAAATGGTACAGAGATTCACCAGCCCAAATATAACAACATTACTCCATGCATTGTCGGATAGTAGATTTGTAGAAGAAGAGAAAAGGCTCAGGATAGAGAAAGTGTTTAGAGCGATAGAGAGAACCGATTTTAAAAGAAGCAAAAAGAGGAATAGACTTAATGTATGAACTCAAAGAAAGATTTGAAAGAAAGACCAAGAAGTTTCAGAGTCGATTTCTCCTCAAGAACAGTCATCCATGAGACTCTCAGGATGAAATGAGACACGCCTACAATTGAAAGACACGTTATGTGTCTTAACAGAGTTGAAGAAATAAGTTATTTCGGACTTATATCTTTGCCTCAATAATTGCCTCTACCCCCATCCTTTTTGTCTGAATTAATTTCCCGGTACAAAATAATTACAGTTTTTATCAAACATAAGTCAATGAAGGAATATATATTATTAAAAAAGGGGTTTTGCAATAAAATCGATTGGACGTCTTACGAAATGTTGAAATTTTTATCTCATAAATATTTTCGATTTTTAAAATAATATGCATTTTTTTTTAAAACAAACTATTAATCGAATAACATTGTTAAAAAACTAAACTTAAAATTCAAGAAAGTGAAAAAAAATAATTTTACAGGGTCGTAGAGAGAGAGAGAGAGGGAGAGAGAGAGAGAGGGGAAGAGAAAGAGGGAGAGAGAGAGAAATATGAGGGTGGAGGGAGAAAGAGGTAGAAAGATAGGGAGAGAGGGAAAGAGAGAGAATGAGAAGGAGAGATGTAGAGAGGGAGAGAGAGAGACAGCGAGAAGGAGAAATAGGTAGGGAGAAAGAAAGAAAGAAAGAAAGAAAGAGGGAGAGAGGGAGAGATATATGATGAGAGAGATGAAGAAAGAGAAAGAGAGATAGAGAGAGGTAGAAAGATAAAGAGAGAGAGAACGAGAGAGAGAGAAAGAAAAGGAGAGCAAAGATGTACGTGACGAATGCGGGAAGAAACTTTCTATCAGTCTGATCACCTAGCAAAGAGAATGAGAGTATTTAAGAAACCGCAATGCACTCTGGAGGATTTAATTTTATAATTAAATATTCTGGTAAAAATAGGATTTTAAAAGTTTCGTTTTATTTTGCGTTATCAAACTGTTAATTTCAATATATATTTCATTAATAGTAAATAAAGTTTCGTTAATGTGACAAACACACACACACTCAGGGATCTATTCTGCGAATAACTCTGTTCCAGATTTTCATCAATGATCTCCCAAATCGTATTCTAAGTTCATTCGTTTACTTTTACGTAGATGACACAACTATCTATGGCAACACCTCAAAGAGCATTAATGATCAAGATCTGTCTGTTTCTCTATCTTCCGACATGGAGCACGTAGTGCAATCGGGAAAAAGGTGTCTGGTTACTTTTAATACATATAAAGCCAAGCTTCTCTCCTTTCACCACCAACGCTTTGATCCTTACTTTGTCACAATTGAAATGAATGGCTCTCTCCCTTTAGAAGCCTCCTGTCTTGATAAGCTCCGAGGACTGACCACTACTCCAGATCTCAAATGAAAGTCTTACATCAAGTCTGTTGCTAAGGTCGCTGGAAAAAAATGGTTGGATCTTTCTAGCGCTCCAGAAAGTATCACATTCCTGACGCCATCCTCTACTCGTGTAATAATCAAAGACGTCCTAAGATGGAGTAGTGTTGCTACATCTGTGGAGGTGCCGCTCACAGCACCCTTTCATGCCTTGACAGAGTACAATACCGACTTCGAAACCTAGTAGTGGATATCCACTTCTGTTCCTTACAGGCTCTTTCTCACAGAAGAGACGTTGCTAGTCTTTCTCTACTCTATCGTACCTTTCATGGTAGGTGCTCGACTGAGCTCTAATCTATGGCCCCTCCCCCTGTAAAACATTCACAACAAAAACTCATCTAGCTACAGCTACTGCCAATAAATTCCCTTTCTCTTCGTTGCTAGTCTTTCTCTACTCTATCGTTATTTTCATGGCATGTGCTCGGCTCAGCTCCAATCTATGGCCCATCCCCCTGTAAAACATTCACAACAAGAACTCATCTAGCTACAGCTACTGTCAATAAATTCCCTTTCTCTTCGTTGCTAGTCTTTCTCTACTCTATCGTTATTTTCATGGCATGTGCTCGGCTCAGCTCCAATCTATGGCCCATCCCCCTGTAAAACATTCACAACAAGAACTCATCTAGCTACAGCTACTGTCAATAAATTCCCTTTCTCTTCGTTGCTAGTCTTTCTCTACTCTATCGTTATTTTCATGGCAGGTGCTCGGCTGAGCTCCAATCTATGGTTCCCTCTGTAAAACATTTACAACAAGCACTCATCTAGCTACAACACATGTAAATAATTTTCCTTTTTTTCTCTCTGTACCTAAAACTAAACGAAACTTCCATAATCAAGTCTCTGTCCAAAAAACTATCCATCTGTGGAAAACAATACCACAGGACTGCTTACCAGCTGACTATAGCATGTTTGTTTTTAAGTCCAATGTTTTTGTTGTTGTTTATTTTTAACGTAGTTCACCCAAACAAGACAGGCCGCCACTGTAGACGTAAGGGGCTACTGAGAAGAAAGAAAAGGGGATAATGTTGGGGGGGGGGTCAACCTAAATTGGGATCTGCGCAGCGAGGTGTCTGTTTACATTAGTTTTTAATTTCTGCATGTCAGTACTGTCGGGGAAACAGGGGGCAGGAAGGGAGTTCCAGAGGCCAGCAGCACGAGGAAAGAAGCTATTTGAGTAGAAAGCTCTCCGGCATCTGGGGACTTCCACAGTGAATGGATGAGATTTAGTCGATTGTCGAGTTGGTCTAGTGAATTTACAACTTCTTGTTGTGCCGTCCTCTTAAATAATCTAATTTCTGACAAATCTCAACCATTGTTTTCAATCCCCACGTTGTTGTTTCACTGTCCTCCTGGCAAACTTATTAACCTTTATCCTCGAGTGGCCTATGATCTTGATAAGCGGCGACTCGTTAGTACATAAGAACAACAAAATAAACATGAGAACTAGTTTCTGAACTTTATTGATATATAGAGACTAGTGGAAATTCCATGGTACCTTCTACATCAATCTGTATAATTTACTGTTAATAATCATATCCCTTTTGAAATAATAAATGTCTGGCAGGGTCAATGCTATGAACAAATTCTCTTTTAGTCTTCTGTAAAAACTATTGTCATTGTCAGCTAAATATTCTTTAAATAAATAAAACGAAAATGTCTTCTTATTTATTAAACATTGTAGCAATTTAATTCTTTTTCAAATAATTAACATTCTCGGTCTTCTCACTGTAAAAATAATAGTCAGGTGACTATTTTTAAATTAATAAAATGAATGCCACTTTTTAAAATGTATTTAATTAAAAGTGTATCTTTTTAGTCGACGGGGCGACATTATTTGATTTTGGAACAATTCATTTAAAAATGGTTAAAGTCAGAATTGTTTACCTTAGCGACATCAGTTTAATTACCAATAACCATCTTTGCTGATCGGACGATTTCATTTTTTTATGCGTGTAAAATGTGATAACGTACGTATGAACATGAAATGTCTTAACGTATTATTATTTAAACTAGCGAGACCCGTAGAAATTCCACAGGTGTATTCTTGTTGGAGTGTGTATTGTTTTTCTATTCCATGGACGTTTGACGTTAACGCAGACCTCACAATAATATTGTAACCCCCTAGTTCAACCGGAAATATACTTATCTACGTATTTTGGTAAATGTAGTTTTAAAAAAATCTGGTGGGGGAGGGGCTTGTCTCCAAGACTTTTTGTACGAGTTTGTGACATATTTTCACTCTATTGACATCCGATGCGAACGCAGACCCCACGATATCATATTTGGACAGTACAGATAAAACATTTTGATTCTAATTCAAAAAAGTGTATATTAGTTCGAGTGCTACGTTCGACTCAACAGTGACATCAGATGAAATTAGAAAAAAGACTTTTTTTGCATAGAATCTTCGGTGATTGAGCTATCCTATTATATAAAACAGGCGGTAGGTGATAACGTACGTACGGACATGCAATTGTGTTTGTCTATTATTATATAGCTAAGTTTAGCCTTTTTTGTGTTTGCCATTGCCTGTTTTGAGCAGTAGGTAGCGCACGTATTATATATGTGTGTGTGTGTATGTGGGTATCTAGGGGTATGTGTGAGTGTGGTGGGCTATGCAATGGGAATTGATAAGCCGGTTAGTTAATCCGCAGATCACTATGGATTAGCGATTAAAATAACAATATTCCCGACGGGAAATGAAATGATATATGAGGTTTTTATGTGCATCGGAATCAAAATATGTTCGCTCACTATCGATCATCCCATTGCAATAAAACTCACCGTAAACAAAACGCACCTGTAAATCCTTGATTGGCGTCCGGAAACGCCCGTCCGTAATTCAAATCGATAAGTGTGTACTCCAGCTGCCGTATTTCATTGCAACTTTTCCAACGCTTTCACATCACTTCGTAAATCCATAGGCGTGCGTAGATGCATCGTTTTTTTCTTATTTAGTTTTGTTATGGATCCGGACATTTTTTTTTATAAGAGTCTCTCTCGGACTGTCGGGCTTCAAGTTGAAACAGAATTTCAATCACAAAACGCGTAGATCGAACGGACGCATCTTGGTGATATCCGCTTGTGTTCGAAGGTTGTCTTCTTATTCTTCATCTTGGATTCAGACTCCGGCAGAAACGCTTGATCCAGTTTTTTTAAAACTGTCGCTAAACCACGCATGCGCGGATTCAAACAGAGGCTTCTCCTCTCCGTTACATTTTTTCCTGACCTTTAACCTTGGTTGTCAGACAGACTCATTGATCTACTCTTTGTCTCATTTTTTTTTGTTATTGCTAAATGAGTGTCGATTGGAATAAAGAAATTATTTTCAGCGTGTATGCATTTACATATTAATACACGTAACTACTACCACTTATATAATTATACAGGAAACCACTACTGTTTATACATATATAAATACAGACAGCCATTATGCGTCTATATATTAATAGAAGAAACCACTACCATATAATAATACAGAAAACTACTGACGTTTATATATGACTACGGGAAACCACTAGTGTTTATATATTAATAGAGAAAATCAGCACCCTATCTATTAATACGGGAAACCACTACCATCTCTATATAATTACAGAAAACCGCTACCGTCAATATATTAATACAGGAAACTTCTACCATCTATATATTTAAACAGTAAATGACTTCTATCTATATATATTAATACGGGGGATGACTGCTATTTATATGTAAATACAGAAAACCACTACTGTCTATATATTAATACGCAACATCACTGTTGGCTATATATTACTACAGGAAAATACTAATGTTTATATATCCATACGGGAAATTACTACGCCCTATATCGTACTACAGGAAACAACAACCGCCTATACATTAAAATAATACATTGCTTTTATCTGTATATAAATACGATAATTGACTACTATCTACATATTAAAACAGAAAACGACTACCATCTATATTAATAAAGAAGCAGCTATATGTGATTTTAAGACTATATATATATATATATATATATATATATATATATATATATATATATATATATATATATACTCAACTGCAACCATATAGATATGTATAAAAAAACTCTGTATATTTTAGATGATAAGATTTTATCTAGAAAATATTATTATAAGCGAAAATAAATATGAAATAGTGTATATTTAAAAGTGAAGCAACTCTTTGCCCTTGGTTATCTATGATCTTAGTTATCTCCCTTGCCTGAAATACATTGTGAGAGTGAGTTGTGTCTCTAGCATTTTTCAGGCATATTGGGAGGCCAGCATTAACAGAAACACACTATATAGCTCGAAGAGCCTCAGGCAACACAATTCAGCTGACATGTTAGTTAAATTGCAATGTGTCTTTTAGAGGAAATTTTTTTTCTAGAACATGATATCTCTCTGATAATTCTGATTGACACTTTCTTGGTTTAGACTGAATAAAAGAAAGGAATCTTAAATTCTTCCTAGGCGATTTTTAACACTTTAAATATTTCTCATATTTTTGTATTGATAAACAATTCACAAAAATACTTAAGGCCAAATTTAGCAATGATTTTCATGAGAGTCTAGGATATTGCATCACATTAAAGACAACTTTTAAATATGATTCTGAAGCAAAACCGATTTTCAGACCAAAGCGACCCATTGTTGTTGTTACAAAAGCAAATGGAAAAGTAAGAATATGTGTTGATTATTCCATTGGATTGAACAATTCTTTAGATGCACATCAGTGGCCGTTACTTTTGCCAAGATATATTTTCGCAAAATTAAATGGTTAAAAGTGTTTTGCAAAAATTGATTTCTTGTAGTCGGAGGTTAATGATGAGTCGGGAGGTGACGGTGGTTAAGTGGATATCGACACGGAATGAAGACCTGGGTGTTCCAAGTTCGAATCCAGTCGGTTCCACAGTATCACTTTCACTTAGGGATGTTGGCAACCTTCTCGTGTCCTTCCCGTAAGTACCCGATGTCTTTCCAGAAAGATTTCTAACTAGAAAAATATCGGGGAAACTAATGCCAACACCTGAATCATCTGATTCACACGAAAGAAGAAGAAGAAGAAGAAGAAGAAGATGAGGATTCAAAAGAGCTTCTGACAATCAATACACAGAAAGGATTGTTTAGAGTCAACCGCTTTTCTTTCAGAATCAAACCAGCTTGAGCCATATTCCAGCAAACACTGAATGCAATGTTGACCGAATTGACAGAAGCTGTAGCATTCATTGATTATTCCATCGTTACAGATGCTGACCAACATTAACTTCTACAGCGTTTGATTTTTACATTTGAGCGAATCCAGCAATATGGATTCCATGTAAAAGCTGAAAAACGTGATTCTTTTACAACACGAATTTAAATTTCTGGGATTTATTTTTTTTTGCCGATCAGACCCAGAAAATATTTCAGTCATTAAGAAAATGCCGGCACCAGCACATATTAAAACATCACGCTCTTTTCCTTTGCATGGTTAGCCACTACAGTGCATTTTTGCCATAATTTGGTTGAGTTAGGGCACCTCTCAACGAACTTTAAAAAACGGATGTACACTGAAAATTGTCCACTGAGCGTCGGTCTGTCTTCAATAACATACGATCATTACTTTCGCGAGATATGTTGCTCACACTACAACCCATCCGTGGATATTATTGTTGTTTCTGATGCATCTAATTACGATGTTTGAGCTGTCATTTCACATAGCTTTCCCGATAGCTCATGACACACAATAGCCGCAATAGCTCATGACACCCAATAGCCGCAATAGCTCATGACACCAGGTCACTGACACCTGCCGAGCATTGCTATATTAATATAGACAATGGAAGCATTGATGATAATTTTGCCACAAAAAATCACAGAATGATATATGGACGTTACGTAACTTTGATCACAGATCATAAACGTTTTGTTAGCATTTTTGGATCTAAGAAAGATACTCCCGGTCTCAAGAGCTAACTCTATATACTGCAATGATGAGGCACTATGCTGTTGGCTTATGAATTCTCTATCACATATTGTTCAACTGATGCAATTGGGCATGCAGATGCTTTATCCAAACTCATGAATGAGTGAACCAAAGTCAAAGAGGATTAAATAATTTCAGTATTATCTTTGGAACCAGAAATTATTTCAGTGCTCACATCAACCGTCAGTGTGGCTGCCGCCAGATTCGTTTATTATGGGGCATACGGACATTTGTTAGTTGTTAACACTACGTGAATCCCAGTGTAAAAATAACGAACCTAATGACACCTTTCGCTAGATTTCTGACAATAAAATAGGTCCCAAGTATAGAATCGAAAAGATAAACAAAATAAAACAAAAACATCGTCCTTAGAGAGAGTAATAAGTAATAAGGTAATATGAAATACATGTAGATAAGATAAATAATTATTAATTTTGTGTTTCTAAGTAGCTTTAGAAGTAAAATAAAATTGAGTCCCTGGTTGTGCTTCGGTCAGTAAACTGGCCAATCCCTCAGGCGACGCGATACAAGAAAAGGGATCGTCAGGGGCTTTTGAGATACGACTCGTATAGAAACAAGTTCAGCTGTTTTTCGTCCACATTGACACTGACCAAAATGTAGTCGCAGTTTGATTTCTTCAGCCCCTGATGCCAACGAGTTTTCACTGTGATTTCTTCGCCACTTTGTTTGCGTGAGAGAACTGACAGCTGCATATGTACATTGGATGAATAAATATTCATATAAACATATTGTACGCAGTTGTCAGTTCTCTCACGCAAACAAAGTGGCGAAGAAATCACAGTCAGTGTTGGAATAAGTTATTGTTGAAAGCATTTTTGAAGAATTTAAAACTTTAAGATAAATAAACCAGACAGAATGCCTTTGCAAACATCGTAAAGGTTGCTAATATTTATTTTATTCTGGCTTTAATTTTATTAATTTCGGATGATAACCTACCCATTCTCAATAAACAATTGTTTCATAACAAAATTAAAGGAATTACCATGATATTTTTTTTTTGTAATTAGTAAATTTCCTTTCTTTGTGGCGTTATCGAAGCGTACATCCGATGTTATCTGAACGATAAATCTCTCTCTCTCTTTCTATTTCTCTCTCTCTCTCTCTCTCTCTCTCTCTCTCTCTCTCTCTATATATATATATATATATATATATATATATATATATATATATATATATATATATACTAGTTAAAAGGCAGGAGAAAAACAAAAACAAGAGATTATAACAGTTTCGTTCGTATTAACGAACGTACGAACGAGACCGGTCAAATCTCTTGTTTTCGTTTTTCTCCTGCATTTTAACCTGTTTTCCGTTTTTCATTTTTCACACATTTTGTCTACCACAGAATTTTATTTTCATGACTTATCGTGTACCTTACCCCATATATATATACTGTAAATATTTTAAAATATTAAAGTTTTTTTGTACTTATATATATATATATATATATATATATATATATATATATATATATATATATATATATATATATATATATATATATATATATATGTATATATATAATATTTATGAATAAATATTAAATAATTAATACCTACAGACGCTAGCGTTTCAAGCTTATTTCTCTCATCAGTGCAGGGCAGTATATATATATTAAGGGCATATGATTTCAGTATACTGACATTTATCATGGAATATATATATATAGTAATAGAGGAAACCACTGCTGCCCATATATAAATATATAAATCTACTACATATTAATACAGGGAGCTACTACCGTCTATATATTAATACGGTAAGCTAATACCGTCTATATATTAGTACAAGAAACCACTATCATCTCTCTATATATACATAACATTACTATTATTCATATAATAATGGAGGAAATGATTACTATAAATATATTGATACAGGACAACACTACATCTATACATACAAGAAACGACAACTATCTATATATTAACACGAGAAACCGCTATTAGCTACCTATATAATTAAAACTATTCTTTTTTCTTAATGCGAGAATTTACAGTCATCTATATTTGAATACAGAACACTACTACCCTCTATATATAAATATAGGGAACCACTAACGTCTATACATCAATGCATGCAACCACTACCATCTCTATATTAATACCGGGAACCACTACCATCTCTATGTTAATACCTGGAACCACTACCATCTCTATATTACTACAGAAAACGATATACTAATTATTAAATATGCATAATAATCTCCCCCCCTCTCTCTCTCTCTCTCTCTCTCTATATATATATATATATATATATATATATATACATATATATATATATATATATATATATATATATATATATATATATATATATATATATATTATTATTATTATTAGTCTATTTAAAAATATATCGGTTTTAAATCTTTGTTGGAAGCACACGTGATACAGAAAACCGGTCTGTCAGTGCCTGAATATATATATATATATATATATATATATATATATATATATATATATATATATATTATTTCATGTTTCTATATAAAATGTTAGAATTATGTTTCAATTTTTAGTATTTACTTCAACAGTGCTCGATAGTAACGATTCCCTCCGGGGATGAAACGCGGAAGCCTCTGTGTAACTTAATTGCCATAAGTATATTTTTATAACTTACCATATATATATATATATATATATATATATATATATATATATATATATATATATATATTAATTAATCAAGTTGAAATATATTAATAAAATGAACATACAACCAATATTTTCTAGAGTGCTCAATATAAAGTAGAGCAATTGTAAAAGTCTGTGAAAATATGTAATATCATTAAAACGCTGGCTATGTGGCGTAGACTGTAATAATTTTTATTTAATCATATATATATATGTATATATATATATATATATATATATATATATATACTTGCCTAATTTTTACCCGTTGGGTCACAGTCACTACTACTTTTCATATAATTTTGATTTTGATTGCAGTTTCATAAACTGTGATATATTTGTTCATATTTTTTTGCGAAGTTCAAAATAATGCCCGTTTACTTCTATATTATCAATATAGATATTTGCAGATAGAAAATAGATTTTTTGCTGCTTCTTTAAATCGCATACGGTTTTACGGTGTGTGCGAGCAGACTACGTAAATTAGATGGCAAAATAAAGGGGATTAAACAGCGACGCTTAGAAAAGAAATTTACTCTTTTTCTAAATGTTCACAGTAGTTTTAAAATACTAGAGGTTGTTTGAATCTACATAGAAAGAGAGAAGCGAGGAAATACGTGGATAGCTAATTGACGGAGAGGTGACTAGTTAAGTGAATTACAAATTAGGGTTAACTATTGAACTTTTTTAACCATAACTCAATCCCAGAACTAAATTGTATTTTAGTATATAATTGTAATTTGTTTAAATATAAATGATTCATTTTTGTAAATTAATTAATTCCAAGTAATTTATTTCAGCAATGGCTTAGAGTGGCCATGCCTTTTCTGATTATATTACAGTGTAAGTGAAAGCGCTAGATCCGGTGCATTTGATATCCATTTAGGCGATCTTAGCGTCAGCCTTCATATCCATTACGCAATGTGTGCCCCTTGACTGTAATGCAACTCGCTGAGAAACCACCGGTCAAGAATATAATCAGAGCGATATGGTAAAAGTATGTAAGCTCTCCTTAATTACAGTTTATATCTCTTTAAAGACCCCCAAATGGGGAGGGATATACCAACCAGGACGTTTTTCCAACTTCCGGAAACGCTGCTTAGATACTATCGCACTGAAACAATTTCTCTGCTGATAAACTGGATGTGGGAATGTGTCAAATTCCATAGCATTTGCCAGACTTAACACCACCTGATTTCGATAAGCAGACGCGAACTGATCATGCATATATATATATATATATATATATATATATATATATATATATATATATATATATATATATATATGTGCATGAACAGCTCTATTTCCTCTTTTATTCTCTCACCCCTCTCTCCTTCTCCCCCTCTCTCTCTATATATATCTACATATATACATATATACATATATAAATATAAATATATATATATATATATATATATATATATATATATATACATATACATGAATATATACATATACATTTATATATATATACATATATATATATATATAAATATATATATATATATATATATTAAAATAGTTTCTAAACGTCTCTGAAACGATCGTACTCCAGACCATTGTTGACATTAAATTCTTGGAACTGTAATAAATAATGTTGTAAATCTATTAATCACTATTAATTTATATATATATATATATATATATATATATATATATATATATATATATATATATATATATATTTATATACATATATATATATATATATATATATATATATATATATATATATATATATATATATATATATATATATAAAGATAAATAAATGAAGGGAGATCAAGATGTGTTGAAGAAAAATCTATTTCATCATCGATTGTTCAATGCAAGGTGTACTCGATAAAACCGTCTTATATATATATATATATATATATATATATATATATATATTTATACGACCATGTACTAAATCTGCGACACTGACATGTCGATGTCATCGATCAACAGCTGTCATACATTGAGATCTCATAAGGCAGAATTAAAAATCGATCTTTGACTCAGATCATATTTATGAAAAAAAAATTGAATTACTATATATATATATATATATATATATATATATATATATATATATATATATAAAGAAGACAGACACTTAGAATAATATATATATATATATATATATGTATATATATATACATTATTCTATGTGTCTGTCTTCTTTCTTTTTCTCTCCTGTATTTATTCTTTTTTTTCTCTTTTCTTCATTATGTTTATTTATTTTTTTTTTTTCCATCTATCTTTCTTCTCAATTATATTCCTCATTTCTTCTTTTTCGGCTTTTGCTTTATATTTCTGTATTCTCTCCTTCTTCTCTTCTTTGTTTATTCTTTCTTTCTTTCTGTTTTAATTTCTATTTTTTCTACCTTCTTTCTTTCTTTTTTCTTACTTCCAGCTTTGCTTATTTTTACCTTTACTTCTCTTTTCTTTTTTTTCCTCATAAGTTTCTGTGAATACTTTTTCTTTGCTTTTTTATTTATTATTTTCTGTATATATTCTATTTTTCTATCTTATCTTCTACATGCCTTCATATCTTTTTTTAATTTTTCTTTCTTCCATTTTTTTCTTCCGTTTTTCTTTCCTTTTGCCTTTTATCGCCTTTTCTTTCTTTTTTATTCTATCCTATATATATATATATATATATATATATATATATATATATATATATATATATATATATATATATTCTAAAGAAGCTTTGAGTCATTTGAAAAAAAAGAAGAAAAAGTAAAATGCAGTTTAAATTCTCAGAGAAACTAACTAAATCCAAGATATTGCAGACTTAATATTCGTTGGAAAATTAATAAATAAAAAAATAATTAAATAAAAAAAATAAAAAGGGGGCGGGGTAAAGTATCTAAGAGTGAAGCAAAAACAGGAGACCTTAAGCGTCTAATATTAACACGGGGATCATCAGTTGTTTACAATGTAACTGTTTCGGAGATTAAAAAAACAAGACACTTATAATATTCATGTTATTCCAATGGTACTGATCAAACTACCATTTCCCCAATAATCAAGTGTCGAAATAATTCAGCTTAAAATTTCACTAATATATACATTAATAATAATAATAATAATAATAATAATAATAATAATTATAATAATAATATATTACCTTTAAGACTACCGTATGATATGATAATTTGCATTTCAAATAACATTAATTATAACAATAATAATTTAAAAAAAAAAAAAAAAAAATAATAATAATAATAATAATAATAATAATAATACTATCTAAACACTACACCCAAGAACCATTCTGCAATATGGTAGCTAGTAATAAAATTATATAGGAATTAAAGTTGCATTAAAAAATAAATAAATAAAAAATAAAGCTTAAGTACCTTAGGTACCAGAATATATATATATATATATATATATATATATATATATATATATATATATATATATATATTATTTTTCATCTCTTGTTTCCTCCTTCTTTGTTCCCCTCTTTTTTCTTTCTTTCTTTTTTTTATATTCTTTTTTTCTTTCTTCATGGTCACTTATCGTCTTTTTTTTCTTTCCTTCCATCCTTCTTTTTATCACCCTTTTTCTTTCTCTTTTTCTTCCTTATTCCATTTAATCTCCCCTTAATTTATCCTCTACGCCATTTTCCTTTCTTGTCTTAATATGTCAATCGAAATACCGCCACCCGTTGTCAACTGCTCTTTCATATCCTAATACCCGTCAATACCTCGTATCTGTGGCCAGTTTCTTTTGACAACCGCCGCCGTTCACTCCCTCGCACTCACAGTCTTCCTTGTCTGTTGTTGCCTTTCTTTTCTCACTGGGACCCGCGATGACCCTTTCATGTTTGTCGTCAGCCCTCTCACAAATCTCTCCCTTGCAATTATATACCCTTAATTGATATCAATTCCGAATTGGTGTTTTTTTTTTATTTGGGAAAATAACTGTCCGACAGCTGCTCATCTATTTTAAATGTAATTTACTGTATTTGTTTTTCCATGTCCTTTAACCTAGGATCAAAGTGTAGAATCTGTTCTGATACTACACTTTATATTTTCTATTCTCGGTCAGTGAAGGAGATATCCTTCTAGACTGAGGACATTTTTATTTTTGTTTCAATCCAGAGTACCCATTTCTGTTCCGATGGATACTGCACGCCTGTCTTGTGCAGTTCTAGGAGGTCCACCCTCCCAGGCTTTGCCTCCCCTCTTTGGGGAGGAGTAAGTTTATTGCTTACTGTCTGAGGCGCCCCTACCGGGGAATGCCGACGGGGCTGTCCAGGCAATTTTTAAATGGCCAGAGTGCTCACCTCTCGAGCGCTGGCTTTTCAAACCCCACTTTCTCGACCCGATCTTGGGTCACATCTTACTTGTGGGAGTAAGATAAAACTGGCCTTGTGCCTAACTCCTGGGGAGGAGTAAATAAAACCCATTATTGGGGAGCTGGATTTTCCTCACATATAAAAACGGACCTTGTATCTAACTCTCCCCTCGTGGGGAGGCAAGTAAATAGGAACATTTTTTATCGCGAAACTCACAGATTTTGAGGAACGAATTTAAAAAGTATCCGTATTTGTGTTCTGTGTTTTTATCTTTCTGCCTTCTTTTGACTGTCCGACCGTTGCTAATGTGAGCACTGGCCGAAGCGATATCCGCTGATCGGGGTTGTTCAAAGCCAGCACGGCTTTTAAAATACTAACTTCTTTTATTCGTCTTGCGTCAATGAAAGGGGTCGAGTATGGGCGATTGTAGAGAGGGGTGGGTTGATGCTGGTCATGGGAGTGTGTACGAAGGGAAAGGCGGTTAGATGTGGATTATTTTTGTCTCTACCTGCCTATCCGTAAGTACTTTTACGTACGAAACAGGTTTGAACAGAAAAAAACCCGTATCCTTTTTTTTAAAAAATATTTTCTTTTTATTTCCTGGAGTAATGTTCGCTCTTTCTTATTTTCTTTGTTCTTTTTTGTTTATTTTTCAAGACGTTAGCTTTGTTTGTTTCTATCTATTTTTATCGCTTTTTTTCTTTTTTCATCTCTCTTTCTCTTTTTCTTTTTAATCGATTCATCACCTTACATTCTCTTTCTTTCCTTCTTTCCTTCTTTCTTTCTTTGTACTTCCTCTTTCTGCCATTTTTCATATTTTAATCTTCCTTAATTTATGCACTGTATTCTCTTAGTTCATTTCTTTTTTTTCGCTTTCTCTCTCGTATTCCCCCTCTCTGTTTCCCCTATACTCCCCCTTTCTTGCTTTTCTTAATTTCAAACTTTTCTTTCTGTCTTTTTATTTTCTTTCTTGTTATTAAATGCATTATTGAATCATTTCCTTTCGCTCTACGTCACCCCCATCTCCCCTATCTCTCTCTCTCACTCTCTCTCTCTTTATATATTATGTCAGTACTGTTATTTATCTATGTTATTTGTACCCCTCTCTCTGTTTAACTCTTAATAATTTCATTTATTCTTACTCTCTTTTTTGCTTCTTACTCCTTCCCCTTTTAAAAAAAAATATTTTAATACTCTTTTTTTCTGTGTTTTTGTTCTCCCTCTTCTCTTTTTTTCCCTCCCTTCTGTTTTTTTCTCTCTTTTATCCCTTTTCCTTCCCCTGTTTTTCTATTTTTCTTATTTTTATTTGTCTCCCTCTTCTTCCTTTTCTTCCTTCTTCTTCTTCTTCTTCTTCTTCTTCTTCTTCTTCTTCTTCTTCTTCTTATTATTATTATTATTATTATTATTATTATTATTATTATTATTATTAGTTCTTCTTCTTCTCCTTATTTTATTCCTTTCTTTCTTTTTCTTCGTGTTTTCTTTCTTTCTTATTTTTCTCCTTCGTATTTTCATCTTTTCTCATTCTTTTTTACTATCTTCTTCTTCTTTTTCTTACTTGACCCTTGATTCATTCATTTATTTATTAGCTAAAAAAGTATGAACCCATTAGTTAATCCTCACTTTTGATTCACGAATGTTTACCCCCGAGTTCCTCGCGGGCAAACCAATTTGATTGAAACACCCCGAGCCCTTTTGAAAAAGGCCGAAGACCTAAATATCAACGGGCCCCTTTTAAAGCACTTGTGAATCTATTTTTGTCGGTTGAAATGCAATACAGCCTGTACATCCTTCTTCGCTCTTATGTTGCGTGATGCTGTCAGTACATTTAGGCCTGTATGCTGTGCGATCTTCCTTGAACTAACTTAACCCAATATTGGCAACTCATTGCAACAACACTCAAACTTTACAATGTTTAACCCTGCAATGTTATTGGGTGTTCCACATACAATGGCGGTGATAGGGACTCATGGACCCGCCTCAAATCTGTAATACCTACACTCGACTAGACACAGCTTGAGTATTGATTTACTCCTCTCCAGGAGTTAGGCACAAGGCCAGTTTTTATCTTACTCCCACAAGTAAGATGTGACCCAAGGTCGGGTCGGGAAAGTGGGGTTTAAAAATTGCCTGGGCAGCCCCGTCGGCATTTCCCGGTAGGGGCGCCTCAGGCAGTAAGCAATAAACTTACTCCTCCCCAAAGAGGGGAGGCGATGCCTGGGAGGGTGGACCTCCTAGAACTGCACAGGACAGACCCATAGACCGGCGTAAATCAAGTCCCGAAGGCCAAGACAATATCAGTTTATGGGGTGCAGTATCCATCGGAACAGATACTACACTTTGATCTCGACCAAAAGGCCGAGAGGAGACTAATGGGGTGTAGTATCGATCGGAACAGATACTACAATTTGATCTTAGCCAAAACACTCGACTAGACACAGCTTGAGTAGGTGTGTTCTTACTACTCTGGAATCAGTTCGGCAGTGACTTTGTTGCTGTCGGGCTGAACTATGAGGTTCACCCTCCCAGGCTTTACCTTCTCTTTGAGAAGTGGTTAGTTTATTGCTAACCGCCCGAGGCGCCCTACCGGGCAATGCCGACGGGGTAGCTTAGGCAATTTTTGTAGGCGCGCTAATACTAGGACGCTGACCTTTCAAACCCACACCTTTATTTATTTTGACATTTTACAATAAACATTTATTTTTCTCAACATAAAACATGAAAGTGTGGCACAAGGGCAAAGTTGTTGGAGTGGGGAGGGGGTCGTGTGTCATTCTCTTGGTCTATTCTCTAAACGAATTCCAGTCTTCAAACTATCTCCTTCACTCTGTGGGCAGACTACTTATCATTATCCGCAATTGGTATAATATTTTTTATTTACAAAAAAGTTTATGTACAAAATTCACCGGTTGAGGGGGGGGGGGGACTAGAATTAGCCAAAAGTATATAAAACATGATGTGTTGCTTAGTAAGACTTTTAGGACCGAGTGGAAACGTACTTTATTCAGACAAAAGGTATGATGGTTCAAGTTTGTTTATGTTGGTAGAATGATGCACAGGTGAACCTCGATTGGTGTGATAACTTGTGACTCCAGTTTCATCTGGCCTTCCACATATGGACCGCGTAAATGTCTTGGAATTTATTACTCAAAGCTGGAAAAGGTTTCGGAATGGATAGAAGAACCTGGACACATCGAATATTCACTATGTCAATTTATTCATCCGGCTTACAAATTCTCCCGAGCAGGTAATTAATTGCAGAATAGGTAAATGTGAGCTTTCCATTAATATTTCTTTTAGGTTGCCAACGAGGTACAGGGAATTATAGAACCAGAACTGGTGCCTAAACAACTTCCCTTTTTCCATCTATTTGAAGACTCTACACCCCTTATTTAAAAAACATGACTGTAAACATTCATGTATACGGTCTGTAAACAGACGGTAAACATGAATAAAGGATGTTTTCTTGCGGATACTACAAAACAGGAAAGATAAACATCATTTTTTTAGTTCACCCCAAACAAGGCAAGTTGCCACTGTAAACGTAAAAGGCTACTGAGAATTAGAGTGAAAGTTTAGGGAGTCATCCTGAATTGAAATCTGTGCAGCGAGATGCTTGTTCACATTAGTTTTAAATTTCTGCATGTCGGTACAGTCGGGGAAACATGTAGCAGGGAGGGAGTTCCAAAGGCCAACAGCCCGAGGAAAGAAGCTATTGGAATATAAGGCTCTCCGGCATCTCCACATTCAATGGATGGATTTAGCTGATAGTAAGGTTGGTCGAGTGTATTTACGTCAAGGCGGCACCAGGCCAGCAAGTTCATCGGAGCACATTTCACTGAAGTACTTGTAAAACAAGCTGATGGATACAACATTGCGGCGATGGGACAGGGGCTGGAGCTTGGTGGATAGTGAGGGACCTATTAGATTAGAGATTCTTTTTTGGATCTTGTCTAAGAGGGAGAGACTAGTGGATGGTGCAGCAGTCCAGATGTAGCAACAATACTCCATAGTGGCTTCGTAGAGATATAGAATAATGTCAGGTGTGAAAAGGTTTCAAGCACGGTAGGGGAGGCAGCAGCTTTGGCAATGTCTTCTATGTATTTGTTCGAATTCATGTTACCTGTGAATGTTAGGCTGAGGAGTTTTAACGTTGTACTCTCATATAGGGCGTTATTTGCTATGGCAATCGGTGGTTGAAGAGGTTTCTTGTAGTTGTTGAAGGTAAGGAGCTTTGTCTTAGCAGCATTAAATGTTACCATCCATTTATGACCCGATCCCACTACAGACTGGAGGTCACTGTTTAAGGATTTAACCATTGACTCGGATATGTGCGCGTCTGCTTTACCCACATGACGAGAATAGAGCGTGGTTGTAATATATTGTGGCGGTAATATATGAGTAGGCGAATCTACAGCATCTAGACACGGAGAAGATGTTTTATTCTTTTCATAAATTATCTATTTTATGGCTACTGTTAATTATACTTTTCAAAAATAGTTTGCTTTCGTTTAGTTTTACAGACAAGGATTGACCCAAAGGTCACGATACATGTGCGTAAAACAGGTAAGTGATTGGTTAATCTTGTCAAGAGACTATATACTTGCTCTTCATTCGTGTATCGAACTAGAAGAAGCCTCGGTATTTACATACTTTCCACATTAGTATAATGTGGCGCAAGGCTGACAAGTGGGGAGGTGTAAGCCAGCTACCCTAAAGAAAAGAGACCTTGGCGTCTTAAAAGTTGCATTGTTAGCCCCGTCGGTATTTCCCGGTCGAAACAGCTGACGGTTAGCAATAAAGAAGGCAAAGAGGGAAGGCAACGCCTGGAAGGGTGAACCTCCTAGGACTACCCAGGACTAATACAAAAGCCTTACAGATAAAACACCATAGAGTTGGCCTAGTCTCTGTCAGACTGTTGAGAACGGATCCTCGACTGGCATATACCGATCTGAAGACTGACCAACTTTTAAAGAAAATTCAAGGAGACTCTAATATATATATATATATATATATATATATATATATATATATATATATATATATATATATATATATTATTAGACAGACGAACAACACAGGTAAGGAGGACTTTTTTCTTTTTTTAATAACTAATATAAGTTAGCAAAACATTTATACGGAACAAAACTTAGGTTTAGTATGCGGAACGTTTATGTTTTTGTCTTTTAAGGGAAGTGGGGTCTGATCAACTCTGCTGGGAAACCATGAAATTAAATACTGTCTTGTTTTTAAATTCCCGAAACAGTTTTTCATGGTAAACAACTGATGATCCCTTAAATAATGTTAGAAGCAAACTAATATAATAACTGAAAAAGTTAAATTGACTTACATGAGTGATTTTCCACTGAATGACTTGGGACTTAAGGTTTTTTTTGGGTTTTTTTTTTTTTAAATATAGTTTTAATGGTTGAGAAACTTCCAAGACTCTCTCTCTCTCTCTCTCTCTCTCTCTCTCTCTATATATATATATATATATATATATATATATATATAGTCATCTGACTAGATCGACAAATCAGCTATCTGTTTTTCTCACATATAAGCCACGTTGACTTCGGGCGACGCCCGCTCTATCGAAGCCTATTTTGATTAGTAAATAGTATTTACGAATAGTTCATAGATTCGTCCTCGCTATGTTTAATAGAGGCTTCGTCTGTCAGTAGATTTACTTAAATATACATTTTTCATGGCCAAGCGTTCAGATGGAATGGACGCATCTTATTTTAGGAGAACTTAACATTTCAATAAGAAGCTTCCTGTTTTTAAAATTTTGAGAGGAGCATTGATGATTTGTGTTATGTGGATTAATCTGACTACTACACAGGTGACACAACGGATAAAGGTGTTAACTATTAGTCTCCATTTTCAGAAAAAATGTTTTACGTTGTTGAATATTGAGCGAGTATAATTTTTGTTAGTTGAGAATAACAGCGAATAGTGTTCCGTCGTGGTCAGCAAGTGTACTCGGATGTCAGCTCGACTTTTGCTTATCAGAACTGGACGTGACGCCACATTGCTAAAAGAGGGAGGAAAGAAGAGAGAAGTGGACTATCGTTTGGAAGCTCGTTAGGCGAACACGACGTGAAGAGAATGTCTGAACATCGACGAGAAACGAAGAGGACATATATCTGTACGTCGGGATGCTCCTCTCCGCCACTGGAAGAAGAGAAGGCAACGCCAACATCTAAATAAAGAGTCCTCTTTTCAAATTCGATGATTTCTTAGTTTCTTCGTTCTGTTGTGTAAGATTAATTGCAAGAAACCCCTTCACGGAGGAGTGGACGACACTAGGCGAGATCGGACTGTGCAGTTATGACTGCGATCTGCATTTGATAACAAGGTACATTTATAGACCCGTGTATTTTAATTGATTGTGCCTTGTGAGATATTTAGACCTCCCTTTAGAGGGGGGTAACGTAACACTGTGTCGCCACCGAAATATCTGACTGGTTGATCGCAGATGTTGTGACTTTTATACTATAGGAAATAACAGATGCCAAACGGCCAGCCATGGTTCACTCTCAAAATGTGCTTCTGTCATTGCACACAGAAAACATTTCAATTATTACTGAAAAATAGATACCCTCAAACCTAGCCGCCTTTTAAACTGCCCGCAACCGCTGCAAATGCGAAACAGTCCTCTGCCCAATCAGTCACATTCAGAGTTGCTGCGCAGAGGCTTGGCTCTCTAGTTTTTTTTGAAAATAACAAACAGAGTACTCAACAGCTGTAAATCCTCTATACCAGATATTATCAATGAACCTAAGGGGTACCCCCAGAACGTGACAAATGGTGATATCCTCAGAAGTAACAAATGGTGATATCCTCAGAAACTAACAAATGGTGAGATCCTAAGAAACTGACAAATGGTGATATCCTCAAAACTGACAAATGCTGATATCCTCAGAAACTGACAAATGGTGATATCCTCAGAACCTGACAAATGGTGATATCCTCAGAAACTGACTAATGTTGATATCCTCAGAACCTGACAAATGGTGATATCATCAGAACTTGACAAATGGCGATATCCTCAGAACTTGACAAATCGTGATATTCTCAGAACCTGACAAATGGTGATATCCTCAAAACTTGACATATGGCGATATCTTCAGAACTTGACAAATGGTGATATCCTCATAACTATACAAATGATGATATCCTCAAAACTTGACAAATGGTGATATCCTCAGAACATGACAAATGGCGATATCCTCAGAACCTTGCAAATAACTTTGTTATTGATTCCACTTTTTATGATCATGGCCCCCAACTATCGAAATCTTCCTCTATGACTGAAAGAAAAATCCAAGTGATATGGATATATATGTTCGTGATGTTGCAATAACCTATCTTTACAATATTCCAGTCATTGTGCTTAAAAATCTGCTGCCGGAAATTGCCCGTATTCTTTCAACATTATAAAACAGTTGCTTAAGGGAGAGATTATTTACATCTTCCTGTAAGACATCGTTGGTCTCTCCAGTATTTACAAATACTGCAGATTGTGACAACTCGGTAAGACCTATCCCTCAGATGTGCGTCATGCGTAAGTAATTTAATTCTCTAATAAGGTCAACGGCTGATGTACTAACTGTAATACCATATAGAATCAGTAAATCTTTAGACGAAAGTTTTGTCTTTAGAGCAATAGCCCTTGATATATCAAAGGCTTTCGATACGGTCTGACATAAAGGGTATCTTCACAAACTTACTAGCTATGAAATATCTGCCAATGTCTAGAACCATTGAATCATTTCTCTCTGATAGATGTATAAACGTAGTTGTTGATGGGCTGAGGTCGGAAGCACATAGAATAAACGTCGGCGTACCTCAAGTATCTATTCTGGGGCCAATACTCTTGATTAGATTTATTCTTGACATCTAAGCAGACGACACAACTATCTATGGCAGCACCTAGAAGAACACTGCTGATCAAGATCTCGCTGATTCTCTTTTTGGACCAAGAACATGTAGCTTGTTACTTTGTACACTTCTTGGTTTTATTTACTCCTCCCCAGGAGTTAGGCACAAGGCCAGTTTTATCTTACTCCCACAAGTAAGATGTGACCCAAGATGGGGTCGAGAAAATGGGGTTTGAAAAGCCAGCGCTCGAGAGGTGAGCACTCTGGCCATTTAAAAATTGCCTGAGCAGCCCCGTCGGCATTTCCCGGTAGGGGCGCCTCAGACAGTAAGCAATAAACTTACTCCTCCCCAAAGAGGGGAGGCAAAGCCTGGGAGGGTGGACCTCCTAGAACTGCACAGGACAGGCGTGCAGTATCCATCGGAACAGATACTACAATTTGATCTTAGCCAAAAGGCCAAGAAGCCCAATTTATTTAGGCAGGTTCTTGGTACTACTCCAGATAAAGTGCTTAATTTCCGTGACTGCTCGGCGGCAACGAAATTAGGCGCTTCATCTGGAGCAGTACCCACTTCTTAGACCAAGCCCCTCTCCTTGAAGTATGCCCTTGTTTTGATAAGCTCTTATGACCGACTTTAACCCCAGATCTAAAATGAAAGACGCATATCCAGTCAATTGCTAAGGTTGCTTAAAAAAATGGTCGGGTGATTCTACTGCCCCAGAAAGTACCTGGCTCCAGATGCGACCCTCTACTTGTATAAAAGTCAGAAAAGTCCAAAGATGGAATATTGCTGCCACCTCTGAAGAGGTGCCATTCAGAACACTTATTCCCACCTTGACAGAGTACAAGATTGATTCTAGTAGATGACCTCACGTTGTCAGTCTCTCTCTGCTCATCCGTTATTTCTATTTCCTACAAAATCTTCTCTCGTTTCTTTCTTTCTTTCTTTCTTTTCCATCCCCTTCCTTTTTTTCTTTCTTTCGTGTTTCCTTCTTTCCCTCCAACAAATTCTTTCTTCCAAATTTTCTTTGTTTTTTCCTTCCCAACCTCTTCTCCTTTCATTATTTCATTCATTTCTCCTTCTTTCATCCTCACAAACATTCTCTTTCATTTCTTTCTCTTTTTCCTTCCTTTCCAACTCTCTTTCCTTTTATTCTTTCCTTTTTTATCCATTTATTTTCTCTACATTATCTTCTCTCATTACTTTCTTTTCATCATTCTTTCCTTTCCTTCATTCATTTTTCCTCCTTCCCACTCAACAAAAATTCTTTCTTCCATCCTTTCTTTTTTTTTTCCTTTCTCACCTCCTTTCCTTTATTTATTTCATTCATTTCCTCTTCTTTCCTCCCCACAAACTTTTTCTCTAAATTTATTTTTCTCTTTTTTCTTCCTTTCACTCTCTTTCCTTTTATTCTTTCCTTTTTTATCCATTTATTTTCTCTACCATTTTTCTCTCATTATTTTCTTTCTTTTCCTCATTTTTTCCTTTCTTTCATTAGTTTTTCCTTCTTTCCTTCCTACAAATTCTTCTCTCCTTTCTTCCTTTCTTAATTGTGTCATTGATATTCCCCTCCTCTTTCTTTCGACCAATGTTATTTATTTATTGTTTATAAAAAGAGGATAGCGTGCTGTGTTACACCCGGGGCGGAGATAATTCGTCTTTGGTCACCTTGTGTGCATTACGTGGCTAGAATAACTCAAGATGGAGGTCGACGTGGCGGCGACCATCTCCCCCGTGAAACCTTATCTGCCGTGGAGCCGGCTTTAAGGTCATCTGTGACACGTACACCAACAAGTACATATCCCACCTATCAGTCAGCTCACCGACCGCTTGTTGATCTATCAAAACCTGTAGGTTGCTTTCTTTTTACGGCCCATTCCCCATCGCTTAAAGCTGGTATGTATTTGTGGGATGTTTGGTTTACATCAACAAGTCGAAGTTTCGGTGTGTGCGACCTCTTCATAGCAAATATATCATTGGAATCGAAGACTGCGGTAATACAGAATGCCCATAACGTCTGGGTACAGAGAGAAATTGGTCTCGAAGTTTAAAGAAACAGGCAGTGTCTTGAACAAACCCCGTTCCGGACGAACAAGACTTCGGAAATCTTGTTGAAAATATTATTTATCGACATTAGAATTAAATTTAAAAAATTCTTTAAAAAATGATGTGCCCTATCTATCTGTCTGTCTGTCTATCTATATATATATATCTGTCTGTCTGTCTGTCTGTCTGTCTGTCTGTCTATCTATCTATCTATCTATCTATCTATCTATCTATCTATCTATCTGTCTGTCTATCTATCTATCTATCTATCTATCTATCGATCTATCTATCTATCTATCTATCTATCTATCTATCTGGCTGTCTGTCTATCTATCTATCTGGCTGTCTGTCTATCTATCTATCTGTCTATCTATCTATCTATCTATCTATCTATCTATCTATCTATCTATCTATCTGTCTGGCTGTCTGTCTGTCTATCTATCTATCTATCTATCTATCTATCTATTTGTCTGTCTGTCTGGCTATCTATCTATCTATCTATCTATCTATCTATATATCTATCTTTCTGTCTGTCTATCTATCTATCTATCTATATATCTGTCTGGCTGTCTGTCTGTCTATCTATCTATCTATCTATCTATCCCCTTTCTCTCTCTCTCATTATTAATATATATATATATATATATATATATATATATATATATATATATATGTTTGAGTTAAAAAAGATAAGCGGAAGATCTAAAACTCAAAGTTTCGCCTAGCAGATGTGTGGGCTTTATCAAGAGAGAGAGAGAGAGAGAGAGAAAAACTAGAAGCGGCACAAAACGATAAGATCTGTATTTTGGGGGAATATATAAAGTTTTCAAAGTATTATATATTCATATAGTTGTAGGGAGGGAAGAATACAATAATACGTATACACAATATATATATATACACAATATATATATATATGTGTGTGTACTCAAAATATATATGCAAAATATACATATATGTCGTATTAGCAAAAACAAACAAAATGAAAGCAAAAAGAAAAAAAGAAGAAACAAAATAAAATTAAATGATTTAAGAAAGGCAATCAACCAATGTCTAAGTTTATATTGTTTTTATTGATAAAAAGCGTTAGATAGGTGAGGTGGGACATGATAGAAGCCCCTTTTTATAATTGTATTTGTTGAGTTTGCTATGAAAGCTAATTCGATTAATCATCGTGTGCATTTGTTTTGTATGGGTTTAATTAAAGTGACGTTTGTAAAGTTAAAACAATGATTATATTCTATAGTATAAGAATATAAGGCGTTAAGTGTGTTGTTAATTTTGATGGCTCTTTTGTGTGCGTATATTCTCTTGTCCAGGCGCGATGGGTTTCCTCAATGTAGATCTTATTACAATCTAGACAAGAGATGGAATATATTCCAGCTTTGACTGTACGTGTAGTGTATTATTTAGTAGATATTTGGTCTATATTTATATAGTCCACCGTAAACAAACTAATAAGAATAATTATGTGCATTTTTATTCGCACCACAATAATAAAGTAAAAAATAATTTCTATTCTACCTTCGAGCACTGAGGATATAACATTTTATGTTGATACATGAAATAATAATTATATATATATATATATATATATATATATATATATATATATATATGTGTGTGTGTGTGTGTGTGATTGTTTATATTCCAATGACCAAAATTCAGTCTTCAATCAAATCATTTACTTTTATTTTTCCATGGCAGAATTGCTTATGGTCTTACAATTGTTTCTCAACGAATATAATGCAGCCATTAATCTATTTTTCTCGCTGTTCGTCAGATACCTGAATGAAAGGCATACATAAAGTGTCATATCCAGTACCAAGTTCGTAGAGAAGCAAACATAATCAAAAATCTAAACAAAACCCCAAAAATCTAACAAATATATATATATATATATATATATATATATATATATATATATATATATATATATATATATATATATATATATATATTAAAAACTCCTTTATTTTTTGACAAAAGTTAGTTGAACACGATCGATAGGTTTTTTGTCTGTGCCCGCTTTGTCTAGGCATAACTAGAACTTAATCCCTTTTCTTTACGTGGAAATTTCTCATGGCCGTGTAGTTAGAATGCTTGCTTGCAGTGTAAAGTGTGATTCTCTCATTTGGGTCGAATCTTGCGAGCGTCTGAAATTATCATATCCTACACTGATGATAGAAAACGTTTGAAACAACGGCATTTGTAGGTAAACAAATATTTAAATATTTAATTAAATAAATATTGTAATAGGCCCCTTTAAGAAATTGAAGTTGAGCCATATTCGAGGAGTTTTAAATGTACTGTCATGTAGCTACATGCGATGTTCCGACAAACGTTCGTGGAACACTCTCGATAATTATATTGCCTGTGTCCACTTTGTTTAGGCATGAATAGAACTTAATCCCTTTTCTTTACGTAGTAATTTCTCGTGGCCGCTTGCTAACAAGGTTTGAAATTATCATATCCTACACTGATGATAGCAAAATCTTAAAACCCCATCGTATGTAGGTCACAAATATTTTAATATTTACTTAATAAATATTGTTATAAGCCCCTTTAAGAAATAGAAGTTTAACCCTGTTCAAGGAGTGAAGAATAGATTGTCAAATAGCTATATGTCATGTTCCGACAAAGGCACGTTGAACACTCTCGATAAGTCTACTGTCTGTGCCCACTTAATTCTATTACTTTAAGTGGTAATTTCTCGTGGCCGTTTAATAGAACGCTTGTTTGCGGGGTCTAGGTTATTCTGTGACTGGGTTAAACCATTGCTCCCGTCTGAAATTATCATCCTCTACACTGATTATAGCACAATATTGAAACGCGAGCGTATATAGGTAAAAATAATTATATATATATATATATATATATATATATATATATATATATATATATATATATATATTTCATGTAGTCTTTTTATGTGCATCCGAGTTTTTTTCTGAATTTTGTACTTTTGATATTTTTTACTTTCAAGTTTTGCTTGTATCCCTCTATACAATCATCGACGATTCTGATTCTTTTTACAATTACTTTTACCTTGATGTTGCGTGGGTTTCATCTGTTAACTATCTCGAAAGATAGGGGAGTGTTTATATGATTAATTGTATTTGTTCAAGTATGCTTTTAATTTTTCCTCCAGAAACATGTGTAACACTTTTTGCCTCGAAATTGACATACGATCACAGTATGATATAACTCAGGGGTGTATATATATATATATATATATATATATATATATATATATATATATATATATATATATATATATATATAAGGCTAATACAACAAAATATATAAGAGGCAACTAATATCTTTAATTAGTGAACACCCGGATAAAAATGAAGCTCAGTATACTGGATAGAGCCTTAATAGTAATAGATAAAGTGAAAGAATAAAATCAACAGGAAGATACAAGTGTAAATATTATTACGCATAATATGACAATTAGCAATAGGAGCTGGACCAAAAGAAATATAAATTAACATAGACAACAGAGGCACCCCATCAAACTTGATGTGAATGAGCAACATATAGATAGTTTCATACCTACTTCACGTAAACGCCTTAGAAGGAAAAATAACATCTGGTTTAACCCACCTTTTCATAACAACGTAAAAACCAATATTCCCAAGGAATTCTTTAAAATATTAGAAAACTCCTTTAAACACCCACATAAATATAGCTCTATACTTAATAAAAACTCAATCAAAATGTCCTACTCCACTATGCCTAACATAGCACAAACAATAATGTCAGCAAATAGTAAAAAAATAAAATCTATCCAATCCAATGCTAGTTGTTCCAATCCCAGAAATGCGTGCAACTGCAGGCGTACCAGCGAATGCTCATTGGATAATAGATGTACATACACTGACATTGTGTATGCTTGTACTGTAACTGAACTAAATAGTTCTACAGTGAACCCTAGAGATCACATAAATGCAGCCCCTAATCATACTCTACAACTGAGCCTCATGACTAGTTTGCACCATAATGCTACACCCAATAATGCTAATATCCATCCTCCACCTCAGCGAACCGATAATGATCTTTCAACAGTAGTTAATGATTACGCTAACCATAATATACATTCAATTAACCAATCTAATCCATATCATAAAAATGCAGTAAACAGAAGTAAACCCGGGAATAGAAATATAATTGGTTCAGGAATAATAGCAAACCCTAAGATACACACTTATATTGGGATTACAGCAAATCTAATTAAAACCCGCATATCTATGTATAATTACTCCTTCAATAGCGATGCCAGCAACAACAAAACATCACTGACTACTTTAGTTAAAAATCTAAGATCCCAAAATATTCCACACAGTATAAAATGGTCCATCCTGAAAAAATCTAACTCTTATAACCCAGGATTTAGATCATGCGGTCTATGCAATTCAGAGGCCGTGATGATTGCCACAGCACCTAAACGTTTAAATGTAATCAACTCTGGAAATCAATTAGTTTCCAAATGTCGCCATAGGAGGAAATTCAATTATGCACAATTCAGCCCACCACCAAACCCACCGTAGCTGACTATCCAGTTTTGGAGATGTGTGTGTTAAATCTTCTCTGCCTATAAGGTTTAGACATTGAATATGCCTAAATATCTCTTTAAATCGCTTTAAATCTCCTTTTTTTTAAGTGGCAAAAATCTGGATTTTTTAATTTTTAAGTTTTTAAATTATTAAATTTTTAAATTATTAAGTTGCAGGGGTCTAGATTTATAAACTTTTAATCTTTTAAATTATTAAATTCTAAATGTGTTTTAAACTTCTTAATTATAAATTTCATAAATTTCTAGATTATATGATAGTGTTAGATGTGTAAATTTTGTTTATATATTTAAAGCAGACAATCAAATAGTAATTTTGGAGGAGGAGATATATCGAGACTCTGACCTAAATTTACAAATCCGTCTCTGTGACCCAGACTTTTAATATTCAAATATATACATAACTGATTCGACCCAGACATATAACATCCGGTATACATATAACTGAATTTACACATCCCTCAATATGTGTGGGCGTTTTCCTTGTAAACTGCAGACATATAACATCGGTTTGTACGCGCAGTTTGAATTAGTTGATATTCATTTCCATTCGTGCTGTTGTCTAATCAAGGACAAGTGTTCGTTTTCGGGTTTCTTACGCTGTCTACTGGGATTGCGCGAGCTTAATTATCTTTGAATATAATGTTTTTCTTTGAAGAAGTTTTATCGGACCCGGAAGAAAAAATGGCCGAATACATCAGGTCAGTTTAATTTTATTCGAATTGTATTTAACGGAGCTTACATACAACAGGAAGTTATGGTTGGCATTACTCCTATCAGCTCTTAGGAACCCTGAATTTGGACATCATAATATTCAGCACCAAGTGAGTTTTCTGAACTTTTCATATGATTTTTACCCTATCGTCTTCTTATCGTTTTATTAATTTGCATACACCTTGAATACACTTTTCACTGCTATCTACTGCATCGATCGCAAATGAATTTCCCGCCTGGATAACTTTTTGCATTTTTGGACCACCATTCACCATTTGGATTATTTTTTAATCAACCTCTTTGATATCTTGCCTGGAGCTATTTTAAACTTGTTGACTTGGATGAACTGTATAGGTTTACAAAAAAGTATGTTTTGGGCCGATATATTTGATGTTTTATATACCTTTATGTATTTTTATATATATGTTTTTATATATTTTCAAAGTTTAATTTTTATTACCTGCACTAATCTCATTGCGGTAATGGTCCTCTGAGGAGAAGATTTTCTTTGAAAACTCATGAGTTAAGGACTTTAAAGAACTTTGCACGTAATAAAATTTGATTCGCACCTGATTCTATTCACTCACTTCATCTATTGCTATATATATATATATATATATATATATATATATATATATATATATATATATATATATATATATATAACTTCTTTTGTAAGATGGTAGGAAATATCCTAGCAGAGCGCTCGATTAATTGAAGAAAATGAAAATTAAGAACGTAATATATATTTATTTATTATTTGGTACAGAAAATCAGTACAACATTAGTACCATTGCTTTCAAGATCAGAACGCGTTTACCTTCCGGCTCTCGTTAGCTTTGTTGACAACCGGATAGTGAAAATCTTCCTGTACCAATCTCTCTCTCTCTCTCTCTCTCTCTCTCTATATATATATATATATATATATATATATATATATATATAGAGAGAGAGAGAGAGAGAGAGCGAGAGAGAAGAAAAAAGAGTGATAAATATGCGACGATTGTCCAAATTTATTTCAAATTTCAATTGTTCAATGCAAGGTGTATTCAGTAATAAACTAGTGTTTATTATTCTTTCCTTAAGCCAAGGTTTTTCAAAGATCGAGATCTTATCATCGGAGGAGAAATGCAGATAGATAAGTTGGCTTTCGAAAAAAACAATATATATATATATAAAGATAGAAGAAATAAGAATGTCCAGATTTTTTTCAAACTGCGATTGTTCAATGCAAGATATATTCTGTAATAAACTTATGTGTATTATTCTTTCCTTAAGCCAAAGCTTTTCAAAGATCGAAATCATATCATCGGAGGAAGTAGAAAAACCCAAGGTTCAAACATTTGAAAAAATATTAAAAAATGGAGTGAAAAAAATTCTTTTAACAAAGATATGGGGTTTGTCCAGATGGTAATTGTCCGTTGATATAGTGTCCAATGAAGGGGGATTTTGATGAAGAAGGAAAAGTTTTTCGTAGAGGCAGCATGGAAAAAGCGTTCAAAATGAAGTAACTCCAATAGTGAGATGTTGAATTCAGATTGTAGATGGAGCGCACTTAAACGGAGTTTTTTCTTCTTCATCAAAATCTCCCTTTCTTCAGAAAGTGTACTTAAAAATGTATATATGAAAAGAGTTTATGTGAATATTTAACTAATATATCTAAATAAATAAATAAAGAGTTATAACACTGATAACTCACAATGTTTCCCAAATTTTTGCGGAGGACGTACGCTAGTATGTATGTATATATATATATATATATATATATATATATATATATATATATATATATATATATATATATATTAAGATGTATAAGTATGTGTGCGTTCATGAATTCACATTACTCTCTATAATTCTCATCTCTCTCTCTCTTTCTCTCTCTCCCTCTCTCTCTTTCTATATACATATATATATATATATATATATATATATATATATATATATATATATATATATATATATATTTAAGTGGTTCAGTGACATGATTGTATCCGCTCCAATCTTGTACTAAAATGACCCAAAAGATTATTCACAATAAAAACAAAATAAAATAGAAAGGCTGGTGTCAGTGAAGCAGATATTTTATGGATGATAAAATTGAACCCCCTCGACACCCGGGGACCTTCGACACCCGGTATTGAAGGAAGCCTTTCGGGCACTGGGGTGGTTACCCGATTGATAGCGTGATGGGCCCTCAATCTATGCGTGTCTAAGCTAACTGAAAGGAAAATTGTCCAAGGCTTAAGTGGGTAATTGTCTCCACGCGCGTTTGAACAAGCACACATACACACGCACACATACACACATACTCCCCCACACACATTGTATATATATATATATATATATATATATATATATATATATATATATATATATATATATATATATATATATATGTATGTATATATATATATATATATATATATATATATATTACCCTTCTCGCTCTTATTTGCGCGCTGTCTCTCACTCTCTAAGGAAAAGCTAGCTAACCAATATCAGTAAGCACCTCGGAACGAAACCTAAACGTTGCTCGTGTACTTGCTCTCCATAAGTATATTTTGATACTAACAATAAACTATACTCATACATTGACCATTGTATATGTAAATCCGTTAAAACTCTAGTGTTTTTAAATATATATATTTACTGTAAGCTAGCTACATAAAAAACACAACAAACTAAAATTAACAACATCACATATGCAACCAGTGGTAACATTTTAAAATCCTTAACGTAATGCGTTTTTGTTCTGTGATGCCATCCAGCGTTCCTGAATTTAAATCGTCAACGACTTCCTGGAACAACGCGAAAAACGTTCTATGCGCGTTTCCCCGCGGTCTTTTTAAAATTCTCTTCTTTTCTCCAGCTGTTTTGTTCATTTGCTTTTGACACCTGAGGATGATTCGACAAAGAATCGAAAACGTTTGTGAAATCTGTGAAATCTGTGGAACATTTAATAATTTTTTTTATTTGAATACAAAAAGACCATCAGAAAAGGTATAATTAAACAGACGAATTCTGTTAATTTTAACAATGTTTGCATAAATCAGAAAATGCTGCCTAAATACACACAAATGTATATATATATATATATATATAATATTTTTTACATAAATATTTATTATTTCTGCTTGCAGACACATGTGTTTCATGCTTACGCAATCTTCAGTGTAAGAGATAATTACAGCCTGGTAATCAACCTCTAGGCCACCATCAATTAACATTGGAAAGAAGAGAATTTAAATTCTATATAATGTAGAATCGGTGGGCATATACAGTAAGCTTAGTCATCTAGTGTTCAACAGCAGAGGCTGGAGCATTGCATTACACAAAAGTTAATGTCTTACTATTAATTCTCCTAGAGGCCCAATCCTTGTTAAAAGTTTTCGGGGAAGACGTTGGAAGTGGTTCCAACAATATTTTTTTATATTAATATTTATTATTTTTACCTGCAGACACATGTGTTCGTGCTTACGCACTCTTCGGTGTAGGATATGATAATAACTGCCTGTCAAATGGGTTAGAACCCAGTTGCAAAGTCGACTTTGACTCTGCAGCCTGGTAATCAACCCCTAGCCCACTATCAATTAACATGAGGAAAAAGAGAATTTTACTTCTATAAAATGTCGTATCGGCGGACATATACAGTCAGCTTTTATTTTTGGGGGTCTAGTTTGCTGCATTTACTTATGTGATTTACTGCTTCGTGTCTTTGTCCACACAGTCTGCATTTACTGTTTTCCTGGATTTTATCAATTTCAGCTTTAATATAGTTAGTCCTACATTGTTCTGTGCAGCTGTCAGTAAATATTCAGTTTCTCTGTTCAAGTGTCCTTTTCTTAGCCATTCCCAGAGATGTTGATCGGTCTTTTCTCTTGTCATTCTTATTAAACGCCCATGTAGCTGTTTTTCTTCCCACTTTTCTGTTCTTGTTTTTTTTTCTCGTATTGATACTTCCCGGGTTGTTCATTGGGATGGGGTCTCTTACGGCGGTGATCAGCGTTTTTGTGTTCTGGCTTAAGTATTTCACCAACTCTTCTTTGTGTCTTTCATACAGTCTTTTATACTCACAATTTCTCTTCCCATTTCGTTTCTTTTCATGTAGAGTCTGTCCGTATTGTTTTTGGGGTGTTGCCCGTTGTTCATAGTCATTCATTTTCTAGTCAAGGTGTCTGAGTTCTTCGTTAGTCCAGCCTATTAATGGTCTAGAGCAGTGGTTCTTAACCTGTGGGGAATTCCCCACTGGTGGGGAATGGCGGAGTTGCCAAGTGGGGAATGCCCGGTCGGACAGAAGAACCACTGCTTCAAAATTTAATACATTACATCCAAATGTTGACTTACTTTGACCATGATAATTTTGCTGTGGCGGCGCTCACACTACTGGTTGCATTTCCCTCTACGTACCTGTGCGATTCGGCGTTTTCGAGCATGGTTGAGATCAAAAACAAATCGCGAAACCGCCTGATTGACCTTGAATCTGATTTGCGCTGCGCTATTTTAAAGGTGGAACCAAATATTGAGGCACTTGTCAAAACAAAACAAATGTAAAAGTCTCATTAACCTGTATGCGTCTAGTGCTAGTGTTACATTTTTTGTATGCTTTTTATAGGCCAAATATATTTAGAAAAAAACATAACGAATCTTTTCGTATGTATTTATTTCCATGTGATAACTGTGGTGGGAATGGAGAGCTGGTTCACTAAATAGTGGGGAATTTAAGAAAAAAGGGTTAAGAACCACTGGTCTAGAGTATCTTATAAGTGATACTACCCAGGTGTTTATTCATTTTACTAGATTTCTGCCATATAATTTCGTTTCAAAAGGTTTCTTAGTTCTACCCAGGTATACTTTTCAATCTTCTCTTTCATTTCTGTAGATCTGATGGTGTCTGCTTCCAGAACTCCAAAATATTTATAGCTATACTTGTTGCATAGCCCTTCTCTTGGGCCGCGGCGGTACTCGTTTACTATACTCGTCCCTGAAAGGGGCGTGGCAGTTCCCGTTCCGGACCGAAACAGTTCTCGTTTAATCACTCGTCGTTTTTGAAACATCATAAATCACATAGTTCATATATTGTTTGCATACCTTAGATTTCTCCCTCGCCGTGTAGAGGGTCGCCGTCTCGATGTCGTCTAGTGGTTGAATTCTTTCTTCTTTCTCTCCTGCCGTGAACCACACCGCTACAACAAAACACCATGATCAGGTCGGAAGACAAACACTCTTTTAAATTTAACTTCAGTTTTATTTAGCTATTTAATCAGCTGGGAGATATTCACTACGTCGAGAAAGAGAGAGAGAGAAAGCAAATTACTTCTTTATCGTAGTTACTTATCAAATAAGTCTTAAGCATTCGTGGAGGGGTCGAAAAGATCTTTCGCCTGTATTTTCTTAGGGAAATATTTCCCTTAATCGGTTGTAGACTACATGCTAAAAATCACGTCTCATCGGTTCGCCTCCAAAACCTAGACTGACTAAAACTCGCTTCTCACGAGGAACGAGTGACGTCACAGACCCCTCTGTTTCCCACGCAAAGGCCTGTGACGTCATAGAGCCCCTCGCAGGTGCACATTGATCCTTGATCTGGGATCTCGTCACGCGGTGACCTTGTCACGTCTGTGATTTCCGACTGTGAGAACAGGCCGTATTCTGCACTCGACTGCCGAGTTCACCCCGCGTTAATTCGCGCAAGTAAAATCAACGATTTCTAACAGATACTTCCATTCCCATAGGGCCATTATCCAACATACCGTCATTATTATCATTTGTACTCACTGGGAGTTTTCACACAGGTCATCATCAGTGATTGCTCACCGAAAACAACCGGTGGTATTCTCTGGACCCTGAGTGACAACAAGTCTCCTCAGATGTCCAGTATTCTTCACCTCTTTTCGATAGCCACCGCAAATAACTTTGCAGTATCGCAGCAGCTGTTTACAATTGATTTCTCACTGGTAAGGACCATTGGTCTTCTCTGGGATTTTGGTGGTAATAAGCCTTCCCAAGGTCCCAGCACTCTCTGCACTTCCAGTGTATGTCTGGTTTGTGTTGTCCCTCCTCGGTCTTCTCATCCTCCTTGACCCTATGAAAATATTTTGTGTGTTGTCAGCCTAGGCTGGGACCATTTTGTATTTATTTATTTAATTTGTTTGTTGTTGTGGAATTACTTTCCACTGCTTGCTATACGCACTCGCCGATTTGGCGTTTATAGATTTAAATCCCTCCTAATTGTCATGTGAAATCTCGCCGGCCGAGGGGAAAGACACCCGACTGCGAATCAGTGGCGACATATATATATATATATATATATATATATATATATATATATATATATATATATATATATATATATATATATATATATATATATATATATATATATATATATAGGGTGGGCCAAAATAAGGGTCCTATCTTTAAATTTGAATAACTTGAATTTGAATAACTTCCACAAAATAAAAGTTAAACTCACCAAACTGTATGTGTGTGTAGACTGACCCTTCCGAGATTTTTTGAAATAAACAAAACAAATTTTAGCCGAAAAACACTTCTTAAAACTTACAAAAACTAAAGTATTGTTTTTACACTGTTTTGAGTTTTTTAAGCAAAAATAATGTTTTCTAAATGAGGGTACGTTCCTTAGGGCTAATACGGCTCATGCTTGCTTCGGAAGGGGTCCTTTACTTATTCTAAAAAAAAATCAAAAGAAAATCAATAAATAAAAAAGTTATGAATTTTTAAAAATAGGACCCTTATTTTTGCCCACCCTGTATATACATTCAGGGAGGGTGGTTCCTTTGATCTTTTCGGTCAGTATTTCATTAGATGTTTTGCTCCACTTTTCAAGCTTTGAGTAGTGGTAGCAAAACAATAGAACCTTCTTTTGTGTAACAATCCGTGGTTAAGCCTCTTATTTCCCTTTTATTTGTTGCTACACATGATAAAGAAAGGGGCAACGACTTTTTGTGTCAAGGCCTGATGGCTAACCCTTGTTGGTCTCTGTCATGGCTTGAGCACCATTCCCAGAGGCAGGAAAGTTCACACCATTGCTTACATCTTCCCGCCTGGTGTATGAACGGGTTGACGAGCCGTTTTATCCTTGGTGCTGGCCTGCCAGTATTTATTTTTGTTTTTATTCATACTTTTTTATTATTCATTTCCTCATTGTCAACGGCTTCTAATTCTTTATTCGAAGCTGCCCTCTATTAATAGATGGGTGCCACTCCACCCCACCCCTGCAATTCGGGAGACGTGCTGAATGGCTTGAGGAGACAGCGCACCATTTTTCTTGAATATTTGGTCAGGATTTACTTCAAGTAAGAAGTATCCCCATGTTAGGGTCTCTGACAAACCCCTGTACAGAGAGACTGAAGAGACCCGAGGGTGGTGTCTAGTAGGCATTCAAGTTTCCCCCTGTAGTCTAAAGAAACTTTTAAAGAACGAAAGAAAATGCAGTTTAAATTCCCAGGGATACAAACTTACTGCTAGAAAATTTACAAATACAAAAGGGGATTCAAGTATATAACAGTAAAACAAAAACAGAACTTAACTTGAATTGAGAAATATTAAACGGGTGCAATCAGCCGTTTACAATGTAACTGTTTCGGAGATTTAAAAAAAAAAAACGTTTAAAATTCATGGGTCTCTAGTGGTACTGATCAAGTGACAACTACCCCAATAACCAAATGTAGAAACAATTCAGTTTTTATTTCACCAATATATATATATATATATATATATATATATATATATATATATATATATATATATATATATATATATTTATATATATATAAGTAAATAATAATAATAATAATAATAATAATAATAATGATAATAATAACAATAATAAAGCACTAAACTTAAGAAGACGTCTGCGATATTATAGTTAGCATATAAAATTATATAGAAATAAAAGATGCATGAAAAAGCTTAAGTAACTTTAGTACCAGATAAGCAAACACACACACATACATACATACATACATACATACATACATACATATATATATATATTCTAGTACTACACACATATATATATATATATATGTGTGTAGTACTAGTAAGTTACCTCATATTTCTTTGTTTTTCGCCCAAAAATGACACACTGTATAGTGTAGGTTTTTTCAAGGCATTTTTATCCAATAACTTTTTATTCTTTGTGGATTTTCCTGAGGATTTGGTAGTGTTGCAGATTTGACATTGACATAAAAATGTTGTTTGTCTCACGGCAAATGAAACGGACCGTAAAAAATTCATCTCACAGAAATGTTATGTTTTTTAGAAATGTAAAATATTACGAAAAAGAAAATGATAAAAACATGGTTATTGGAATATGAAATGAACCGTACTATATACACACACACACACACACACACATATATATATATATATATATATATATATATATATATATATATATATATATATATATATATATATTATTGAAACCATATAAAATCTGGGGAACAAATTCACACAAATTCACCAAAAAATCGTTTTATATTTGCATACAATTTTTTCGGCCTACCTTAAAGGTATATGTAATGTTCGAAACGTATAAATAATTTATTTTTCTTGGAGAGGGTATCATCAGTGCTCATAAAAAAGAGGGTACCCTTCCAAACATAGAAAAAACTGCATTGCATTACGCATTCATTTACTTTTATATTTAGTTGAAATTTTATTTCTATAAAATATATTGTTTTTCATTTTTTCTTCCGATTATATTGTTAAATGAGGTAGTTTACACCAAAATCGTAGTATCTTCGTTCTATCCAGCATAATTGTTTTAATAGTTTGTAATCGATAAAAGTCTTCACTTGAACTACAGTCAATTATAAAGTAAATATTGACAAACTGTAATTTCATTGGTCTTTCAGCCTTTTTTCCTTCTTCTGGGCTTTGATTAAAAATAACGGACATCTTGTGTCTGGTTATTTTTTCTAAGATCCATTCTGTTTTTCTGATTAGGTTCTTAGTTTCAGACGGAAACTGGCTGATAAAATTGTCATAGCTTCCCAAAGCGCTTTCGGACCCTTCCAGGTCCATCGTCAGTGGAGCAATGTTAACCAGGCATAGACCTGGGAGTGAATATATATTCTATTCTATTTAGATTAACTATACTATTAGTACTAATATACTCAAATGCCTATAAATATAAATATAAATTAAACACAGTCCTTTATTTTTCCCGCCTAAATAGAATATATATTCACTCCCAGGTCTATGCCTGCTTAACATTGCTCCACTGACGATGAACCTGGAAGGGTCCGAAAGCGCTTTGGGAAGCTATGGCAATTTTATCAGCCAGTTTCCGTCTGAAACTAAGAACCTAATCAGAAAAACGGAAAGGATCTTAGAAAAAATAACCAGACACAAGATGTCCGTTATTTTTAATGATACTTGTATAAAAGAAAAGATGCTGCCAAGATACACACACACACACACATATATATATATATATATATATATATATATATATATATATATATATATAATATTATATTATATTATATAATATTATATTATATTAGTTGTACCCCCTGGAGTTTCCCTATAATGTTTCCATTTTATTTTTTGAAATACGCGCCATAAAATTTAACAGTACAACATTTAATTCCACTCCACTGACTTTCTTTATAAATTAACATTGCGTTGGTCTTGTCAAAGAATTAATTAAGTTCTTCATATTCAATTACGTGTAAACATTGCGTGTTATAAATATGTTCCATTTTAATAGTTGACACATTTAAGATCCGCACCGTCCTGCAACCACAACGGGTCGTCAAGCAGAACTTTTTTTAAAATAAGTAAGAGGAGACTTTTCTGAACCCTACGCCCTTTTCGAAACACCACATTAAAGAATGAAGATGAAAAGAAAGTAAACGTAGAAATGTCCGATTATAACGTTAATGTTAATAATGGTTACAATTTAATAGGAGAATGATTTTATATCTACACCCTTGGCTACATTTCACGCGCCGTTTTAAAAATTAAGATATTTCCGAACGAAGATATGACGAAAGCACACGTAAAAATGTCCGATTAAAGTCAAATGCAAAAGATTGTCCCGTTTATTTAACGGTCGAAATTTAATAGGGTACTGATTTTAACTCTACACCGTTGGCTACACTGCGTATGTAGATGTGAAGATAGTTTAAAGACTTATATAAAATAGGTTACTAAGGTCGCTAGAAAAATGGTTGGATCAATCTACCGCTCCGGTATATACCTCACTCCTAACGTAAGCTTCTACCTGTAGACAAGCCACCTACTTCTGAAGATTGAGTACTGGAGTGGTGCCGCTTGGAGCACTCTTTCTTGCTTTAGCAGAATACAAAACCGACTTCGCAATCTAGTAAGGAGGGAAGTAATATCTTCTCTTCTGCTGCAGCCCCTTTTACATAGCAGATATGTTGCTAGTCCTTTTTTACTGTATTGTTATGTCCACGGTATGTGTTCGATTGAGCTTCAATCTCTGGTTCCCATGTAATACATTCTCTGTAAGAACTCGCTAAGCTACAACCACAGCAAAAAAATGCTTCTATCATTGTGTTCCGAAAACCAAACGAAACTTCCATGAACAAAGTTTGTTTCCTAGAATATTCCAGCGGTGGAACAAAATACTACGAAGCTGCTTCCCAACCGACTACAGCATGGTTGTCTTATGTTAACAAATACTTGTTGAGCTGTCTTCTTGGATAATCAATTTTTGCTCATTCCTCTCGCCCCCGATTGTTTCCAATTCTCCCATGATGCCGTTAATGTTCCAACTGACAATCTTTCTTTAACACTTATCCTCGTATTGTTTCCGGGTCTTGATAAACGCTGATCCATAAAAACACAAGAAAATAAATTTCAATAAAAGAACGATGGAAGGCCACTTCAGGAGCAGACATTTTGTCAGATAGACTTGTAACCTCTTCCTTATCTATTGGGGTCTTGAAGGACTTACCTTTCGGATAGCTTATTTTGAGTCCAGAGGATCGAACGCTGGTAGTGGTGTCTCTTTCAGGCTTGGTTTGACTGATAACTGACATATAATGAATGTAGTTAAGTATCCTCGGTAAAGGGCGCGGTCATAATAATTTTCTGGACGGTACTTTTCACGGTGATAGTACAAGAGACCGAAATAAAGAGTAGCTCATTGAGATACTTCTCAATCAGCACTCGCTATATATTAGGGTATTCGCATAGATGGATTTCCCTTGAGGTATTTCTGGAATGGATGACTAGGTCCGTCGCTGCTGTGCCAAAATTTCAACTTTAGGTTTTATTGTTTTGTCTTAGAATTAAGTTAAAAGACTACCTTGTTTTTAAGTGATTCTACATTCCTCTCCCTTTTTTATTATGAAACTTTCGTTCTTTTTAGCTCATTACATCAAGTGGCTTCATGTCTTGTATGGGGCGACTTCCATCATATTATGGTGCCGTACCTGTACGAAGAACTAATGGACTCGTCCATTCATAATAAAACGCGAGAAGCATTCCAACTCACTGACTTCTTCCACCCCCAGTTCTATACTGGCAGTCCAGAATACCACTTCTTGTATATATATATATATTCTTTTTCTTCAATAATATATCTTTGTTCCTGTAACCCCGTGTTTCCGTGTCTTTTTTCGGCCCCTAAAAGGGTCACAACACATCAAAAACTTCATTAGCTCGGTTAATTCACAGGTTACTATTTCAGAGGTAATTTTTGTCACTCTACACCGGTGGATACCATTTTAATTATAGGTAATAGAAAATAGGTAAAGAAAATAAACGAGTGAACTGAAACGCAACTGATTCTTCATTTTATTTACATGCTATAATTTTGTAGGGTACTTATACTCACTCGACACCGTTACATATACTGCTGGGACTGTTTGCAAGTAAAGGATATAAAGTAAGTATTGAACATTAAAGGCAAACACAAATGATTGTTCCGTTTATTTACTGTTTACAATTTAAGAGAGGACTTATTTTCACTCGACACCGTAGGATGCAATTCACAGGTTATTTGACAAATAAATAAGGTTACTCTTTACATATGAAAAATATTGTTACGTTCTTAAATGAACGTAACAATAGGTTACAATTTAATAAGGTACTTATTTTCATTCGTCACCGTTAGATAAAATTCACTGGCCGTTTTAGAGGACTTCACATCTAATAGTAAAGAACTCCCTCCCTGCCCCCTGTTTTCCCGACAGTACAGACATGCAGAAATTTAAAACTAATGTAAACAGACATCTTGCTGCGCAGATCCCAATTTAGGTTGACCCCCTACCTACTCCCCATTTCTTTTTTCTCAGTAGCCCTTTACGTCTGCAGTGGCTGACTTCCTTGTTGGGGTGAACTATGTTAATAATAAAAAAGTGAATATTCGAGAAAAGTAAATGTAGAAATTTCAGAGAGAACTCATACACAACTTATTGAGTCGTTCATTAACCGGTTACAATTTCATAAGGCAATTATATTCAGTGTATACCGTTAGATATACTTCTCAAACTGTTTGTAAATAACACATGCACAGAACGTAAAGGTAAGTATTGATGATTGCAGGCAAACACAAGTAATTGTCATCTTTATTTCCTTTTTTTGTTTTTTTTAATGGAAATCGCTCCAGACAAGACATGAGGCCACTTGATGTAAGGAACTAAAAAGAACAAATACTGTTATCGCAAATACAGGAGATGCCTATTGACTTTAATCTTGAAAAAAAAAACAAGAGTAGGAGGAAAACAGTCAGCAGGAAAAGAGTTTGACAAGTCTGCGATTCTTGGAAAGAAGCTACTTAGATAGGAAGTTGTATTATGATGAGGTATCAACACAGCGAATTGATGGAGACCACAAGACCAACGAGTCAAACGATCTGGAACAAAAGAAGCAGGGAAGAGATCACATAATTCTGAAGAACACATGCCATGATAGTATTTATAGAAAAGACTGAGACTAACAACATCATGTCTGTGATAGAGAGGGTGCAGAGAAGAAGAAAGGGTATGGCCAATTAAATTACAGATACGTTTCTGCACCTTATCAAGAACCCTCAAATGGGACAGAGATTCACCAGGTCAAATATGACAACAGTATTCTATATATGGTCTGATTGTAGATTTGTAGAGATAGAGAATAGACTCAGGTGTGAAAAAGTGTTTGGATCGATAGAGACTTTATGAGAATCAGAAAGAGCAATGGATCTAATGTATGAACTCCAAGAATGATTTGATGAGAGAGAAAGACCAAGAAGTTTCAGAGTCGATAAGAGGGGATTTATTTTCACTCTACGCTGTTTTGAAATCAAGGAAAGTTAATCTCTCTCTCGCTCTCTCTCTCTCTCTCTCTCTCTCTCTCTCTCTCTCTCTCTCTCTCTCTATATATATATATATATATATATATATATATATATATATATATATATATAGATAGATAGATAGATATAGATATATAGATATGTATATATATTAATATATATATATATATAGGATTCAATTCGCGGTTCCTTTCACAAATAAATAAGATTAATTTATATATATGAAAATTATTGTTACGTTCATTTACCGGTTACAATTTAAGAGGTGAATTATTTTCATTCTACACCGGTGGATACAATTCAAGGACCGTTTTTTTTGTTTTTTTAATGTAAGTAATATTAAATCTATGAGGACAGCAAACGTAGAAATATCCGAGTGAACTCGAACGTTACTGATTGTTCCGTTCATTCACCGGTTTAATTTGAAAAGCAAGCGCACTAGATTAAGTGCACTCTGGCATACAAAAAATGCCTACACAGAACCGTCGGTATTCTCCAGTAGGTGCACCCCAGGCGATTATCAATAAACAAATCCCTTGCCAGAGAGAAGATAAAGCTTGATAGGGCAAACCTCCTAGGACTGTGCAGAAGCATACCTCAGTCTGATGGCAACAAAGCCACTGTTGGAGTGATTGTCGATGACGTACCCTCACTGGTACTGAATCATAATTCAATCAGAAGATGGACTTAATCAACATTAGCTTTTTATCGGGTAACAATCAAATTCATCAGACAGGAAAAATAATATTATTTCGCCTATGACGATCAACCCCTTTTTACAGCAGTCTTTATTATTCAGAATGGTTCTGGTACAGAATTTGAACCAGACAAAACCGTTATTTCCGACTGTTTACGTAAACAGCCGAAATATGCCGAAGCGCTTATCCAATCAGAAGAAAAAGCAGACGACAAGTGAACTCGTAAATTTATTAAATCGTAAATTGGCAATTTTCAAGAATTTCCAACGGAGAAAAAAAGGCGGGGGACATTGTCAACTAATAACTGTTAATGAAGGCAATAAAAGATGGTTAGGGTTAGGTAAGGGTTGGGTAAGGGTTAAAAAAAACAGTTCGTTTTATTTTTCTGGTGCAAAAACGGGACACATACCGAAAAATAAAAATCGTTTAGCTTTCTTGTGAAAAAAATTATTGTTTAATAAATCATATTCGTAAAAAAAACCATGAAAATGAAAATACGGTGAATGTTTTTCATGCTTTAAATGTTTCATTATTTTTATGTTACTGTTGGAACACGGCCTGATTTTGATTTTGACGCCGATTCGTTTTAATTCGGCTTTTTTCCGGCTGTCTACGTAATTCTGTGTCGACAAAAGTCGTTTTTCTTGGTTCAAAAGCTGTACCAGTACCGTAAGATTAAAAACGTAGTCTATTTACTTATGTCATGTTTGTGTATTTCATCTTTTAAATAATGTTAAAAACGTTATTCTTTGTATTTACCAGTTCTATATGCATAAGCTTGACAGCGCCCGATTCATTAATCAAATTGTTTGATATCAACACTTTAGAAAACCATACACGTGCGTGGTAATGAATTATGCAAGCAATGAAAAGAGCTGAAGGGCACATTAGTATGTCAATGATGTATATGTATATATTATCTAGATATATAATGGCTTGTATTATATACAACGTTAATCGTTATACATAACGAACCGGGGTTGCATATTAAGTATAACATAATCTATGTCATAAAAAATACGCACTCACTCTCACACACACAGACATATACATTATATAAAGTTCTCTTAGTTAACACTAAGGTTTACGTTGTGTATATATATATATATATATATATATATATATATGTGTGTGTGTGTGTGTGTGTGTGTATATATATATATATTTATATGGTATACGTTTTATATTAGTTTATTCTCATCTTTTACCTCTAATATATATATATATATATATATATATATATATTGTGTGTGTATTTAATATTAAATATATATATACATATATATATATATATATATATATATATTGTGTGTGTATTTAATATTAAATACATATATATATATATTGTGTGTATATTTAATATTAAATATATATATACATAGATATATATATTGTGTGTATTTAATATTAAATATATATATACATATATATATATATAAATATATATATACATATATGTATATATTAGTACAAACTATACTTATGAAAAGTGAGCTACACAGAAAAAAATGCGTTTTAAGCCCAAAGAATTTAGCTTGATGATTTCCTTCAAGAACGAAACATTAGCGTTTCTGTGTCGTTCATTTGCCATAAGTATACTCTTCTACTACTAGGAAGCTATGTTCATCTACTGAGCACTGCTTAAGTACATACTGAAATCATATATATATATATATATATATATATATATATATATATATATTTTTAATTTTATTCCATTAGTTGCGACAAAACAAGTTTTGTTTCATTGGTGCAAATAGCGACCAACTCATCGGGCTGGCGATGGAATTCAAATGGCATAAGTTTTAACTTCACTTTAACGGGAGATTGAAAATTGAAAATACATTGGAGGGGGAGGGGGACAGAGTTGGGGCTTTGTCTTTAACGGTGACATGGGACATGAGAGGGGGGGGGGAGGACCCCAACAAGTCGTGTTACAAATTATTGCGTGGGAGGTTTTTCACGTGTTTGTGCTGTGATGATCTCAATTTCGGCCGGGGTGGGAGGAAGGGAGATGGGGCGACGGCCAGAGTGAGTTAAATTTAAAATGAGAATAAAATTATGATTATAACCGTCATTCCTATTTTATTTTAATTCTTATAAGTAATTATCATGTAGATAAAAATGTTTGATAATTTTAATTTAGGGTATTAATTGCTACTTCTGCATTTTATTTATTTTATTTTAATGTTTTGTTTATTATTTGCAGTGAATTTTGTTGTGATTATATTTTTTTTAAATTGTGATTATATTATACCGAGATCAATACTAGTGGAATCATTTTATAAGAGAAGTTTCATGGTGTTACCAGTTTTAGCATTAACAAAACCGATTATGATAACAATGATAACGCCTGCCAATCATACCTACGATAGTCGCAGTGATAATAGCCTTAATAAAAGCCTTAATAAAAATAAAAATAAAGATAAATATAAATAAAATTAGAATAAAAATAGAAATAACAAGTTTGTAAGAATATTAATGATAATAACAATAATAATAATAATAATAATAGTATTAAAAAATAATAATAATAATAATAATAATAATAATAATACTAATAATAATAATGATAATAATAATAATAATAATAATAATAATAATAATAATAATAATAATAATAATAATAATAATAATAGTAATAATGATAAATATCACCATCATTACCATCTTGCTACTTGTGAAGTCATTGGGCGAAATAAGTCGACAAGTGATGGTAGGCTTTTTTGTTCTACTACCAATGACAAGGACTAAGTACCAGTTAATAATTAAGTGTTCAAGGTAGTGATCGAAGGGTTAAGTAATTGAGATTTGATTAGTCCAATTGATATCAGTGTTAATAGCTGTCCCAGTTATGGGTTTATGTTAGAATTGGTAGTATGGCTGAGAGGCTATTGAGGCTGTGCATTATAGGTAGTACGTAGATATTTGATGTTATTGGTAGTTTAGAGGGGTGGTTATATATTTATAGATTCATCATGACTTGTTGGGGTGGGATTGGGTGGTAAATTTGGGTGGGTGGGTAGGGGGTTATAGTGTGTTTTGGGGTAGTGTATAGTGGGGGTTTAATGTTATCGTTCATTTTTGTAAAAAAAAACAAAAAAACTTTTAATTTTATTTTTAAGTTATGTGGGGTTGGTGTGGGGTTAAGGTGGGGTATGTGGGTTACTAAGGAGGTAGAGTCTACTATGTTTACAGTTGATAGATGTCTCTTGTTTTCTATTTAGGAGTTTGTTTTTGTCCTTAAAGCGGATAATTTCCAGTGTTTCATTTAAGCATAATCTACATGGAGAGTTTATTGATTTGCAGGTGCTGGATTTTTTAAAGATTTTCCACTTTATTATGGGAGTTTCTTTTTTGATTTTTATTTTGTGGTAGTGTAGTGAAAGTCCAGTTTGGCCAGGATGGTCTGGGTTGTTGAAGGAGAGTTTATGGTTGTAGAATCTTTCCTTGAAGTTGTTGCCTGCCAGACCAATATAATAGTTAGTCTGGGATGGGTTTTCAGTTGAGGAGATAGATGCCTAATAGACCACTTGGGTTGATAGGCACTTTTGATTTAGGGGGCAGTTTGATTTGTTATTACAGTTGCATGTTCTTTTAGAATTTGAGGTTACTGGGGTGTTTAGTATTTTCATGTTGTGCTTTTTTATGATTTTTTCTAAGTTGTCACCACAACAATAGCTGAGTTTTAGTGTATTTTTATTAAAAATGTTATGGAGTATGTTGTTATTGGGGAAATGAGTGTTTATTAAGTTCAGGAATTTATTCCCTAATTTGGTTTTAGTTGAGTTGTTAAATGGAGGTGTATACCAGATAATTTTCCTATTTCTATTTTTGTTCTTATTAGGGTTATTTTGTGTAGTTGGAATATACTCTATTTTGGTAGTTTTGTATCCACTCTCTTTTAGTGCTTTATTATAAAAGTTCTTATGTTTATTGAAGATATCTATATCGGAGGAGTTGTTGCTTATCCTTCTACTAATTGATTCCGGGATGTGTTTACTTACAGATCTAGGGTGGTTAGATAGTGGGTTGACATAAAGGGGGTAGGAATTATCTTTAGCATAGGGCTCATAAGTATCTCTATTGAGGTTGAAGGTAATATCGAGGAAATTGACCTGTTTAACATTTGATGTTATTTCAGCCTTTAGGCCTATTCGTTTCATTTCTTTGGATATTATTTTTTTGGTTTGTTCACATTTTTGTCCGTTTGTGTTTTTAACGTACATTAGGCCATCATCTCTGTAGAGGCCGATTGAATCGACTTCGAGATCTTTTGTTAGGTTGTATAGTAAGTACAGGCCAACCAAGTCTGTTACCTCGGAAGAGGCAAGAGAGCCCATAGATACATCGAATGAAGAGAAATGGTCTTTCTTTGTCCATTGTTCTTTGTTATTTATTAGTACTGTGGTTCGACATTTTTTGATTATGTTTATTTCGTCTTCCGAGATATTAGAGAGGAGAGTGGCGAATTCTATGACATTTTCGAAGAGTGCTCTTGTTATTGAGGGGTAGTAACTAACTATATCGAATTGTATTAAGGAGCATTTATCTTTATTTCTAATTCTATTGAACCAGCTTATGGTTTCCGCGGTATTAATCCACTGGTTTAAGTTGTAGGTCTTTTTAATTTGCTTATTTATTTTTTCTAAGATGTTTTTACTGATTTTGCCTATCTCTTGTCGGGTAGGATTAATAAGCCTGGTTTGAGGTTTAGTGTGGAAATTAGTTTTGTGATCTTTTAATAGTATATATGCTTCTTTTGTTTTTAGTTTACCTACTCTATCGCTAATCTTGAGTTTATCAGTTATAGTTTTACACTCTGAGTTGATTTTATCGATTAGGTTAAGATCAGATTTTTTATAATTTTTTGTGATATTTTGTGTAATTAAATTCTGGTATTTCGTTTTAGTAAGTTTGTAAAAGTTATGAGTTTTGTCTGCTTTCACTAGCACAAGTTTGGAGTTATTAATTTCATTAACCATGTTATCCAGTTTTTTCTGGAAATGGGTTTTTTTCTTATAGAAAGTTATATTTTTT
>OY744541.1:34555622-34593122 GCA_963556195.1 Sepiola atlantica | reverse complement strand
TTTTGAATCTTGCACGTGCTTAGAACGTAATCACACTCGCATGTAACATCTCGATATTATAGACGCTCTTTTAAAGTTGTAAATTACTAGCCGTTTTAATATAAATTTTAAAAAAACTCAACAGTAAAAACATATTTGTAAGGACGACAAGACTAACACCGCCTGAAGATTATTTGACGAATCAAATCGAAAGTACTCGCGAAAAAGGAAATAAAAATGGAACAAGAAACCCACGGAATTTATATACAGAAAATTGATAAAAGAAAAAAGTCTTATCAAGCAAAAACATTCCGTGTTATTTAATAATGTTTGCCTATATATATATAAATTTAAATGTGGAAAAGTTCATTTTTTAAGCATCTTTAAAATTTTAAACTTAAAGAAAGAGGCAAAATGCCTTAAAAAAAAACATGTGTTTGATGCAGATATTTTTAATAAATTCAAAATAAAAAAATGAAAACAATACTTTTTTTCTTCTTCATCTTGACTTTTTTTTATCTAATAATTTCGCTTGATATAACAAGCCTTGTCAGAGCTTTAGACAAATAAAAGGTATTAACCTTATTTTTTTTTAATTATTCTTTTATTTTTTATCCATGGCTATCGGCTATCTACCCTACTCCGCTCTCTAACATACTAACAAACTACATCTTGTATGTACGTTCAATCTACTTAAATGGAGTTCAAATTATGTACAGAGATAGGGATAGTTACGGACGTTTAGCATAGTAAAGTTGATGGCGCAGTACAAAGCTGCACTGGTGGAGCGGTTTCAATCTCGACAGCTACTTTAATCTGGTTTCATGAAAATCCACAACAACACGCATTTTTGCGGCTATCGTTTAACGACGAAAATACTATTTTAAACTGTAGAACATTCACAGCGAGAACTCGTTATTTATTATTCGTTAATTATTGTTTGTCATTTTTAATGTAATTATATTTGGTTAATAAAAAATAATTAAATTATTTAAACATATTTTGTAAATATGAAATAAAACATTACAATCATAAATAAGTTGATCTTATCATTTGTTAAAAATATTTTCATAATTTTTTTTTTAATTCAATTATGTAAAACATGTTGATTTTATTATTTGTAAATAATTTCAATTTATTTGTAAACAGTTTATTTGCAAACAATTTCAAAATGAAAAAAAACATTTCAATTATAAAAAAAAGTTTTATTTTATTATTTGTTTAAAAAATATTTTCAATTTTTTAAAAAAATCCAATCATAAAAACAGTTTGATTTAATTATTAGTGAATAATTAACACATTGTTGAAAATAAATTATTATTTGCCGCCCCCCCCCCAATCTGTCCTAAAATATAATTGGAGAATTTATTTTTTTTTGGGGGGGGGGGGAGGGGAATTGACTTCGGTTTGAAGTTTCGGATTCCAATGGGGCGGCCATGATGAAGTGGGTACTTTCTATTTTACCGTTACACTTCGTCGTTGAAAGCCTTTTCAAATAACCTGCATTAATTGCATCTGCACGTTCTGCGATGAAACTGCTCATCAAAACTGAAGCGTACAGAACTTTAAAAACGATAGACAACAAATAACTGTTACCAAACGCAAGAACATTTACTTTTCTACTTATCTGTATAATTTTCACGTGTCTTTAATGATTGTAAGATTTATTATCCATACATTTGTTATAGTCACTTTTAATATATCGTTTAAGTCATATTCCAATATGGCACCCTATTGTTTTGGAAGCTATTTGCTAATTTCAGGCTCAAAAGATCATAATTAAAAAAATGCTTACCCTAATCTGACTGACAACTACGCCGTACTTAGGCTTACAGTTTCACCAACCACCCATTTTTTAAAACTATTTTTTAAACTGAAATTAGCAAACAGCTTCCAAACAACTCGGGTGCCATGCTGGAATATGACTCGAACGATAGCTTAAACGTGACAATAACATATTTATAGATAATACATCCTACAATCAGTATTCACATGTGAAAATTATACAGGTAAGTAAAAAATGTTAATTTTCTTGCGTTTGGTAACAGATATTAGCTGTCTTTTTTTTTGTGTTTTACTCCTTTTTTCTTGTTAACTATACTGCACAAGTGCAGTATTTCTTTTAGAAATAAACAGTTAGGTACAACAAGTTGAATCGTACAGGCTAAACGCTGGATTTTTTTATATGGCAAATTACGTGGCACAACTTTGCGCATAATATTCCATTAATATTTTTAACAAAATGGAAAAATAAAAACGTTTTTGTTTGAATGTTTATTACCTACGAGAGTTATCTCCCGTGTTGCAGATTATGTACAGAGTTATTTCCCATCACTTCCTCCTAAATTTATTTTTATCGCTCATATTTAAAAAAAATAACGTGATGAGATGGGTTTTTTTTTCCATTGTTTTATGTGTACGATTTAGCTTGTTATAACTTACTTTAAAAAAAGTACAATTTTCATTTACCTTCCCAGGAGGTTAGGCACAAGGCCAGGTTTATCTTACTCCCACAAGTAAGATTTGACCCAAGCTCGGGTCGGAAAGTAGGGGTTTGAAAAGCCAGCGCCCGAGAAGGTGAGCACTCTGGCCATTAAAAATTGCCTGGGCAGCCCCGTCGGCATTCCCCGGTAGGGGCGCCTCAGGCAGTAAGCAATAAACTTACTCCTCTCCAAAGAGGGGAGGCAAAGCCTGGGAGGGTCGACCTCCTAGAACTGCACAGGACAGACCCATAGACCGGCGTAAATCAAGCCCCGAAGGCCAAGACGATACCAGTTCATGGTGTGTATCAATCAATGGTAAAAAAAGTACAATAACCAAGAATATATCGTGCGTGTTTAGTAATATGGCGTACATGAGTAGAAAGTGGTTCTTAGATTTCGACAACATCGTAACGATCGCTTCCTTTCTATTATTATCTTTGATCCTCACATTGCATGAGCGAAGTTTCTGACAAAGGGGGAAGAATTGCTGTTTTCTGAGTGGGCTATTGTTTTTTTTTGTTTTTTGTAAATAAAGATTTTCAATTCTATCATCTGCATTATATATCTATAATATTCACCAGCATTCCACTGTTAATGTATCTTTCTCATTAACCATTATCCTCGAGTGGTCCGTAAGACTTAATAAGCGGTGACGCTTTAATAAATTTTTAAAAAGCATTACATTAAATAAAAAGTAAAAACTACATAGTCTCGAACACTAAATACAGTTTCAAAAGTCTTGGGAACATTACAAATGCGTATATCTCATGAACTATTTCAGGTAGAAAAATGAAACTGGTGCCATTTTAAAGCTTGCTTAATCAAGTTTTTGGTCATACTAATGATGTTCGTGTTATCTTTCCAGGTGCAGTAATGGCGTTCTCTAAACAAGACAAGGCATTTTGCGTCCTCCAATTTGCAAAGACTTTGTGGAATGTCGTGTGACTTTGTATGGAATCTTTTGGAATCTATTGGAATCTCTAGTGCATTGATACAGACATTATTACAGAGCTCAGATACACAATTTACGATGACAAAATACATTAATTTTGTCATTAGGCAAGTTTAGTATCGATAATTCTAATTTTGTAATTCGATTTTCGGAGAGGGTCTGAGATTTGCATATTCTTTTGTTCTGTCTGTGACTTAGTCTGAAGACTTTATTATACTTCTAAACAAGCTAAAGATAGGTTTAACGAATTTTTATGGAATCTTTTGATGATGGTTAGAATTTACTGGAATCTTATGGAATCTGTAGAATCTTTTGGAATCTTATGGAATCTCGTGTTAAAAATACTTATTTACCATTCACATAGTCCCTTTAATACAGAAGAGATGTTGCCAGCCTCTCTCTACTGTATCGTTATGTTCATGGTAGGTTCTTGGCTGAACGCCAATCCCTGGTGTTCCCTGTAGAACATTCACAGCAAGAACTCGTCAAGCTACAACCACAACTAAAAACTTTCATCTCTCTCTCTCTCTCTCTCTCTCTCTCTTTCTCTCTCTCTCGCTCTCTCTCCTTACGGAAAACCAACGAAAACTTCAATTAACAACGTTTCTTTCCTAAGACATCACATCTGTAGAACAATATACCACGAGTCTGCTTCCCAACCGACTACACTACGGTCGTCTTCAAGTCTAATGTAAACAGATACTCGTTGGGCCGTCTTCTTGGAGAATTGATTCCATTTTAGTAATCGTCTGCCCATCGATCGATTATTTCCTATCATCTCATGGAGGCGATAATCCTTCAACTGACGATCTCTTTACCCCTTGTCCTCGAGTGGCCACCGGCCTTTATAAGCGGTCACCCATTAGTAAAAAAAAAAATTGGTAGAACAATTTTTTACTTCAATTCACTCCAAACAAGGCATACTGCCACTGAGACGTAAGGGGCTACTGTGAATTAGAGGCCAGAATTATTGGGGACATCATAAAGAGGGGCTGTTACAGCGAAATGTTTTTTCTTACACATTTCATTTAAATTTCTGCATGTTGTAACAGTCGGATAAACAAGGAGCAGGGAGGGATTCCCAAAGGGAAAGCGGTTCGAAGATAGAAGCAATTAGATTAGAAAGCCTTCCGGCATCTGGGGGCCTCAAAAGTGAAGAGGTGTGATTTTGCTGCTTGTAGAGTTTATCGGGTATATTTACGTCGAGGGAGCACACGTGCAGCAATTTCGACGAAACGCATTCCGTTGAAGTACTTGTAAAACCAGCACAGGCAACTCAAGTTAAGAAACGCTGGCATCACTTTTAAAGTTCAGGAACAGTTGAGAAACCCGGCGTAGACGAATATTTCAACTAGTCACTCTGGCTAGGAAGAAAGTGTAGTATCTGTTCCGATGGGTACTGCACTCCATAGACTGGTACCGTCTTGGCCTTCAGGGCTTGATTTGCGCCGGTCTATGGGACGGCCCTGTGCAGTTCTAGGAGGTCCACCCTCCCAGGCTTCGCCCCCTTTCTTTGGGGAGGAGTAAGTTTATTGCTTACTGCCTGAGGCTCCCCTACCGGGGAATGCTGACGGGGCTGCCCAAGCATTTTTTAATGGCCAGAGTGCTCACCTTCTCGGGGGCTGGCTTTTCAAGCCCCACTTTCCGACCCGACCTTGGGTCACATCTTACCTTGTGGGAGTATGATAAAAATGGCCTTGTGCCTAACCTCCTGAAGAAGAGGTAAATAATACTTATAAAGTATCAGATAATCTTTCTCCTTAAAAAAAATCAAATAAAAAAAATCAAATAAAAAAAATCAAATAAAAAAAAATCAAATAAAAATCCTGATTCATGTGATATCCTTCACACGTCGTTTCATCGTTAAGGGTTTTTTTTTTACGAAGCGATTGGCCCGTTTGTCTGTTAAACCCATCCAGTGACCGTTCGGGTCCTTTCTGCCCCTTTTTTTCTTTCTTTCGTGTCATCTGACACATTGTGAGTCTAGTTTTCTTAATTAACAAACGCAGGTGTCCTCCTTTTAATAGAGGAAATAAGGGGCTTAGGGCATTTCTCGTGAAAGGGTTGGGGTCGCTGGTAGGGTAGAAGAAAAGAAGGAAAATTGGGGCAAATAACGAAATGGATGTTTAGGGGGTGAGCGGGCAGTTCAAGTGAGTGCAGGGATGTATACTTATATATATATATATATATATATATATATATATCTATATATATATATATATATGAACTATGTAACAGGTGTCCTGTAATTGGAAGGGTCAAATCAAATATTTGCCAAGAAGAGAAAATATACTTTTAGACTTGAAATAATTTTTAGTAAGCGTAGTGATATTATTACTTCTCGCAGTAATTTGAAAGCATAAATCCATGAAAAATATTGGACTATTTCTTCTAAGAGTACCAGTGTTTTGGTTTGTGGGTGACATTGTGTTCTTCCCCCTCCTATGCTACTAACATATCAACCGGTGACTCTTTCTGTCAGTGGATGTTTCTCTACAACGAGCTTTTTAAATTTTTTCTTTGACTTTCTGTAAAACGTGTTGCTAAAGGCGCTGATGAAGAGACGTTTTGGATTAGCTTTATAAATTTATAAAATAAAATAAAATAAAGTATTTTCAAAATGTTTTGGAAACGATCGTACGCCATACTGGACTTGATATTCTAATTCTTGGAACAATTGTAATGTTTTAATTCATTCAATGTATATATATATATATATATATATATATATATATATATATATATATATATATATATATATATATATATAATAATGGTAATAATCCAGGTAAAAACATCCACAGGGTGATAATCCAAAGAATTTCAACCGGGTTTATAAAGAGTGCTCAATATCAAAATAGAGCTTTATATATGATAATTTTTATTTACACAGACATGTTGATTGATAACATCGACATGCCAGTGTCGCAGATTTTAGACATGTCTGTGTAAATAAAAATTATCATATATATATATATATATATATATATATATATATATATATATATATATATATATATATATATATATGTGTCTGTGTGTCTGTGTATATATATATATATACACATATATATATATATGTGTGTGTGTATATATATATATATATATATATATATATATATATATATATATATATATGTATATATATAAATATATATTTGAATATATATATTTTAGGAAAATTTACCAGAACTGTTCAATGTAAAAGCTCGATGAATGTTAACATTTAACAACAGAACATACAGAAGTAAACAATCGTCTTTAAATTCAAATGATCAATTTGTTATTCATACTAATACTTGCCGAATTAAAAAAGTTACATTGAGTTACATTCTAAAATGTTAATATGGAGAAAAAAATTGTTTACTTAAAAAAACAAACTTTCATTTAGAAGAAAAAAAAGTACGTTTTTTAAATTTGGCAAGGTAAACTATGCTTACAGAATTGGTCTTTAGAAAGTAAATACGATTGTTTACTTATATATATATATATATATATATATATATATATATATATATATATATATATATATATAGTTTAATATAAGAGACAGCCCATGTCTAGATATCCTTTGGTAGATACTTTCAATAGTCCGAATCCGGATCTGAGTTTCGGAGGAGAATTGGCTGATTAATTTGCCATAGTTTAGATTTGTCTCCCAAGTAGGAGGTGTTGCCTATATATATATATATATATATATATATATATATATATATATATATATATATATATATATATATATATAGTGCGGAGGATTTGGAGCGCACAAAAAGGACACATTCTTACCTAGAAACAGTCTGTCCGTAAAAATGAAACCTCGGTTCGCCTAACAGAAACTATAAATATGTACTTTTTTAAAATTATGAATAACAACGTCCGATCTTTTTGACGTTTTGGCAAAGTGAAGTCCTATGTGTCGCCAAGTCTTAAAATGATATAATGAATGGCATCTGCTGAGAATGTATACTGAATCCATAGTAACAATTGAGACAGCCGTAAGGTTACTTTATTGCTCATCATGTTTTAAGGGTAGATTTTCTTGTTAGCCAGCCTTGTAATAATCACTTTTTCCATTTGGCTCTTGAAGTCTTTACCTCTTGGCTATTCTGTTTTAAGTCCAGGGGGTTGAACGCTGGTTGCCAGGTCCCTACTAGTGTTACATATCCGAGTCGGTGCACGGAAAGGTTGTTGATAAAACAGATGCACCTGGCGATTGTCAGTTGATAAGATAATTGTCAGATGACCAAAAAGTTATTTGAAAATAAAATTTAAAAAACTCACAACCAGACAAACACCTGCACAGGAAGAAGCAACATATGATCAATTGTCAAAAGATAAGTTTCTTTTGGCAAAAAAAAGGATGCACCTGCAAGAATCACTTAAACAGTGATGTCAGAAGAAACAGAGATGTTGGAAAGGTTAAAGATCATATTGCCAGGTGCGGTTGTGTCATGCCAGGAAAAGATGGACAGATTTTGGAAGTGTCAAATAAAGTTCAAGCTGTCACCGAGTGAGGTCGTCCAGGTGGGGACAAAATCGTTATATAATAACAACCGAAAATCAAAAGACAGTCAGTTGACGATCGAACGTCGGAGAGAATCAACCGTCTAGTTCCCTATGCACAAAGCCTCTCCGACCACCACCCTCATCGTCACCGACAAATAAATATACATATTATATTTTCCTAAGATACCTGTGTTGTCATTTTTATTAAGCCCCGCACAATACAACACTAGGATTGGCTTGTCTGATAACTGACAGATAATGAAGGTAGTTAAATATTCTTGGTAGAGGGCAGGGTCATAGTGCTTTTCTGGTCAGCACTTTCCCGGGTGATAGTACAGAAGTCAGTAGTGGCGAATAATGAAATGACTTCTCGCAGCCTGGCCCCTCGTCCAGCGCTCTTAGTAGCCACGGCTACTACTTTTCCTTATTAACCCATCATGTCAACCCAATATTTCAATGTACTTTCATGACAATTTTCTTAAAATTATCATCCTTAGGAAGTCTTACAATAAAGACGAAACGTTGATGAATATATTAAAAAATATATTTTGGTTTTTCCTTTTTCATTTCCCATATATATATATATATATATATATATATATATATATATATATATATATATATATATATATATATACATATATATATATATATACATATATATATATATACATATATATATATATACATATACATATATATATATATACATATATATATATACATTTCCATATATATATATATATATACATATACATATATATATACATATATATATACATATCCATATATATATATATATATATATATATATATACATATACATATATATATATATACATATATATATATACATTTCCATATATATATATATATATACATATACATATATATATACATATATATATACATATCCATATATATATATATATATATATATATATACATATACATATATATATATATATATACATATACATATATATATATATATATATACATATACATATATATATATATATATATATATATACATATACATATATATATATATACATATACATATACATATATATATATATATATATATATATATATATATATATATATATATATATATATATATATATTCATTTGAATTAAAGGGAAAACAGTTTTCAGTGGATGGGGTGGTGCCCCTGGGGACCATCTTAATATTATCAAAATTTGCTGAAATTTTGGGAATAGACATCATTTTTGGTGATTTACCTATGGTTTAAATTTCATTTGAATCTAAAGGGAAAACAGTTTTCAGGGGGGGGGGCGGGCGTACCAACAGCGTTGAAGTGATATATTTCTTATATAGCTTATGCCGTTCACTGAAAGGCCAGTAGTCCACATGCCAATTTTCAAGCAATTCTGTCTAGCGGTTTGGGTGAACATAAGACACAAAGATCAGACAGACACACACACACAGACAGATTTACTATTTTATATGTATAGAATAATATATATATATATATATATATATATATATATATATATATATATATATATATATATATATATATATATATAACCCAGGTGTAGAATATAAATTCAATAAATTGTCGAGTTATTTGATATTTTTTCTAGATAGATGGTATTCGAAACTTGGAGTCTGTTCATGTATACATTCACATTGTGTTCGGGAAAAATAACCCACTTATCGAAAAAGAACAGATAAAAGTGTCATATCTTGACTAATAATAGATGTATTCTCAAAATTCAAAGTTCATTTCTTAGAGATACGTTTACCTAAGCTCACAAGAAGATGCCGGTCATAAAACCGCCATCACAGCCTTCAGGCAAGACTTGAACCTGGAGAACGTGGCCTTAATGGTGTCCTTTGAGAGACACCTGAACACCAGTTTTATCCTTGCTATCACCTCGTCATTGGTGTTGCAGGCGGTACGGTTGGTGTCCTTCCCAACTACATCTTACATATAATAGTCCATGGGGTTACAATTAGGCGTGTTAGATGGCAGCTGTTGAGACTGGTTAAGTTGTAGACATTCCCAGACAGCCACTTCTGGGATTTCCCGGAGGTGTGACACGTAACTGAATCCTGCTGCCACACGTAGTGCTTCTCCGCAGCCACCCTAGTAACCAAACGTGTCGACGGCAACTCAATATATCTATCTACATTCTCGGATTTCGTTTTTGAACACGGGGAGCGGCATGACGTCGCCTTCGTAGAAACACACCCAAAAAACCATCACTGTTTGAGGGATCTTGGTTTTCATGCTGCGCGGGACTTTGTTCAGACTGTAGGTTTGCAACCTGCTAGTCGGCGTGTCGTGCAACTGCTCCCGAGAAAGAACCTGATCATCCCCAGCCTTTTTTTTTATAAAACGATTGTATTTGGTCTCAAAATACGCCTCAGTTTCCAAATCACTTCTTCATAAGGTGCCAAATCTCTTTCCTTGGAATATTATTTTTAGCTCTGAAAACAGTCAGTAGTCGCTAAAGCCTATATCATATATCATGTACTTTAACCAATATTGCGATCGACTAGTGACATGGTGCATTGTCTTGGTGAAAGAGTATCTTTTGTTGATGTTTTCTGACAATTGTTTCGTTCAAGAACAAATATAATGCTATATAATATTCGCTATTGATGGGTCTTCATTTCTCAATGTAATCGAAGGACAAAATATTTTGCGCATCGCAAAATACGGAGGCCAAAACCTTGCCTGATAAGGTCTGCGCTTTTGGTCGCTTTGGACAGGTTTCACTTAATTCTAACCACTCAGCTGACTATCGATTTGACTTCGGAGTGAAGTAATGCATCCATATCTCATCAATTGTCCTATATCGATGCAACAACTTATTTTTGTTGCGTTGAAACAGTTGGAAACAGTTGGAAACAACACTTTTAATCGTTGACGCAACGTTGCTTTTAATCGACTGTGAGCAAACGCGGCACCCACTTTGAACACAGCTTTCTTATTAAAAAGTATTTATGCAAAATGGTGAATACACTGCCTACTGATATTTTGAACTTCTCTATCTTACGTCATTTTAATTTACCATCGGCCAAAGCTAGTTTGTAGACTTTTTTTATGTTTTTCGAAGCAACTGCCGAATTTGGGCGACCTGAGGGTTTAACATCATTTGTATCTGTACGACCGCGTTTAAAGTGCATATCGCGTCTTCACAGTTCCGACAAAGCAGTATATGAATTAAAAATTGGCAAGTCATTACTTTGCTTCAACAGTATTTTTCCCATCAGAAAGTAATGCTTTCAAAACACACGACATTTAGATTTTTTCATGTTCTGAACATATACAAACGTGACGTCACTTAAATAACTGTAATTTGATAACTACTAGTCCGATTGGATTTAATTTTTTAGAGTGACATTTGAAAGTGCATTTTATGAAAATTATAATAATTTTGTTATTTGTCACACTATCTATATGTCAGGTCCGGGACATATTGTGTGATGTGGTAATATTTCCAGATTTTTTAATCCGGCGCGAAAGATCATGATGCAGGTAACTTTTTTAATCGTTCTTAAACCGACTGATTTTACAGAGAAACAGAAACGCGTTGTACTTTAACGTGATGAAATACTTCAAATAATTTTGTAATGAAAGAATATCAAAAAATGATCAGATTTTCCCCGAACACCCTGTACGTAGTTTCATTACGATTTAAATCTTTCAAGAAATTTAAAAACTTTCTCCGATTCGATCTGGGATCATTAGGGTCACATCATAAAAGACCGATGAGAAAATCAAACATAAATTTTCTCGAATAAAAATTTACCTGCCTTATATTGGTGGTAATAGTTTGGTATTTGTGTTTACAGAAATACAATCAGTTTCAGGGCTGAAAGCATCAATACACATCATTCTTATTACTTTCGTGCTACGTCATACACCCCTGCTAGTATATATATATATATATATATATATATATATATATATATATAAATATATATATATATATAAATATATATATATATATATATAAATATATATATATATATTAATATTTTTTCTCTTCTTAAGTGACCTCAACTATTGCAACGCCACATTGTGTATTGTCGGCAGTTGAAACCAGTATTCCAGACATTTAATTTCCCTGATGATCTGCCAAGCAAGTAACTGCTTGGTAGTGAAACACGTGTAGGAAAAAACATTTAATTTGAATAAATAATATTTGTAAGAAAAAATATCTTTAATAGTGATCATTGGTGTCCTGAAAGGAATGCTTTGGTAAGCCTTCATAAAATCACATATATATAAATATATATATCTATAAATATATATATATAAATATATCTATAAATATATCTATATATATATATATATATATATATATATATAGATATATATATATATATAAATATATATATATATATATATATATTTATATGTGATTTTATATATATATAAATATATATATAAATATATCTATATATATATATATAAATATATATATATATATATATATAAATATATATATATATATATATATATATATATATATATATATATATATATATATATATATATAGCAATAGATAAAGTGAAAGAACAAAATAAGGTACGAATCAAATGTTATTACAATTCAATGTTAAGGCAAAGTTCTTTAAAGTCCTTAACTGATGAGTTTTCAAAGAAAATCTTCTCCTCAGAGAACCATTACCGCAATGACATTACTGCAGGTAATAAGATTAAACTTTGAAAATATATTTTAAAAATATATATAAAAATACAAAAAGTTATATAAAACATCAAATTTATCGGCCCAAAACATACTTTTTAGTAAAACTATACAGTTCATCCAAGTCAACAGGTCCAAAATAGCTCCAGGCAAGATATCAAAGAGGTTGATTAAAAAATAATCCAAGATGTGAATGGTGGTCCAAAAACTAACACAGCTATCCAGGCGGGAAAGTTCGTTTGCTATCGATGCAGTAGATGACAGTGAATAAAGACTTGGTCGTTGGAATTTTACATATTATTTATACAGGGTGGGCAAAAATAAGGGTCCTATTTTTAAAAATTCATAACTTTTTTATTTATTGATTTTTTAAATTTTTTTTTTTTAGAATGAGTAAAGGACCCCTTCCGAAGCAAGCATGAGCCGTATTAGCCCTAAGGAACGTACCTTCATTTAGAAAACATTATTTTTGCTTAAAAAACTCAAAACAGTGTAAAAAACAATACTTTAGTTTTTGTAAGTTTTAAGAAGTGTTTTTCGGCTAAAATTTGTTTTGTTTATTTCAAAAAATCTCGGAAGGATCAGTCTACACACACATAAAGTTTGGTGAGTTTAACTTTTATTTTGTGGTAGTTATTCAAATTCAAGTTATTCAAATTTAAAGATAGGACCCTTATTTTGGCCAGCCCTGTATATATATATATATATATATATATATATATATATATATATATATATATATATATATAAATGGTATGTTAAATTCCAACGACCAAGTCCTTATTAATTTTATTTTTACCAAAATTCAAAGCAATTCAGTGTAACTTGAGAATTGTTTCGTGCAGAAAAAAACAGCCATAAATAAGCATGTAATTACCAGGATTTTTCATTTATGTAGCTAATCAGAAGATCAAAGATAGCCACCGGAAGACAACCCCCAAGCAAAAAAATGACACAAAAACATACTTTACATGCATTTGACATAGAACGCAATTCTTTAAAGAAAACAATGATTTTTTTCATAATTAATCGGCCATTTTGAATTTATAATACAGAGTTATAAAAAATACGTGTAACAATACTAACAATGCAAATCGGATTATCTTATATTTAATGGAGTGTATTAAGACCTTTTTTTAAAATAAACATCAAAAAGCTATTATAAGAATATTTCTAAGTTAAGATAAGGCATAAAGTTTTTTCAAACCCAGAGATACGAAAGTTGGGTACCTAAAAACGTGCCTAAATAAATGTTTAAAGTTGTCACTTACTAACGTCGTACGTTATTTATAATCGTATTTACGTGTTTTGTTCCATCATTTAATAATTAATGAAGAGTATTGATCACCATTACTTAAATAAATAAAATAAATAAAAATAAAAATATGAATAAAAACTATGTTGCAGGTTTAAAAGATAAACAAGATTCGAGTATATTCTGAAATGCGAGGACCGTAATTACGCCGCTCATTATTTAAGAGTAATCTCCCTTTGTCATAATTAAAAATTGAGTGAGAAATAATATGTAATACTTACAATTTTTTCAATGAAATAATAACTGAAATATGGATTTCTTATGACATAAGCGGCCGGTGATTCATTATGAACCACGTATTTTTCGTAAGTATCTTATTATGCACATCGTTAATTCATTTATTTTTTATTAAAAAAATAACTACTTGGTCCCTTCCAAATAACTAAATAATTGAATCGAATGCGGTTATTAATTCTCTGGGGGAAAACAAAAAAATAGCCGAGCGAATAACCAAAAATAATTACCGACATTTACATGAAAATATATCACTTCGATATCTAGTAAATACTTTTTTTTTTATTTCAATTTTAAATACATTCCTTCGCTTACATGATAAACAAATACATATTATTAACCTAGTATTTTTCTTAAGGGTGTGAGATTATTTTCACTGCACATCTGAATCCATCATGTACGTTACGAAACATATCGGTTTCTCTCCGATTTTACAATAGTTTTAAAAACTTTAAACAAGAATATTCCCTTTTTCTATTTATAAATAACAATAATCTATATTTTTTGCTAACAAATAAACAATGATATTTGTTTGCAATACGTATTGAACTATTTATTACTTGTAAATAATTGTATACCACAATACTTGGAAAAATTCATCTAACATCTATTTACATTTTTCCCATGAACTGAATATATAAGCATGTACACATCGAATAACCGGTAATACCCCCGTGTGTGGTATTCGCCCAGCGTCGGACATTCCGTCTTCCTCTAAAAGTGGAAATTTATGGGGAATACAAATTCACATACGGTCCTCAGTCATCATGTATATCCTGGTAGGAGAGGCCATGCAGCTCCTAGCATTTCTAAACGGTCACTCATCTTGTACTCAACGTCGCTTAACTTCGGTGATCTCACGGGAACCGGTGTGTCAACGTGATTATGCCGTATGCATATATAACCTTATATAAATAAAGATATTTGTATTAAAAAACAAAGGCAACTTCCATGGACGAGGTTTCTTTCCTAGAACACCCCACTTGTTTAACAAGATACCACAAGGCTGCTTCCCAAACAACTACAGGACGGGTGTCTTCAAGTCTAACGTTAACAATTACTTGAGTCGTTCTCTTTGGAAAATCAAATTCTTTCCATTTCACCCAATTTTCCAGTCTTCTCGTATTGGTCTCAATCGTCTAGCTGACAAACTCTTAAACCATTATCCTCGAGTTGCTCCGGGCCTTGATAAGCAGTTAAAACGATAGATATAACAAGATTGTGACAGTCGTCACTCATTAACAGAAAGATTTGTATAATAGTTCGATAATCATAACTCATTTTTGTTTTGATAAAAACCTCAATAGACGTTTTTTTTCATAATAATGAGTAACCACATATCAAGGCTAATGAACACCTCGAGGATAAGGGTTAAAGATATCGTCAGTTGTACGATGATTGCTGCACAAGAGGGTCGGACAATGGGTTTAATCGGCTGAAGGTTACTTAACAGGAATTGATTATCCAAGAGGACGGCTCAACAAGTATTTGTTTACATTAAACTTGAAGACGGCCATGCTGTAGTATGTTGGAAAGAAGACTCGTGGTATTTTGTTTTACATATGAGATGATCAAGGAAAAAAACATTATTTATGAAAGTTTCGTTTTAATTTTGGTATGGAGAGAAAAGAAAGTTTGTTGTTCTTGTTGTAGCTAGACGAGTCATTGTCGCGAATTTCCTACGAGGACACCAGCAATCAGAGCTCAGTTGAATACCAACTATATTCATTTACCTCCTCTTCAGGAGGTTAGGCACAAGGCCAGTTTTATCTTACTTCCACAAGGTAAGATGCGACCCAAGGTCGGGTCGGGAAAGTGGGACTTGAAAAGCCAGCGCCTGAGAAGGTGAGCACTCTGGCCATTAAAAAATGCCCGGGCAGCCCCGTCGGTATTCCCCGGTAGGGGCGCCTCAGGCAGCAAGCAATGAACTTACTCCTCCTCCTCAAAGAGGGGAGGCAAAGCCTGGGACGGTGGACCTCCTAGAACTGCACAGGACCGTCCCATAGACCGGCGTAAATCAAGCCCCGAAGGCCAATACGATGCCAGTTTATGGGGTGCAGTATCCATCGGAACTGTTACTACACTTTCTTCCTAGCCAAAAGGCCAGGTAAGTCGAATACCAACTATAGACATAACGATACAATAGAGGAAATATGTGAAAGAGGCTGTCGAGACGAGAAGAGATCATCCACCCACTAGATTGCAAAGACGATGTTGTACTCAAAACAAGAAAGAATGCCCTGAACAACACCTCCCCAGATATGACAGCGGTACCCATCTTAGGACCAAATATTCCAAACTTATTTTAGAATAAAAAAGAGAATTTGCTGTGTCATTTTAGAGACTGAACACCTAAAAGCCGTTATTCGAATATTGTATTATATTCTGAATCACACATGAACCTGTTTGTGAAGTTTCATCCATTTTCTTTTGATTTTCACTTGGGGGGGGGGGGGTAAATTTTTGTTCTTCGGTTCTTTACTTTGTTTCTTTTTTTTTTACCGGTTTGATTTTTTGGAAACTGTAAAGGTCACGCACACAGGAAATTGACACTGGATGAAGAAGCTGAAAAAAAAAACCCGGTGGAAAGAAGTTGTTTATTTTGGCAACTGATGGTCATCTTCTGACTTCCAGTTTCTGTTTTCCCGTTTTGGTTGACCTTGCCATTTTAATGAGTTGCACAGGTTTTTCACCACACACGCACGCACACACATACACACATACACACACGCAGGTACACACGCACACCACTAGTAATAGGGGAAATAGATAGAATAGATAGATAGAAGGAGACGATAGCTTTTCAATAAGAGAGGCAAAGTACAAGAAACGAAATACAGTAAAGTATATATATAAATAAATATATATATATACATATATATATATTTCAATTTCGATATATATAAATATATATATATATACATATATATATATGGAAATTGAAATATATATATATATATATAAATATATATATATATACATATATATATATTTCAATTTCCATATATATATGTATATATATATATATATATATATATATATATATATATATATATATATATATATATATATATATATATTTTGTTAAACAGTAGCGACAGCTTCTGTTTATTTATTTTTTGATTCGATAAACATATATCCCCCGTAGATTATTACTTTAAAATTAGATTTATTATTTATTACAAGAAATCTAAAACCACAAATGTATTAATAAAAAATGACCCCCAAAAAACTAGTAATGCCATATACGTGTTTAAATGCCCTATCAGAGAATGTGTCTCTGTAAACAACACGTATATCGGCATGACTACAACTAGCATATCACACCGAGTAACTTGCCATCTCACCTCCCCTCAAAGTTCCAATCCACCAACACTTGATAACACATAGCATCCACAAAAATGAATTCAGGAATATTTTAACTAAGAACACAGCCATTCTTGGGATCTCATATTGCATAATGGAAGTGTTGTTTATTCAAGTAAATAAACCTAGTATCAACCATGCTCGTTATGAGGTGGGCGAAGGTATAGTGAAGTGTTGTTGAAGTGGTATTTAAATGTTTTTTTAAAACGTCTTCTTAATAAATTCACCAATCTTTTATTTTGCATACTCATTCATCCGCCTGCAGATGACCGATGTCGGTCGAAAACGTTCGCGAAAATATGGCGATTTTTTACACAACATGGACGACAATACCAAATCGGTCGTGCGACGAATCAAAAAAACGAATCAAAAAATTAATAAACAAGCTGTCGCTACTGTTTAACCAAACATGTATAAGAGAAGGAATGCTGCCTAATTACACAAATTTTAATATATTTATATCTATATATATATATATATATATATATATATATATATATATATATATATATATGTGTGTGAGTGTATGTGTGTGTAGTAGTAGTAGTGTTATGCAAATATATATATATATATATATATATATGGGAAGTAAGCTACAGAGAGGTGTCCATGTTTCATTTAATTAGGAAATCATATCCTGATTGAATGAATCATAGACGCCTCTGTGTAGCTTATTAGCCATATTATATATATACATATATATATATATATATATATATATATATATATATATATATATATATATATTAATATAGTAAAGTATAACTAACCAGGGTTTAAATCTAGAGGATACGTACTGTGTTTATATAAGAGTGCTCAATAATATTTGTATTTATAAAACATTATTTGGTTACACATTTGCAAAACATGTTTCAGTCACAGCTATAGGAAACCATATATATATATATATATATATATATATATATATATATATATATATATATATATATATATATGCCATTTGAAGTAGGCCACACAGCAAGCTCACTTAAAAATAGTAAGATGTTTTATCACTGGACATAATTATAATAAACGGTCGACTAGTTTGTTTATTATTTGGAGTGGTCCTAATTTTTAACGATTTCTAGTGGCTCGCAATCACAGCATAGACTTTCACCTTAAAGAGACAATCAGTTTTCCAAGTGGAGGAATCAAATTGTTGGTTGTCATACACCATACACAATGTTTTCACATTGCAGGTCTGTCGTCTGTATGCATTACACCTCTAATAAATATGAATCATTGTGTATGGATTCATGACTATTGCATAACCCATGTCTGCATTCGACTATTAAAAAATAATACTTCCCGTTTTCACGACGGTGTAATTATAAAGAAGTACGTCTCTATTGGCTTTGCCTCCAACCTAGTCGATGACAAAAGGTTTTTTTTTATATTTCATCCTAGTCAGAAATACGTCCTCGATCATCACGTTGCTAGTTCCAGCATCCGTTGTCCTGTTCTGTCGGGCTAAGGTACTTGTTTTCTTTCGCCCTCGGAAGTCCACGCTCCCAGGCTTCACCTCGCTTTGAGAAGTGGTTAGTTTATAGATAACCTCCTGAGGCGACCTCATCGTGGAATATTGACGGGCTGCATAACCAATTTTTGGTGGGAAGAGAATACGCTAGCTTTTGCGCGCTGGCTTACGATCCCAGCATCCGGCCTTGTGCCACATCTTCCCGTGGCGGGAGGGAGGTAGATACCGTCTGTGCCTCCGAGCGATTGTGATAGAGAATAACTGAAAATAGAAACCCAAGGCAATAATTCCCGCCTCTCAATCTCTCACCGTCTGTCGTTCTGGCCTGGTTTCCAAGACGATCGTTTTGTCTCGTCTTACCTGCGCATCGAACCGCGTCGATCTGAGCCCCGGTATACATTTCGCAACGTCTACCTTCGAATGCCTGCAGGTGCGTGTCGCGTTTGTGTCGTAGCTTTCGTTTACATGCATGATCGGTTCTTTACGCACGCTTAAACCGCACAGCTAAATCAGTCGAAATTCTGTACGTATATGTAAAATGACCCTGCGTATCAGAGGCTAATGAAAAATGAATAAAGAAAAAAACCATTTACCCATTGACTACAATGTACACCCTAGAAGGAGGCCATATTAGGACGAATAGGTCAAACATACGTAATTATCATATATAAGATTAAGGAAATATAAAATAAAATAAAAAGAGAAACAGGATTAAGTTATTTTAGTTAGTACTGCGGTAGCGGGCAGGTGGATAAGTTAGCTAGTTTTTTTCATTATCGAGTGATATATGTAGTGCATAACAACTAATTATGTTCAAGGACGAAAAGTCACTTGATGAGTTCAAAAAGCCGTTTAATTAGAAAGTCATGCAGTGATAGAACTACGCGAATAAAACCAAGAAATGAGGTTATGAAGAGACAAGGGATTTGCTAAGTTAAGATCAGATTGAGCGTTGTAGATATACTAGATACACGTATATTAAATATGAGTTACCATATATATATAAGTAGACACCTCTATTCGTCTCTCTCGTCCCCTACACATGTAACATTGAGTAATAATAAACCGATATCTGTTCAATGCGATAGAGATGTCTGCTATTGGTTATTCCTTTTTGTTTTTGTTTTGTTTTTCGAAAAATAAAATATCTCTGAATGAGTTTATTTCAGCTCTTCGTCATAACAAGATGAACAGTTGCCACGGCATGAGGGTTCTACTGGAACAATATGGAGACAACAATATAAGCAGATCACAAGGGAGACGCATCACCAAGGTATAAAAGCTCGAGAAAAAGGCAAAAAGGAAAGACGATTTGGTCTTATCCTCCATATTCTATAAATGTCTAAACAGTAAATTCTATAAAATAACTTTTAATAACTTATAATCACCATACAAATATAGTAACGATTTAAATAAAAATACAAGAAGGGTCTACTATTAAACTGTCTCTAATCGGAATCAAAATAGAATCGCATCAAATTAAACAAGGAATAAAACACTCGAAAACAAATTGATTTCTAACCTTTCAACGTATATATCCAATAACTGTAACTGTATAAATAAGAGTCTATGCCTCTGAGTAATAATAGAATGCACCTTGATGCACTTTACAAGTGTATTATTGAATATAATAGCATGAATAATCGCAATAATTAAAACAATGATGGCAATAGTAATACTGATAATGATATAAATACTAATAGTGGTTATAACAACGTTAACTGCAGCGCTAATTATATCAGTTCTAACACTAAAAATACATGTATAAAGAATACTACATTCTCTTATATAGGCTCCACTTACTATCTGATCAAAATAGAATCTTTTTTCAATTATAGTACTTTCAATTATGAAAATGCTAAAAGAACTTCATCAGCTAAACACATTTAGAATTTAAAATATAGTAATATCACATATTAGAAACGTTCATATAATATCAGAAGATGTTTAGATCGTTGCATTACTGAGACCTTATCTATTATGGAATCTAATGATAATGCTGATATACTTAACTTATAATCCGAAATCATCTCGAACTTCTCCCATAGGTGTAGATTCAAATACAACTAACTTTAAATATCTTTAAATGTACTATATCCCTACTGAAGAAATATATACATATGCGTCTATATAATATCCAAATTAAACTACAATCCTAATATAGGCAAAAGAATAACATGAACATTAATAATAATACAATTTTTAAAAAAAGGTGCTAATAATGATGTTAAAAATCATAATCATTATAATTGCTGAATAAAAATTGCTATGATAAAAAATAATGTACAGATATTATATCATTAAGTATAGAATTATATATACATATATTTATATTTGCGTATAGCTTTGAATATATATATATATATATATATATATATATATATATATATACAATAATATTTTTTTAAATAAATATTAAATATTTAAATACCTAGAGGCATCGATGTTTCATGCTAACGCAATCTTCAGTCTATGAACTAATTCCCGACGGTCGGTGGGCGCGAACCCCGAACACAAATCGCCACTGATTCGTAGTCGGTGATCTTAACCATCGTCAATTAGTTAGTGAATATAGAGTAACTTTAACTGTAAATAGCGACACGTGGCCGCCATTTACCAGGCAGCTGAGAGTGATCTTCGAAACGGTGTTCGGATCTCGCATATCCAAGTAAAAAATATCTACAGGGTGGTAATCCAGAGAATTTTAACCGGGTTTATAAAAAGTGCTCAATATCAAAATAGAGCTTTATATATGATAATTTTATTTACACAAACATGTACGAAATCTGCAACACTGGTATGTCGATGTTATCGATCAACAGTTACCGAGTTAGAATCCGATCTTAACATCAGATCATATTTGGAGAGAATGAAATGGAGAGGTCTGTATATATACATATATATGTATGTATATATATGTAAGTATGTTGTTCCAAATCATATATATGTTATTTATTTTCTATATTTGTATATGTAAACATATATGTGTATGTGTATGTATGTGTATATGTATCTATATGTATATGTATGTGGTTATCCTAAAGTTGCTGAATCAAAATTACTATGATGAAAATAATGTACAAATATAATATCAGAGTATAGAATAATATATACATTATTAACATGTTATTATCTTCATTGTAATTTAACTTTTATCCCATCTGTATTTACTTACCAGTTCTTGTTTATATGTATTGTGTATTTTGTAACTTAAAACCAAATTGTGTTTCTTTTTTATAAGATGTGTTGTGTCTGTGTTTTTATAATGTTATTCGTATTTTATTTGTGTTTTATCAGTATTTGTTATTTGTATTAAATTTTCATTTAACTATCCTACCTGTTAAGTGTTTTACTTGTTAATTGTTTTCCCGCTTGATTCTCTATCCTGCTTATTTGGTACGAATATCACTATATTTATCGATATCATGAATAGATAAGGGAATATATATATATATATATATATATATATATATATATATATATGCGTATAGGTTTGGATACATATATATATATATATATATATATATATATATACATATATCTGTTGTGCCTATGCATATAAATGTTATTTATTTTCTATATGTGTATATGTACACATATATATGTATGTGTATACATATGTATATGTAGATGTATGTAGTTATCCTAAAGTTTATTCCATGTCTACAGTTTGTTGCTATTTCACTTCTATAGTTTAATAAGTTTCGGAGATCTTTTAAAAATAGCTCAAGCTATTACTATTTTCCACCCGAAGATCAAACGTGCTTGAGATGGCCAATAAAAGTTCCATAGCACACGTATAACCACCGGAGACCCGGAAATAGTGAAACGATAAAATTCCATTCAATAAGACTTGTGTCAATAAAAACTTGCCTATATATATATATATATATATATATATATATATATATATATATATATATATATATATATATATATATATATATATCAGCTTAGAAACCATTTATTTGTTATTTAATTTTCATTTAACTGTATTTACCTGTTAATTGTTTTATCTGTTAATTAATTTTCTCCTTGATTCTCTTTTCCGCTTATTTGGTACGAACATTTCTATATTTATCGGTATCATAAGTAGATAAGGGAATATATATATATATATATATATATATATATATATATATATATATATATGTTATTAAAATAGATTTCATATATTTTATTTTATTTTTTTATATATGTTATATATGTTATATATTATATATATATTATATATATTATATATATTATATTATATATATTATATTATATATATGTGTGTCCTGCCTATGCATATATATGTTATTTATTTTCTATATGTGTATATGTAGACATATATGTGTATGTATATGTATGTGTATATGTATCTATATGTATATGTATGTAGTTATCCTAAAGTTTATTCCATGCCTACAGTTTGTTGCTATTTCATTTCTATAGTTTAATAAGTTTAGGAGATCTTTAAAAATTGCTCAAGCTATTACTATTTTTCACTCGAAAATCAAAAGCGCTTGAGATGGCCAATAAACGTAATCCCGGCTCCATACTCTACGTATTACCACCGGAGACCTGGAAATAGTGAAACGAGAAAATTTCGCTCAATAAGACGTGTGTCAATAAAAACTTGCTGCCTAAATATACGTATATATATATACATATATATATATATATACATATATATATATATATATATATATATATATATATATATATATATATATATATATATATATATATATATATATATATATCAGCTTAGGAACCATTAATGGATAAAGAAAAGTGTGTCATTAATTTTATACTTTTTCAGTTGTGATAATATCACTGCGATAATTCAGCGTTTTGATATTAGCGATAGCTTTGTGAGGATGATAACTAGACACATCACATTTGTGCCTGTGTATCGTATATTAAACTACTTATCAAATAAAAGTTATTGATTTAAGGAGGTGAAATGGATAGTTAAAGAGACGTCATTTAGTCACAACCAGTGGTGTAATTTCCGGTAACAAACACCGTCTCTTTACGGTTGATTGAACCAACAAACATGGTTTAGTTGAATCTAACCAAACGACCATTTACTATTAATCCATATAAACCGTGCCGTCTGTCCGGGACGAACCGTCGGTCTCCTTCGCGACTCCAACCAGCTTAATGTCTCAATCCCGCGTCTTTCCCCGTTTAAGAACGTCACAGAATCCAATGACGAGATGCCTTCTGCTTGACAGTGTGCACGGAATTTACGTCTTAAATTGTCCAAGACAAATTAAGATAAAGTTCGATAAAGTAAAGTAGGATTAGTAGAATCTTCGAGCCGAACTTGGTCGGCTGAAAAGAAAGGAGTTGTCGCTGCTTTCCATTGCGAAGAAGATTCCGATCCAAGGGTTTACCGTCACACACACACACACACACACACACACACACACACACACATACATACACACATAAATATAGAGTTTGAATTACCAACTAGATACCATTCTCGAGTGTCTTCGGTCTTTATACACAAGGGTTTGTCAGGACAAATCGACATGAGAATACTTCACCCTAAAAGTAAACACTGACCAAATATTCAAAATGACATAGTATTCGAAGCCCAAATAAGATCCCCTCGATACGGCTTTACACTGGCTCATACGAAGAAATAGTTTACCTTCTCTTAGTAATGTTACTTCAAGAAACATCACTTAGCTGGGTACTCCACCAGACCAGACCAATTCTTGTCCTGAAATCCGGTAAGAAAGATTAGTTGGTCAATTAGTGAGAGGAAAATTAATATAAACTTATTTACTAACTCAACGTTTGACGGGTAAATGAGAACTTTAATGGAATATTCGAATAGCTATGTATCTCATATAGAGAGCAAGTGTTAGACCAGGAAGGGTCCCCTTGATTTCTGAGAACTTCGACTGAAGTAAAATGAACAAATATATATATATATATATATATATATATATATATATATATATATATATTTACGCACACACACATATACAAATCCACGGACAGCAGTTTCGTCTCTTCGATATTTATCAGTGTGTATAGTCGCAGTGAGATTCGAAATCGAGACTCCATCAGGTGAAGTTTTCTTCATAGTGATTGTATATACAATTGTGTGGATTTAATTTTTAGTATACAAGCATTTATACAAGTATTTTTAACTACATATGTGCATACATCTTTCAGCTACAGCCTTATGGCAGCTAAGATGCGTCAGGCCAAGTGTTAAAAATGAAACTGCAAATCAGATTTTGAGAAAAAACAGATCTCCAAGTTGGGGTTGACATGTGACCAGAATATCAGCGGATACTACCTATGGGTGATTCCTTATTTTAACTTTTTTTTTTTAGAAATGTCTGTTTTAATTTTATTGCTTTTATGACTCTGGATTATTGTGAACATCCCTATTTCAGCCAGTAAAATAATTTGACTCCATCCAGTGTCTCTTTTCCTGCACCGACACAGAATTCTATATAATAATTAAGGGAATGGTACTCACATACTTGTGTGTTTATTACACAGCTATTAAATATCTCTGAAAGTGTCTTAAGAATATAACACATCACACAATAAGTGTATATATATATATTAGGGGAGGTCGATTTTGAAACTGTAAATTATCGCACTCGAAGAAAGTTGCCAAATAATGTCAAAAGTTACCACAAGAAATATTTTTCTTCAAAACTTTGTATTTATTTGAGCATTGCAACTTTAAGATCAAATAAATCGAGATTTATTCTCACAGCCTAGATTTCACCGGCAGAAGTGTCGCCTTAAATAAAACCCGGGTTTTAACAAAAAAAAGTAATACATTATTTAATAATAAATATTTTAAAGTTTATTATTATTTTTCTTAAGAAATTAAATGTACATATTCAAATTAAAAAGGAATAAAACACTATAATATTTAATTTTATATATAAATAATTATTTATTTACATAGGCGTTTTATTTATTGGATATTTTTTATGGTATTCACCGGTTGAAAATTCAACGAGCGAATTTGAATTCACGTGTTGATTCTGTTATCACTAATATATATTGAATTGTCGAGCGCTGGCTTATCTAATCCCACTTTCCCGACCTTTTGTCACACCTTACCTTGTGAGAGTTAGATAAATAAAAACTAGTTCAGCCAGGGTTTTTTACCCCACCAAATAAACCGGTATCGTCCGGGTCTTTGGGTCTGGATTCACGCCCGTCTATTGGGGCTTGTCCGTCCTGTGCAGTTCTAGGAGGTGCACCTCCCAGGTTTTGCCTTCCCTCTTTGGGGAGGAGTAAGTTTATTGCTTACTGTCTGAGGCGGCCCTACCGGGGAATGCCGACAGAGCTGCCCAGGCAATTTTTAAATTGCCAGAGTGCTCACCTCTCGAGCACTGGCTTTCTCATCCCACTTTCCTGACCTTGTGTCAATCTTACCTTGTTGGAGGTAGATAAAAAAATCTAGTTCAGCCAGGGGTTTTTACCCCACCAAATAAATCGGTATCGTCCGGGCCTTTGGGTCTGGATTTACGCCCGTCTATTGTGGCTTGTCCGTCCTGTGCAATTCTAGGAGGTGCACCCTCCCAGGCTTTGCCTTCCCTCTTTGGGGAGGAGTAAATTTATTGCTAACTGTCTGAGACGCCCCTACAGGGGAATGCCGACGGGGCTGCCCAGTCAATTTTTTAATGGCCAGAGTGCTCACCTCTATAGCGCAGGCTTATCTAATCCCATTTTCATGACCTTGTGTCACATCTTACCTTGTTGGAGGTAGACAAATAAAACTATTTCAGCCAGGGTTTTTTACCCCACCCAAAATATTATATGTATTGGAGTTGATGGGAGAATGGATAAGGACACATTGATGTATAAGGAAATTGTGGATTAAAATAGACAGAGAATTATGAAAAAAACTAAGGAACCAGAACACCATTTAACTTTTACAAAAGAAACACCATGTGAAAGTATATATCTGACACAGAGTTCTTCCTAATAGTGGTGCAACAGGTGCTGTTCATGCAGATCAAGTGGTGGATGTTTTGCATGAATTCCACAGTGAGAACAGTATCAAGGCTATACTTGTTGACAACACTAATACCAACACAGGTTGCGAAGGTGGAATGGTTGCAATTTTAGAAAAAAACTTTTTAAAAATCTTCACACAATTGGTTGCTCTTTGCATCATAATGAACTACCTTTCAGAGCCCTTTTTAAAAACATAGATGGTTGCGCAAAGGGCCCTACAACATTCAGTGGCCCTCTGGGGAAATTATGCTCAAATGATTGCCATGATTTATCCCAAATATCATTTTCCACTATTAGCAATCCTCTAGAGTCAATTTTTAAAATTGATGAAATACATGATCTTAGTTCTGACCAAAGACTCCTTTATGAATACACAGTAGGTATTTCTAGAGGTAAGGTTGACTCTAGATATACCTCCTGGAAAATTGGTCCTTTAAACCAAGCAAGATGGTTAACATGTGTTTATGGACTCGTGGTGCATACCCACAAAGGCACACAACAAAACTACACTATGTAGTAAATTTTATTGTAAATGTGTATGCCACTTCTTGGTTTGAAATTAAAAGAAATAGTAAATTCCACAATCAGCAAGTGCACATTTTTAATATGATCCAGAGGATTAAGGAGTAGCCTCAGGAAATCCAAGATATCGCATTTAGAAATATACAAGGTAATACATTTTGTTTACTGCCTGAAAACTTTCTATATTCCATGGTTAAATCTGAGGAGATTGAAGTAAGAGAAGAAGCTTTAAAAAGAATTTTGGCCATTAGGTAAGTAATATTTATTCATATATCTCTGACTCAATTATTTATTCCAATTTATAGAATGATTTTTAAAGATTTTATCTAATTTCACCATAATTATTAAAGCAGTACAGATTGGAATTTTTTAATAATTCAATTAATTAATTTGTTCTTTCAGGAGTAAGGAGTCAACCAGAAAAAGATTAAAAAGAATACCACCTATTAATTTTAATGCCACACATTGGACACAATTAATAGATTTAAAATTATACTGCATTTTTGGCATTCTCAGGGCGTGGAACGGGCAGTTAAGTTAATAACAGAAGCTTCACAAACTGTATATAGTTTTAAAGCAAGGCATCAACACATTACAGCCAAAGTTTTGAGTCAGAAATTGAGACCAGCATTTTTGTCTAAGGGTCTTATATGGAGCAATTTGACTCTCAATATTAAGCTCCATTAAAATAGTGTTAGGTTTTTCCTTATTTCTTTGCTTGTTATATTTTCACTTATAAAAGAAAAAAATCATTTTTTTAGGTATTCAAATATTACTGTTTAATTCATAACGTTAAAAGGTAGTTTACAAAAGCAGATACTGAAAATGAGGGGGGGGGGCAAATTTTCAATTTGAAGATTTCTTTAATTAATATCATTTTTATAAAATAAAAGGACATTCCCTGATTTTAAATGCACAAATTATTTGGTTTTCACACCAGTATTCAAGCAAATCTAGCAAAAACGAGGAATTTTCAGTATATTCTTGTCTACGATCTTTGATACCAAACGCTCAAAAAACCGCTGAAGCTTTTGATCTAATTTTTTGCATGAGTATTTAATAGGTCTATATACAACTTTCGGTACGTGCCTTTTTTTAATATTAAAAAAAAAGTGTAAAATCGACCTACCCTAATATATATATATATATATATATATATATATATATATATATATATATATATATATATATATATAAGTGCAGATTAGCCGTCCGAGGCTATAGCAATGCGATGTGGTTGCCGTAAGTTGGAAAAGTGAAAAGAAATAAACGCAGGGAGAAAGTGAAACTCAAAACGATTTATTAATAATTTCACGAAAACTGATCAAATACCAAATAGTAAATACTGTCCGGTAAGTAACAGTTCGGCAAAGGGTAATCTTAAATTTTCGAAAGAAAAACACTCATTATCAGAAGACAACAATAAAAGACCGAGTAGGTCGAAGAAAAACAGGAAAAACCGGTGTCAGAACATCGAAATACGGCAGAAAACAATTGGAAGTAGGAACGCAGAAAATGTCAAAATTCTATTAAGCAATTATATAACTAAAGTTAAAATATTATAAACATTTGTTTAATAATATACTAATATTTTATAATTTTATTATGTTTTATTTTATATGATTCTTTAATTAATTTTTTTCTCTCTTTTTTCTCTTTATTCAATTCAAATTTAAATTTACGTGTGGGCTGTTATTGTCAAAGGGGGATAACTTATTTTAAAATATATTTAGAAATGATATTTGAAATTTGAGAAGGAATTTGAATTGGATCAAAGCCAAGGAGGGAACCGTTGTAACAGGGGAAGGGGGGGGGGAATAAGAAGAGATTATGGGGAAGGGGGGGGGCTATGAAAAAACAAAAAAACAAATAAATAAATAAATAAATAAGATAAAAATAAACAAATAAATAAATTAACACACAAAAACAAAATTAAAATAAAGATAAACAAACAAAAATAAAAATAAAATAAAAATAAAATGTACTATTTATTCATTCATTCACTCTTTCCTTTCTTCTTTCTTTTTGTATTTTTTTATAGTTAATTTAAGAGGAAAATACTCCTAGAAGTAAATTTGTATAAATTTATTCTATCTATTGACTCATAGATTCACTTATTTTACATTTACTATTTTTTTCTTCTCCTCCTCAATTCTCCCCCGTTATTATGATCTATTAATATATTTAATTTATTCTTTTATTACAATAATTTATTTTTTTATTTATTTATTTTTTTTCTTTTTCCTTATTCATCCTAATTTCAATCTTTTATTTCCTTTATTTTAATTTTCTTATTTTCTACTATTATTTTATTTTATTGAGCATACACATACACACACATGAGAATACACCCATATTCACATACATGAATATATGCATACACATAAAATCACTAGGTCTAAATGCGTGTAAATAAAGTGCATATCATTCCATTCCACAATTATAATACGTAAAGTGTAAAAATGTGGGGTGGGTGGCGCTGGCAAATAAAGAGGAGACAAAGGCAAGTAAGTTGGGGGTGGAAGTGTGAGGATGTAAGAATCAGAGGATGAAGGGAGAAGACAACTCGAATCTGTTATTCAAGGTTGGACGAAATTTAGACATTAGAATAGCTTCCGAAATTCGAAGCTGACCTATATTGCGGACGGAGTTGATGTCCATGGATTTCTTTTATGTACGTAAAAATAATATATATATATATATATATATATATATATATATATATATATATATATAAAATAAAATAAATGACGCTGCCTTCACGAAACCCCCTTTTTCCATCTTTAAATCTCCTTTCACCGGACACCTTATCTACGGACATTCACCAACTGGACATACCCCATTTTTTTACACCCCCACTCTCACTCTCCATTACTTAATATGTTTTTCAAATTTTGAATTTTGGCTTTTCCACTGCCAACTTATCCATCTATGTAATTCCTCTGATGATAAGATTTCAATCTTTGAAAAGCGTTGGCTTAAGGAAATAATAATAAAGATGTTTTTACCGAGTACAGCTTGCATTGACCAATCGAAGTTGAAATAGATTTGACATTCGTACATGTTTATCCGTCTTCTTTCATTTATCTTTATCTATATATATATATAATAAAATAGGTGAAAAGCCTTTAAAAGCATGTTTAGATGCAATATTTATTAATAAAATAAATAATCAGAACATATGTTTTTCTTCTTTTTTTTTCGTTTTTTAGTTTGATCTTTTGGCTAATAATTTCGCTAGACACCTAGCTTCTTCAAAGTGGTGAGAAGGAGTAATAGTTCCGTATGTTTGTAGCAGTCTGTATGGATGGAAAAATACGTGTTCTTGTTATAACTGTTCATTCTACCTTTCAAACATACGGAACTATTACTACTTTGTCTGCCCCCTTCCCTGTTTCCCCTTTATTTCCTCTTTTCTAGGCCCCCTTCTCTCTTTCCCACTCATGTCACTACTCATATCAATCGTCCCTTTAAGAACGTCATCCAGTGACCAGGAGTCTTTTAAGACGGCATCCATTATAAATATGATAACGTCACCCCACTGTGACATCATTCAATGTGAACGTTGACAAACAGACAATATGAAAAGATAACAAACAAGACACGCAGAGTTTTATAAGCAGATGTAGTATATTGTTAATTTATATGAAACTATGTGTATGGGAAAGTATGTTTTAAATCGAATACCTAGATTATCATTAACTATGCCATTTCATGTTCGTACGTACGTCATCACCTTTCACGCGCATTTAAAAAAAAAATGAGATCGCCCGATCATCAAAAAAGGTAATTGCTGATTTATGTAATATTGCTGAGGTAAAGATTCAGATTTTAGATATTTTAAAATAAATTGTTCCCAAATCAAATTAGGTCGTTTCGTCGACTAAAATAGACAATTTTTTGATAAATACATTTGAAAAAGTTACATTTGTTTCATTGTTATATTTAAGTGACAATTATTTTTACTTTAAGCAGACAGATATGACACGGTGACTAAGTGGTTGACGACGGGGACTGAGGACCTGGTTGTACCGGGTTCGAATCTAGTTCGTTCCACAGAAACGCTTTCATCAAAATCTACACTTGACCTTGTGTCTAACCCCCGTGAGCGGAGGTAAATTATAAAAATATTTTATTAAAAATTAAATCGCTACAATTTAAAATAAAATAAATAAAACAGAGACATATTATTTACCTTTTTGCTAGAAGGTTTGACACAAGGTCATGTTTTGTTTTGAGAAACCAGCGCCCTATGATTAGCGCACTCTGGCCTACAAAAAATGCCCGAGCAGCCCCGAGGGCATTCCTTGATCAAGACGTATCAGACAATAAGCAATAAACTAACCCCTTCTCAGATAGAAGGTAAAGCCTGGCAGAGTGAGCCTCCTAGCACTGAACACAACCATATCTCAGCCCGACATCAACAAAGCCAATTTTGAATTGATTCGTATCATAATTATATGAGTTGTCTTATTTATTTAAATAATATATAGCTGACAATGACAATTAGTTTTTACGGAAGAAGAAAGAGTTTTCTTTTTCTTAATAATATTAACCCTAACAGAAATTCATTCTTTTAACAACAATATTATTATTAACAGTAAATTATACATTCTGATGTAGAAATCACCGTTGAATTTCCACGGGGTTCCGCTAGAATAGTTATGATGTATTTGGAGTTTTCTTCAAATATCTACACACACTGTTATCTTGGCCTTTTGGCCAAGATCAAAGTGTAGTATCTGTTACGATGGATACGGCACCCCATAGACTGGTATTGTCTTGGCCTTTGGGTCTTGATTTACGCCGGTCTATGGGTCTGTCCTGTGCAGTTCTAGGAGGTCCACCCTGTCAGGCTTCGCTTCTCCTCTTTGGGGAGGAGTAAGTTTATTGCTTACTGCCTAAGTCGCCCCTACCGGGGAATGCCAACAGGACTGCCCAGGCAATTTTTAAAACCCACTTTCCCGACCCGACCTTGGGTCACATCTTACTTGTGGGAGTAAGATAAAAACTGGCATTGTGCCTAACTCCTATTTCCAGGAATGTGCAATAGATGAGGCCGACTGGTTCCACCTTTATATTTCCTGCTTGGAAACTGGGATGGAATATACAGTTGTTGGTGATACTTGTCCTTCCGCGAGACTCAGTATGTAATAAAAAAAATGATTTTTTTTTCTCCTTCAAATTTGTGTATTTATTTATTTTTTTAAAGGAAATTACAAACTTTTTTTCTCTCTCTCTCTCTCTCTTCGCAACTCCTTTGTTACGACTTTACAGTAATAAATTGAAAATCTGCTGTCAATTCTCATGAATGAACCAAATAAAACTGGCGCCATTTTTATCTGGAGAATAGATTTCTTCCCCCGTTGAGCGCATGCGCACACACGCACATTCGCAGAGTGTGTGAGTGAGAGAGAGAGAGAGAGAGGAGGGGGGGGGGCAGAGAGACGGGGCCAGCAGACAGTGACAGACGTAGACCGAGACAAAAAGGGGAAAGCGTTGATCCCAGTGTTTTTGTGTTGGGACAGGGACGTTGAATTCTGCATAACTCTAGATCTAGTATTAATACCCTCTATCCAATGTTCAAGTGTAGCCCCCACCACTAGCACCACCCATGCCACCAAACTCCCTACGCTGTCTCTCTCTCTGTCCCAACGGGACATCAAGGTAGAGGCGGGTGGAAATCCTATGATTGCGTATATTTTGTTTGTAGAGGACGGCTAGGGGGGGGGGGAGGAGGTAGGGAATGGGGCGACGGTGGTTCACGGTCGGAATGTGATGAGGTAATTCGGTGACCGTCAAGTCGAAGCATCAGTTTTGAAAATTGGAATTAACGCTGAATGTCCCGAATAGATTTTGCTAAGGTGAGCCTCGTTCATGGCGGAGACAAGTTGGCGGGACCCATAGAAGAGATCACACACACACACACACACACACACACACACACACACACACACACACACACACACACACACACTATATATATATATATATATATATATATATATATATATATATATATATATATATATATATATATATATATTTGTATTTACAAGTTAAATTCCTCCTAAATTCTGAGCTGATTTCTGGTGGCCAACCGGTAACTCTCCTGACTTGCGAATCAGTGGCGATTTGTGGTCGGAGTTCGTTTCCTGCACTGAAAATTGCGTAAGCATGAAACATCGATTTCTGTAGGTAATAAATAATTAATATATATATATATATATATATATATATATATATATATATATATATATATATATATATATATTGAGCTTTGTTACGATTATTTGAATCAAGGAAAAGTGAGATCGCAAGTCAGTTAAATTTGAATAAATAAAAAGCCAAAATTCAAAACTAGTCTCTTTCTGCTCTCTATAAATAACTTCCCACATTTTTGTAGCTTTCTCGTTTTCTTGCTTTTACTCTACAAACTACGGGATTAATAGTATTACTACATTCGGTGATATTCTTTTGTTTATAATAGATTATTCTAATCATTTTATTACTTGTTTCATTTATTACCCTCGACTGTCAATAAAAGAAAACGAGATAGAGAAAGAGAGCGAGCGAGCGAGAGAGAGAGAGAGAGAGAGATGGGAGAGAGTGGGCAGAGAGTCAAACACCATACAGCGAGAGAGGGTGAGAGTGATAGGTAGAAATTTAGTAAGAGGTCGGTCACTTTATGAGTTATTTGCAAAATACGGTTAATTAGAACAATTAAAATGAAATTTATTTTACACATAATTCAATTGTGAACCTGCAAAATCTTTTAGCATTTATTGCGTGTGATTAAAATATAAAAGGGGAAAAAAGACTTCAAAAATTGTTTAAAAGAATTTCGTGTTTTAATAAGATATAACCATGGTACCCCGTTCTTAGCGATCTTCAGATGGCTCAACACGTGGTTTTGGGATCAAATCTGTTGTTTTTTTTTTTTCTTTTGTTCACTTCCAGATTTTTCTTCCGATTGATTTATTTCAGTTAATATAATCATGTGTTCTCTAAAAACATATTTTTTATTCCTTGGGGGAAGTTTGTTGCTAATCACTCGAGGCACTTTAATCAGAGAATGTCCACGGGGCTGTTTACGCATTTTTTGTAGGCCAGAGTGCGCTTACTCTTGTGCGGGGTATCTCAAAACATCACCTTACCTTGTGTCTAACCTTTTGCCAATGAGTTAAATAATATATAGTAGTTGTTACGTGTAGTTGCTTTGTATACTATATTTTTTGGCAGTCACTTATTCCTCATGGGACAGTTTATTCTGTTTCTGCAGTTGCTATTTTCAGTGTTATTGTTATAATTGTTAGCGGTGTTTATCCCGCTGTTATTCTTATAGTTATTTAATATTGTTAAGTGGTGTTTTCTTATTATCGCTTGCAAGTTATCAGTGTAGCAATAACTGACCTTAATATTGTTCCATTTATAAATGTTTATCTATTAGTTTAAAGAATAATTAATGAAGTATAGATGTGATTATTTCGCCATTGTTGGCTGGTTTTACCAAAAACATGTTACGGTTTCAAAAACATTAATAGACGCAGAACCGTGCACAGAGGATTATGTCACAAAATGAAAGGTTAATGATTAACCCACAGAGCAAGAGAGAGAGAGAGAGAGAGAGAGAGAGAGAGAAGGAGAGAGAAAGAGATAGATAGAGTGATAGGGGTAGCCTTTATGATGTTTTATCTAGATGACTTCTTACCAGAAGATGTGTCTGGTTTCCTGTCATATGTCGCTATGTTTCTCTTCCATTCTGTCCCACCTCATGATGCGTTATAACCGCTTTCACCTTCTAATCAACAAACATATTATTCCTATAAGACGTAACAATTATTTATCCAAAAAGAAACATTTCGTTTCTTAACTCATAAGGAATCACATAGTTTTTTTTTACTTCTTCGCTTTTTGAGTACCTGTTCCGATGGATACTGCACTCCATAGACTGGCATCGTCTTGGCCTTCGGGGCTTGATTTACGCCGGTCTATGGGACGGTCCTGTGCAGTTCTAGGAGGTCCACTCTCCCAGGCTTTGTCTCCTTTCTTTGGGGAGGAGTAAGTTTATTGCTTACTGCCTAGGCGCCCCTACCGGGGAATGCCGACGGGACTGCCCAGGCAATTTTTAATGGCCAAAGTGCTCACCTTCTCGGGCGCTGGCTTTTTAAGTTCCACTTTCCCGACCCGACCTTGGGTCACATCTTACCTTGTGGGAGTAAGATAAAACTGGCCTTGTGCCTAACCTCCCGGGGAGGTAAACTTCTTTTTTTTTCGCCAATATTTCAATTGTTTTAACAGGTATCTTTTTGCTTTTGTTTTTTGTCTGCCCCTTTTCTCTTGATAAACTGGACGCAATAAAACAAAAAAACAATTGAATCAGCCAATGATTGATGAAAAGAGAAATGATCGCTTCAGCACAGTTTAAAAGAAGATAAAGTTCTGAGGTGAATACTTTAGGTTTAGTACGATCGGCTTATTTGATATAATTGTTAGAGTGTTCGCCAATAGAACGAGAGACCGAGGTTCAATCCTTAGTTGAGTCATACCAAAGACTAAAAAATGGTACTTAATGTCTCCCTGCTAAACACTCAGAATTATACGGAAAGGATCAAGGGTAAGTGGGGAAATCCAGGTAAAGAAGTAGTGCCCTCCCCTACATCTCAATGTAATAGCAAATGAAAACCGAGCTTTCAGGCCGATCTTTACTACGGTCCGACTACCTACTTATAATATAACCCGTATGAAGAGATGTTATGAAATATTGTAGAGGGATATATAATTTGAATAATGGATACTGAGACAGACTATGGGATCTGCTAAATGGATTTACAAGGTCATTAGAAGAAGAAGATGAAAAAAAAAACAGGAAACAAGTTCTTGTTTTTCGTCTTCTTCTTTTTCTTTTTCTTCTTCGTCTTCTTCTCTTCCCATTCCCTCTTCGTCCATCTTTTTCTTCTTTTTTCCTGTTTCCTTTTTATTCTATGGTAGCGTTCATCTGCTGGTTCTTGATTACATTTAGCGCCTTTTGGTTTTAACGCGTGTTTCTAAGACAGCAGACCCATATTTAGGTGGCCCTGGCACTACATCATCTACTGTACATCTACAAAAGGGGTAGGTTCAGTGCGTGTTGCTTGAGGCACCGTTACTGGCTGGGGAATGCAGCGGTATCTGTGATAATTTAGTTAACTGGCCCCGAGTGTCGTTAGGGGTATGGGCCTCTCACGCTATAAGCGCGTTTGTGTCACATGGAAAAGACGAGTAAATACCAATACGCGTTAATGCCTTATATCTAAAAATTAGAAACATCCCCTGGAGGCCTACCACGCAGGCAGTATCTTACAAATACCAATACGCGTTAATGGCGTTCTGTGTCATTCCTTATTTGTTAATATGAGACCAAATCCCAAACGGCATTATTATTATTATTATTATTATTATTATTATTATTATTATTATTATTATTATTATTATTATTATTTCTACTTCTTCTTTTTAGTTTTCTACTTCTTTTTTTTTTCTTTCTGGTTTTCTTCTTCCTCCTCTCTCCCTTCTTTTTTCTTCTTTTTCCTTTCTTCTTCTTCTTCTTCTTCTTCTTCTTTTTCTTCTTCTTCTTCTTCTATTTTCTGGTGTTCATCATCATCTTCTTTTTCTTCTTCGTTCTAGTTTTTTTCTTCGTTTCTTTCTCTTTTTTCGTTTCTGATTTTCTCTTATTTTTCTTCTCATTTTCCTGTTTTTCTTTGTTCTCTTTTGTCTTCTTTTCATCTGGTATTCTTCTCTTTCTTCTTCATTTTCTTCTTCTGTTTCTTCTTCATTTCTTTCTTCTTCTTTTTCTATTTTTTCACTCCTTCCCTTTCTCTTCCTCCTCTTTTTCTTCTCGTTTTCCTTTTTTCTTCTACTTCTTCTTTTTCTTCACATTCTCCTTTTTCTTCCTCTTCCTGTTCTTCTTCTTCCACTTATCCTTTTCCTC